>CM031958.1:31201885-31696885 GCA_018749465.1 Paracanthobrama guichenoti
TAGTACCTTAAAAGGTACATATCAGTACTTTAAGAGAGCGTATTAGTACCTTAAAGGTGCGTATTACTACCTTTTTGGTTTTGTACCTTAGGGTACTGCCCAAGTGACGGCAATGTACCTTTTTTCTGACAGTGTGGAATGGGGGAAAACGCAAGGTCTCGAGATGTGTTTTTTAAAAGTAAAAAAAAGCTAATTTTAACTTTTAGAAGGCGAGACACTGCAAAAGACATGAGATGCAAGCGCAACGGTCATGCATGTCATGTGTTTACATTGAAAAGCAATGGAAAAGTAGAGCAGTGTGGAAAACGCGTTCTGTGTGAACGGCCCCTTATGCTGTTTTTTACAGCAGGGTATCCCTTTAATATTTCAAAAAACACTCTTCCTTCATTTTTCCACTATGCTTCATGGACAACTACTTAATTTCCCTTGGACTACCGCATTAAAGTAAAAGGAACCTGATATCATCTTCACAATTTCTCCCAATGAACAGACCAATTTCCATTAAGAGCTTTGTGAATTGCAGACTAGCTTCTCATTCGATAAAATGTCTACGGCCGTAAAACAAAAGCAAAGGTTACAGTCAAATAACCTTACAATGACATTTCTAAATGATCAAATTTAGAAAAGCATGAAAAGTTTTCTTTTTCTACTGTGTCTGTAAGACGGAAGTGGATTTGGAAATGTATGAGATGCTAAAGCTCGTGTTTTGAAGGTTAAGGAATTGCGCACATGCAGCAAAATAGCAACGTCCTGTGAATTAGCTTTAACTGACTGATCCTGTTTAAGATATGCTGTTAATTAAAGGTGTTGAAAGGTTCCATACAGCCTCTCACTGTATCCATCACTCACTGAACACCAAGAATAGGAGAGAACAGGGCGAGAAAATCCCGCTTGAAGAGCTAAAGAGAGACAGAACAGACTTTTAAAAAGAGTCTCCTTCTCACATTTATTGAGCTGTTTTATAGTCAAATGAAACAACACCACTATGAATCACTTATGAGATCTTTGTAATAAGTTGTTTCACCTATAGATGACAGTGAGTTAAATGGAGACTTAATTTACTACCTAAAGGAATAGTTAAGCCAAAAATGACATTTCTGTCATTGTTTACTGATGCCATTCCAAACTTGTGAAAAGTAAATAGTGAAGTTTAATAGCAAAAGTCTTAACCCCTTTGGTACTCTTTGATTATTTTTGTCAAAAATTTAAAAATATTTGCCAAAATTTAATGTCATTTTTATTTTTGCTTCATCAGAATGGTACAAAACTTGGTAAAGGTTTTTGCACTTGCTATATGTGAACACACGAAAAAGAAAAAAATCATGGACATGATTTGAAGGTTAATTGCTCCTAAAAAATTTTTAAACTTTACTACTCATGGTCAAAAATTAACGCTTTGTAAATGAATGGGAAACGGATTTCATCGAACGTTTGGTACTGCGCCCAAACAAAATCTTACTGAAAGCTCATTTTTTTAGATATCAACCTCAAATTATTTAAATTTATGGCTTTGTTTTGCTCACAGTTTTAGAGTAAAACAAGGTATATATTTCATATAAAATTTGATAATAGTATTTTATTTACTTAGCAAGAATGCATTAAATTGATCAAAAGTACAGTTTACACTTTTACATAATTACAAACAAAAAAAATATTTCAAATAAATGCTGTTCTTTTGTAGCCTGACAAGCCAGACCCCCCACATCAAGATGTTGGGTCTGGGAACTCACCATTGGCAGGGCTCAATCCGAGAGGCGGGATAAACGGCAAAACTCTGAACACATCTTCCTTTCTTAAGAATGACTTCAGTGCCATTCTTTGTTCTTTTCTCAAAGAAAAGTTTAACAACAAGTCTCCCAGAGTCGTGGCCAAAGCCGATTCGAAAGACCGCTGTTCGCCAGCTTCTTTGTTTTTAAGTAGCTCACGGAACATCGGCAACTCTGCTGTCATTATGTTAAGCCCGCCCACCGACTCTATACACGATGTGATTGGCCTGACCAGAGTTTGGTTTTTCCAGCTCGCAGGTCTACCGAGAGTTACTAGACTACACTCGCGGCAAATTAGATTTGCTGCTGCTAGGGTGCGTCTAGATTTCTAGGCTAGTTCTTTTGAGCTTTCTATTTAAAGGTGCTGTATGTAAGCTGTATGTAAGCTAGTGGTTGAAATGGGTAATGCAGTCCAAATTCAAAATATTGTTGGCCCTGTCCCCTCCTTCTTCGGACTTGCTGATGCAGGTTGCCAGTTTGAGGATACGCAGTAGGAACGAGCGCAATTGACAATGCAAGGTGAGGAGACTTAAGCCCAATTTATACTTTTGCGTCGAGTGTACGCCGTAGCTATGTCGTAGGCTGTGTGTTGCACGCGTAGCCTGCGACATACCCTGATGCGCACCTCTCCAAAAATGTAACAACGCGTCAATTCTAGGCAGACCGCAAGCGCTGTTATTGGTCTGCCAGAACCCCTCCCTCAGGGATACACATGCTCCCTCTGCATGTGTAACTGCGCGTCACTGCGGACAAGGACGCAGAAGTATAAATGAAAATCGACATGTAACCCACGGCGTAGAGGCTACGGCGCAGGTCTGACGCAGAAGTATAAATCAGCCTTTACGGAACACATATTTCAAAGTAAAATAACTGGCTGTAGCATTGCTTTTCAGAGAAACGAGTATATGAACTCAGCATGTTTCCTAAATATCTGCAAATATATTATTATAGTATTTTTATGGTTTTGTACAGTCAAAAACTTACATACAGCACCTTTAAGAATCCTGAAAAACACTGCATGATGGTTTCCACAAACTTAAGCACGTCTGCTGTCAACATTGATGATGATGATGATGATGATAATAATAATAATAAATGCATCTCATGCACTAAATCAGCATATTAAAAGGATTTCTGAAGGATCATGTGACACTAAAGACTGGAGTAATGGCTGCTGACAATTCAGCTTTCCCTTGATAAATTGCATTTTAAAATATATTTAAAATAGATACTATAATGATATTTTACTGTATTTTTGATAGAAAAATGCAGCCTTGAATGTTGAATGTATTTTATAGTTTATATGTATTTATATGGTAGTATACGGTGTATATATAGTGTCTCTGTTCCTTTTTCAAGGCAAATCAATCAACTTTTCAAGTTTTACAGAATCAAAGGCTATAGGTAGATGAGGAAAAAGTCAATGAAGGAGATTAAAGATGTATATGAAGATTGAAAGGAGATGAAGTGAGCAAAGAGGGGAAACAATTCCTAACACACCACATCAAACACTGTTCCTCCCATCAGAGCTGAGCGGTGGATGTGTCTACTTGCTGAATTTTGTGCCACCATATGGTTGCCGTTTCAAGTCTGCAAGTTCATCTCATCTGGATTATTCTCATATTCAAAGCTATCAGATTGTTTCATGTGGAACTGATTCATTGAGTCTGTTGAAATTGCTGGTTGTCTTTCATGTGAAATATGCTAGCTTTTGAAGTTTTCTTGTGTATTGGGAATAGTAGATCAGCAAGATTAATAATATCCATCTATAAAAAGGAAGTCCGGTGGGTTTAACCCTGAGAACCGTCCATGTGCATTGTGTGAAAGTGTTTGTTATTTTCAGCTGTGACAGCATATGGGCCGGCTGTTTGTTTATATCTGTGTGTGTATATATGCAGGTTTTCCCTGAGAGAGGGAAGATTGTAATGACCTCCAGGCTTTCACAATAGCACATGAAATGCTTACTCTGTTTCCACGACCCTGACCTTTCTAGCCTGAGGTCAAACTGTCTGACACTCATCCGAACATGGAGAATCTCTTCTCTCGCTCTCTTTGGATGGAAAACAGTCAGGAAGGGATGCTGAACCAAATAGAGCAGAGCGAGCATTGAGCTGAATGACTAGCACAGCACATTTCAGCACAGAAACAGAGCTACACCCTGCCAAGTTGCATCTGACCCCTCCATAACATGCTGGACTCGGAAGGAGGATTTTTTTTCTCTCTTTAGAGATTGTTTTTCTTTTCTTGTTACATCAAATCAGGGCTACAGTTAGTGATTCTTGTGGTATGGACAAAACCATCATCACGGCCCCCACCTAAATCACACCCTTTCGGTTGAACAAATCAGTTTGTGAACCCAGCAAACAAGTTCAGTGAGTCGTTGTGACTTGAACTTTGATTCTTGAACAAATCAGTCTGCTCAACTGAATCGTGCCATCCAATGTGTGAACCAAATCAATGATTCAGTGAGGTGATTTCTGATTCTTGAACAAATGTGTCAGTTCAACTGAGCTGTTTTATCCTATTTGGGTAGTTCTATTTCATTTTTAACCAAATCAGCTGATTCCTTAAATCAGTGAACTGAATTCTGATTCTTGAACAAATCAGTCAGGTGCATTTCCCGTACAACGATGTAATTCGCTGATTAATAGACTTATTATAAGTTTGATTAAAATATTTTATATATAGGAAGACTGTGCACTCTGTTTACTTATGAATGGGAGAAAGTGCAACACCCAATATGGAGAATAAGCCCCGCCTTCTAAATGAAAGAGCCCGTCTTGACATGTACTTACGAACGTAGGCCAGTAAAAGCTTAGCGTGTAAACCTCACTCTCCTGAACTCAAGAGGCGCTAGCGACTGACGTTAGTGGCTGCGGTCTTTAGTGCTCTTGTTAGCTTGCCCGCCTCTCGTGCCAGAGACCCCGGTTTGAATCCCACACGGAGTGGGTCGAGTAGGACTGTTTACACTTGCATAGATACTTATAGTCAGTAGAATGTCTGTTGGGGGACCACCACAATAAAGAGTTAGTAGATATTAAGCAGAGAGTCTACTAATACTCTAATGAGAGTTAGTTGACATGTAGTTGCTAAAGTTATAGTCAAAATAATGTTCAAAAGGGATCATCAAAATAAATTGTTTCTCAATATTTTATTTATTTATTTATTTATTTATTTATTTTACCAAATCAACTGGTTTATTGAGTTAGTGAACTGAATTCTGAATCTTGAACAAATTAGTCGGTTCAGTCAAATTTGTTCAGTCCAGTTTGTGAATTCATTGAAATAATTATTATTCACAAGGATGATTTGTTCACTGAGCTGGTTCTCAAATTCAATTGATTCGATTTTGATAAAAAATATTGTGCGGTTTCAAGACTTGTGAGGTACTTTCAGGTAGCCTGCATGCCAGCCGAATTTAGCCCCGCCCACAACATTTGAGTTTGGGAAATCCGGACTGGACTTGATCCGTTGTGGAGCAACTATGCCCGAACAGGAGCTGTTCGGACCAATCAAATTGTCAGGGCGGGCTTTATACGATGATGGTCAGATGATAAACAGTAACATAAGCATTCACGTCACCAAAGAGCGCTTGGGTTGAATTCGTTCTAATCCTAAATGGAGAACTTGTTCGTATATGCATTCACCTTTACTATTTCTCTCAAAAATGATGATCGTGTTGGCAAGTACTCCGTGTATCCTTTAAATTCTTTTACAACACCAGGAAAGATCGTTTACACTCATCTTCCTCTTCTACTTCTTCCAGCGTGTGTGCAGTTGAGTTCTGTTGACAACTATGCGTCGCTCCGTTGCTCTGTTTGGTTGTAGGTCTATCCAATTGAGGTCTTTCCTGATGCGGTTGAAACACACCCCATAAACACAGCCCAATGGAGCAGTATCGGACTCATATTCTGACTAGAATTGAATATGACGACATCAGGCTAACTTGTATGGTGCCTTGTGGAACTAATTATTTTTGTTTAACTATTCCTTTAACTACTTCTCTAACAAGGTGTTTACGTGTGTGTTTGTGCATCTGATGGTCCATATACGAGATTGCGCATGCAAACACTCACAGGCAGAGGCAGATGGTTGCATTACTCATCTGAGACTCTAAAACTGACACATATTTTCATCCCCCTCTCCTTCTTCCTTTCTCAGCAGAATCGCGGCCCACAGTGCTGTGCGTTCACACGTCCAAACCTCCCCCGTATTCCAGCAAGACGAGACGCTTAGATAGAACAGGGACTGCTGTCCTAAAGCATCACCATCTTTTCAGCAGCCATACCAGTGAAAAAAACAAACACCTTGTGTATAAGGCAAATAAACAAACAAGTCAGCTAACCAACAAAACCACCTGCTTCATAAATAAGGCATGATTAAAACACTTTTTTGTATACTCCATAGATACAGAGCCGTGTTGTACATTACACTTGTGGTATGAACATTTTGCTGATGGTAACCAACAGTATTTTGTGTTGCACTTATGTTTTATTCACATCCTATGCAGTATTTGTTTATCCCCACATCTTGCCACAGTTTCCATGCACCGTAATCTGAATCCAAATGACAGAAAAACCTCAGGGTATGGCTGAGGGAATTTTATGCAAGTATGCCAGCAGACGTGCCTTTTAATGTCTGTAATAGGATTCCTAACAAGATGGGGCTGTGAAAATGACAAGTTAGATGGTACTAACACAGATAAGACATAATTCAAAACCGATGCCCTTTGTACATTCCTGCCTCATCCAGGCCTTTATCTCTCCACTAGATCATTGCAGCTCACTCGTTTCTAGTTGGCCTGTATTCGTCATTTGTCCCCTTGAGCACAACCAAAACACTGCCTGCTGTCTGACTTGTATTCAATCTGCAGAAATGTTCACACGCTATGCCTTTGTGGCAAGAATAAGACTCAAGACAGATTTTCTGGCCTCCATTGCAACTGTGATCCGCTGATTGTTGCTCTTCAATGTGAGAATGACCTCCCAAAAACAATCAACCACCAACTCACTGCCAAAAGTCTGAGCTATCTTTTCAAAGCATATACTTACCCAGCCAACATATCCATGTGGGACACACATGGGTTTTATCTGGATTACATGGGCATAATCTGGGCATGGGGTCAGAGAAGGCATCGTGGGCTCAATGTGGGCCCCAGTTAGGTTACCCATTATTGTTATTGTTTATTTTAGGGTCCCATATTGGGCACATTTGGGCTATATTAGGCTACCTATATATATATATATATATATATATATATATATATATATATATATATATATATATATATATATATATATAAAAAAACCCAATTCCAAAAAAGTTGGGACACTGTACAAATTGTGACTAAAAACAGAATGCAATGATGTGGAAGTTTCAAATTTCAGAATACATATCAAACATGACATATCAAATGTTTAAACTGAGAAAATGTATCATTTTAAGGGAAAAATAAGTTGATTTTGAATTTCATGGCATCAACACATCTCAAAAAAGTTGAGACAAGGCCATGTTTCCCACTGTGTGGCATCCCCTCTTCTTTTTATAACAGTCTGCAAACGTCTGGGGACTGAGGAGACAAGTTGCTCAAGTTTAGGAATAGGAATGTTGTCCCATTCTTGTCTAATACAGGCTTCTAGTTGCTCAACTGTCTTAGATCTTCTTTGTCACATCTTCCTCTTTATGATGCGCCAAATGTTTTCTATGGGTGAAAGATCTGGACTGCAGGCTGGCCATTTCAGTACCCGGATCCTTCTTCTACGCAGCCCTGATGTTGTAATTGATGCAGTATGTGGTCTGGCATTGTCATGTTGGAAAATGCAAGGTCTTCCCTGAAAGAGACGACGTCTGAATGGGAGCATATGTTGTTCTAGAACTTGGATATACCTTTCAGCATTGATGGTGCCTTTCCAGATGTGTAAGCTGCCCATGCCACACGCACTCATGCAACCCCATACCATCAGAGATGCAGGCTTCTGAACTGAGCGCTGAGAACAACTTGGGTTGTCCTTGTCCTCTTTAGTCCGGATGACATGGCGTCCCAGTTTTCCAAAAAGAACTTCAAATTTTGATTTGTCTGACCACAGAACAGTTTTCCACTTTGCCACAGTCCATTTTAAATGAGCCTTGGCCCAGAGAAAACGCCTGCGCTTCTGGATCATGTTTAGATATGGCTTCTTTTTGACCTATAGAGTTTTAGCCGCAACGGCGAATGGCACGGTGGATTGTGTTCACCGACAATGTTTTCTGGAAGTATTCCTGAGCCCATGTTGTGATTTCCATTACAGTAGCATTCCTGTATGTGATGCAGTGCCGTCTAAGGGCCCGAAGATCACAGACACCCAGTATGGTTTTCCGGCCTTGACCCTTACGCACAGAGATTGTTCCAGATTCTCTGAATCTTTGGATGATATTATGCACTGTAGATGATAACTTCAAACTCTTTGCAGTTTTTCTCTGAGAAACTCCTTTCTGATATTGCTCCACTATTTTTGGCCGAAGCATTGGGGGAATTGGTGATCCTCTGCCCATCTTGACTTCTGAGAGACACTGCCACTCTGAGAGGCTCTTTTTATACCCAATCATGTTGCCAATTGCAAATTGGTCCTCCAGCTGTTCCTTATATGTACATTTAACTTTTCCGGCCTCTTATTGCTACCTGTCCCAACTTTTTTGGAATGTGTTCTCTCATAAAATCCAAAATGAGGCAATATTTGGCATGACATTTCAGAATGTCTCACTTTCAACATTTGATATGTTATCTATATTCTATTGTGAATAAAATATAAGTTTATGAGATTTGTAAATTATTGCATTCCTTTTTGCACAATTTGTACAGTGTCCCAACTTTTTTGGAATCAGGTTTGTATGTATGTATGTGTGTGTGTATGTATATATGTATATATGTGTGTATATATATATATATATATATATATATATATATATATATATATAGAGAGAGAGAGAGAGAGAGAGAGAGAGAGAGAGAGAGAGAGAGAGAGATAGATAGATAGATAGATAGATAGATAGATAGATAGATAGATAGATAGATAGATAGATAGATAGATAGATAGATAGATAGATAGATAGATAGATAGATAGATAGATAGATAGATAGATAGATAGATAGATAGATAGATATTGCATCTAATGTATGGGTAACTGCCATAATTGTATAAAAACATTTTCAACCAATTTATTAAATCGAATACATTTTATGTATTTAATTTGTTTTATATGATTATGTGATCAAAGTTTATATGTGAATAAAAGTCTACATTCAATCTGTTCATCATATAAAGTGATTGAATCTCTTCAGAAAATTTGGACTAAACTGCTCATTCATATGGATTAGTTTTAAGATCTATTTGAAGTGATACTTGCATGGACAATGGAGGGACATAAATCTCTCAGATTTCATTAAAAATAGCTTAATTTGTGTTCCAAAGATGAACGAATGTCTTATGGGTTTGGAACGACACGAGGGTGAGTAAAAGATGACAGAATTTTCATTTTTGGGTGAACTAACACTTTAATCGAAATAACTTGCCCTTCCTCTTGCAATGACTTCTCTTTTCTGATGACGTGTTTACTGGTGTGAGGTACCTACATTTTGTTCAAACCGGTTCACTCAGATAAACGTCACAATAGGGAAGAAAGTCTATCACAACTTCCATTTCATGTCAACTTTAAAGGGGTCCTTGATTATGATTTCACTTTTTTAACTTTAGTTAAAAAACTGTGATGTTGCTGTTTTAGCATAAACAACATCTGCAAAGTTACAAGCTCAAAGTTCAATGCAAAGGGAGATATTTTCTTTTACAGAAATCGATTTTTAAGGACTACAACCAACGTCTGGTATAGGGACCACAACAAGCAAGGGTTGGTGATTATCATGAACCCTAAAGTTCAGAAGCCCTGCCCACTGATTTGAGCGCAATAAGGTAAATAACACTGGATCGAGCAACTAAGTGATAAACATGCCTTTGAATAGTGCAAAATGTTGTGCAGTGCTAGGTTGTGGGAAAATCAAGGTAGCTGCATTGGATTTGCAGAGAGCCTGAAATTAAAAAACGATGCTGTGCCTTCTATATTGGTTCCGATGGGAACAGCGCAACACACTTATGCTTTGTTACAGATTGTTTGTTTATGTACATGTCTAACCAAAATCACCAGTGATTTCTGATATGTAATGATTCATGTAGGCCTACAGTCAGATGTTTTTGTCTCAAAATCATTTATTGCCAGTAACTCAAACCAGTGACTAAGCGGTCAACTTCACATTGTTTCTCTAAGTAGGATGAAAATAAACTGTGATTTAAAGAACGCCCCCTTTGCAATCGCTGAACCTGCATCACTGTAACCTTTCATGTCAAGATCTAAATATAATGCTATAATCAACACTTTTCACAATTAGTAAACCTTGAGAGCTGTAATAGTATAAATGTGCTAAAAGCTTTCAAGAGAGTTACACATGTGATACTTGGCTATTTCATATGCAAAGATGTTAGCCAATCACAGCAGTGGGCATTTACACTGAAGTCTCACAGCAGACACGCCCCTTAAAACAGCGTTCAAATCAGAGGACTAAAATCAGGCCTTTTATTTCTAAATGATGACAAATTTTGATGTAAAAATCAATAATAACAGGAAACATGGCGTTCTGGTGTAGTTCTGACACGTGAACAGCTTCAGCCAATGGTAAGACGCCGTTCTGGTGTAGCTCTGACACGTGAACAGCTTGAGCCAATGGTAAGACGCCGTTCTGGTGCAGCTCTGACATGTGAACAGCTTGATCCAATGGAGTTCTGGTGTAGCTCTGACACGTGAACAGCTTGAGCCAATGGTAAGACGGCGTTCTGGTGTAGCTCTGACACGTGAGCAGCTTCAACCAATGGTAAGACGGCGTTCTTGTGTAGCTCTGACACGTGAACAGCTTGATCCAATGGGGTTCTGGTGTAGCTCTGACACGTGAACAGCTTGAGCCAATGGTAAGACGCCGTTCTGGTGTAGCTCTGACACGTGAACAGCTTGATCCAATGGGGTTCTGGTGTAGCTCTGACACGTGAACAGCTTGAGCCAATGGTAAGACGGCGTTCTTGTGTAGCTCTGACACGTGAACAGCTTGAGCCAATGGTAAGACGGCGTTCTTGTGTAGCTCTGACACGTGAACAGCTTGAGCCAATGGTAAGACGGCGTTCTTGTGTAGCTCTGACACGTGAACAGCTTCAGCCAATGGTAAGATGGCGTTCTTGTGTAGCTCTGACACGTGAACAGCTTGAGCCAATGGTAAGACGCCGTTCTGGTGTAGCTCTGACGCGTGAACAGCTTGAGCCAATGGTAAGACGCCGTTCTGGTGTAGCTCTGACACGTGAACAGCTTGAGCCAATGGTAAGACGGCGTTCTGGTGTAGCTCTGACACGTGAACAGCTTGAGCCAATGGTAAGACGGCGTTCTGGTGTAGTTCTGACACGTGAACAGCTTCAGCCAATGGTAAGACGGCGTTCTGGTGTAGCTCTGACACGTGAACAGCTTCAGCCAATGGTAAGACGGCGTTCTGGTGTAGCTCTGACACGTGAACCGCTTCAGCCAATGGTAAGACGCCGTTCTGGTGTAGCTCTGACACGTGAACAGCTTCAGCCAATGGTAAGATGGCGTTCTTGTGTAGCTCTGACATGTGAACAGCTTGAGCCAATGGTAAGACGGCGTTCTTGTATAGCTCTGACACGTGAACAGCTTCAGCCAATGGTAAGACGGCGTTCTTGTGTAGCTCTGACATGTGAACAGCTTGAGCCAATGGTAAGACGGCGTTCTTGTGTAGCTCTGAAACGTAAACAGCTTCAGCCAATGGTAAGACGGTGTTCTGGTGTAGCTCTGACACGTGAACAGCTTCAGCCAATGGTAAGACGCTGTTCTGGTGTAGCTCTGACACGTGAACAGCTTGAGCCAATGGTAAGACGGCGTTCTAGTGTAGCTCTGACATGTGAACAGCTTGATCCAATGGCGTTCTGGTGTAGCTCTGACACGTGAACAGCTTCAGCCAATCGTAAGACGGTGTTCTTGTGTAGCTCTGACACGTGAACAGCTTCAGCCAATGGTAAGATGGCGTTCTTGTGTAGCTCTGACACGTGAACAGCTTGAGCCAATGGTAAGACGGCGTTCTTGTATAGCTCTGACACGTGAACAGCTTCAGCCAATGGTAAGATGGCGTTCTTGTGTAGCTCTGACATGTGAACAGCTTGAGCCAATGGTAAGACGGCGTTCTTGTGTAGCTCTGAAACGTAAACAGCTTCAGCCAATGGTAAGACGGTGTTCTGGTGTAGCTCTGACACGTGAACAGCTTCAGCCAATGGTAAGACGCTGTTCTGGTGTAGCTCTGACACGTGAACAGCTTGAGCCAATGGTAAGACGGCGTTCTAGTGTAGCTCTGACATGTGAACAGCTTGATCCAATGGCGTTCTGGTGTAGCTCTGACACGTGAACAGCTTCAGCCAATCGTAAGACGGTGTTCTTGTGTAGCTCTGACACGTGAACAGCTTCAACCAATGGTAAGACGGTGTTCTGGTGTAGCTCTGACACGTGAACAGCTTCAGCCAATGGTAAGACGCTGTTCTGGTGTAGCTCTGACACGTGAACAGCTTGAGCCAATGGTAAGACGGCATTCTTGTATAGCTCTGACACGTGAACAGCTTCAGCCAATGGTAAGACGGCGTTCTTGTGTAGCTCTGACATGTGAACAGCTTCAGCCAATGGTAAGACGGCGTTCTGGTGTAGCTCTGACACGTGAACAGCTTGAGCCAATGGTAAGACGGCGTTCTTGTGTAGCTCTGACACGTGAACAGCTTGAGCCAATGGTAAGACGGCGTTCTAGTGTAGCTCTGACATGTGAACAGCTTGATCCAATGGCGTTCTGGTGTAGCTCTGACACGTGAACAGCTTGAGCCAATGGTAAGACGGCGTTCTTGTATAGCTCTGACACGTGAACAGCTTCAGCCAATGGTAAGACGGCATTCTTGTGTAGCTCTGACATGTGAACAGCTTCAGCCAATGGTAAGACGGCGTTCTGGTGTAGCTCTGACACGTGAACAGCTTGAGCCAATGGTAAGACGGCGTTCTTGTGTAGCTCTGAAACGTAAACAGCTTCAGCCAATGGTAAGACGGTGTTCTGGTGTAGCTCTGACACGTGAACAGCTTCAGCCAATGGTAAGACGCTGTTCTGGTGTAGCTCTGACACGTGAACAGCTTGAGCCAATGGTAAGACGGCGTTCTGGTGTAGCTCTGACACGTGAACAGCTTCAGCTTCAGCCATGGTAAGACGGCGTTCTGGTGTAGCTCTGACACGTGAACAGCTTGAGCCAATGGTAAGACGGCGTTCTAGTGTAGCTCTGACATGTGAACAGCTTGATCCAATGGCGTTCTGGTGTAGCTCTGACACGTGAACAGCTTCAGCCAATCGTAAGACGGTGTTCTTGTGTAGCTCTGACACGTGAACAGCTTCAACCAATGGTAAGACGGCGTTCTGGTGTAGCTCTGACACATGAATAGCTTGATCCAATGGGGTTCTGGTGTAGCTCTGACACGTGAACAGCTTGAGCCAATGGTAAGATGGCATTCTTGTGTAGCTCTGACACGTGAACAGCTTGATCCAATGGCGTTCTGGTGTAGCTCTGACACGTGAACAGCTTCAGCCAATGGTAAGACGCCGTTCTGGTGTAGCTCTGACACGTGAACAGCTTGAGCCAATGGTGTTCTGGTGTAGCTCTGACACGTGAACAGCTTGAGCCAATGGTAAGACGGCGTTCTTGTGTAGCTCTGAAACGTGAACAGCTTCAGCCAATGGTAAGACGCCGTTCTGGTGTAGCTCTGACACGTGAACAGCTTGAGCCAATGGTAAGACGGCGTTCTAGTGTAGCTCTGACACGTGAACAGCTTGATCCAATGGTGTTCTGGTGTAGCTCTGACACGTGAACAGCTTCAGCCAATGGTAAGACGCCGTTCTGGTGTAGCTCTGACACGTGAACAGCTTGAGCCAATGGTAAGACGGCGTTCTAGTGTAGCTCTGACACGTGAACAGCTTGATCCAATGCCGTTCTGGTGTAGCTCTGACACGTGAACAGCTTCAGCCAATCGTAAGGCGGTGTTCTTGTGTAGCTCTGACACGTGAACAGCTTCAACCAATGGTAAGACGGCGTTCTTGTGTAGCTCTGACACGTGAACAGCTTCAGCCAATGGTAAGATGGCGTTCTGGTGTAGCTCTGACACGTGAACAGCTTGATCCAATGGGGTTCTGGTGTAGCTCTGACACGTGAACAGCTTGAGCCAATGGTAAGACGGCGTTCTGGTGTAGCTCTGGCACGTGAACAGCTTCAGCCAATGGTAAGACAGCGTTCTGGTGTAGCTCTGACGTAACTCGGAAGCTGGAATCTGAATTTACGGAAGCTCGAAACTGTATTTACTACGTCAACAGCGTAGGAGACTGACAGACGTGAAGAAATTGTTGAATAAAGTCGTTATTTTTGTTTGTTTTTTCACACAAAAAGTATTCTCTGTGCTTCATAAATGTGTCTTCACATAGACTATTTTATCGATGTCTTTACTACCTTTCTGAGCCTTAAAAGTGGTAATTGCTGTCTATGGAGGGGTCAGAGAGATCTCAGATTTCATCAAAAATATCGTCATTTGTATTCCGAAGATGAAACAAAGGTGTAACGGGTTTGGAACGACACAAGGGTGAGTAATTAATGACAGAATTTTCATTTTTGGGTGAACTAACCCTTTAAAGTTTGAATAATAGGCCAGATGGATGAATATATGCACTGCTCTGCCTATATCTAACCACCACTAACCAGCATAATCTAAGTTTGTATTTTCAGCAGGGAGGACATTTGCTTCAACCACACCTGGCAACTAAATAATATTACTCTTCATCTGATACATGACAGATCGCTCTTATAGCCTCCAGATTATTATTTGAATATTTCCACCAAATCATTGACTCTCGTCTAACATTACATCCATTTACAGGAACTTGAAGTGTATGTTTTTCACAGTACACTTCCATTTATAACTGAGACTAAATAAGGAGCCAAACAATAACTCCAATCTGACTGAACCTGTCGACAGAATGAGAGAATAGAGTTTTATTGCTGAGACACGACAACAGCGCCTCCGCTTACTTTGAGCTACTTTATCATACATGTGGACATTCATTTTTCTGTCTACATATAAATCAAATATGCATATTAAAGAATAAATCTGAAGCCCATCTGTAATGACTGTTATGTTTGGTTAAATGTTTTAATGACAAATGTATGGTAATATAGTGAATATATCTTAACCTATAATGGCTGAAAAAGCAGATTCTGCTAGCTGAGAGTGTGTATAGATTTGTGTGGGTTGGGTAAGGGATTGAAGCTGACATTACAAATGTGCATCTCAGTCTATGTCTGCATTTCATGCGTACATGTGAGAAATAACTGGAAACCTTTACCCCATGCTCCTGCTCCGGAAACACATTTTCTCCTTCATTCTCACATCAGAGCATTTCCCCTGCTGTGATGTCCAAGCCAAGGGCAAATCTGAAATAAATACAAGTTATTTGATCATAAAGGCGACACATCTGTGCCTGACATCTGAATACGCAATGGAAAAGACGATAGCATAATCCGAAAGTTAAAATAGATCAATGAAACCCAAAATAGGGATATGTATACCCCACTTATAGGAATTATTCACCCCAAAATGAAAATTCTTACAATATTTAATCACCCTCATGTCATTCCAAACCCATGTGACCTTTTTTTTCTCTCTCTGTGAACACACAAAAGGAGAAATGAGACAACTCAAAGCATTTTTGTATTTTATTTATTTTAATACACAAGAGAAGAATAGGAAACCTTTACTTATAAGTATACATATGTTACTGTAAGCCTTCAGATAAGAGTTATTGGAACATGAAGGCATGACACCCTAATGTAGATGGACCAAAAAAGTGTATTGCTATGTGTACTAGGAGTGGAGAGCACATGGTTTAGAAATACCCTTCACATAATTCATCATTTCATTATTCTGTAATTCTGATCTTATACACATCATGTTGCAAAGCGTTCACACTTCATGTCACATGACACAGGTAGCCCAGCTGCTTATCCAGATTTGCATCCTTTGCGCACAGGAAAGAGGCGTCTGGTGCCATGATGACGACATGTTTTTTGCGTAATATCGCTCTCCCTGCTTCTGCCAGGTTCCGATCGCTTCCACGAGGAACAGCTTTAGCATCAGAAGCCTCCCACTCCTCGCCCTCGAGCTGGAGAACCCAGAGTCTCCAGCTCGAGCGCGCGCGGTGAGCAGGTGGCCGCCCACGAACCAAACGCTGGAGAAGCCGAAGCGCGTTTTCCAAGCGCACCTCCGGTGGTTTGGCGCCAAAAATCAGTGCGAGCACATTTTACATTCAAATAGATGTCGCATATTATTGTGCATCACAATTTCCCCTCTACAATTCATTAAATACATATCCATAAAAATGCATTTTTGGAACTAGTGCGGTAGAATCCGTTGGACTACTACTTAAAATAAGTCTGACAGAGGTGATACAGAAGTAATAGAAAACAAAGCTATATATCAATACTTGCTTATAAATAAATAGACACACACATACGCTCGTGTGTGTGTGTGTGTGTGTGTGTGTGTGTGTATTTATATATTTAATAAATGTTATACATTATTTTTACATGATTTTATATATATGTGTGTGTGTGTGTGTGCTATTTTATATTTTTAATTATTTTTGTAATATAAAAGTATTATTTTTATAATCGGCTGTGAATGGGTTAAACAACTGCCTCCATGCGTTCTCTCTCTCTCTCTCTCTCTCTCTCTCTCTCTCTCTCTGCGCTTCATTTTCACTTTCTCATCGTTGTGTCTCCTTCATTCTTGTGTGACCCACGCAATGCTGTTGCTCCACAAGGGGGGGCTGCTGGATATATGCTTTAAGTGCCCAACTCCCTGCCTTCAAACACTGAATCCAGTTTGTGTGGACAGAGCGGGCGAGGAGAGGAATACTCACACTGCCTCGACACGAGAGAACACCCGACCCGAGCCTGGGCTACACTCATCGCACACTTCCCTGGAGCCTTCACGCACCACCTGAGGACTTTTTATCCGGAAAACGGGAGAACCATTACGACTTGCGGTCTGGATTAAATAATAAACATTTGGGGAAAAGAGTAATATTATCAGAAGTGACAGAACAGAAACACACATTAACGGGATCCGCTGTGAATTTATGGATGCTTGTTGCTTTATTCGGTCCTATGAGCACCTCTCTGCCACTGGAGCAAACAGACCTCCTTTTGTGTCATTTTTTCAAGCAGATATTGCCTGTTGAAAGAATGAATACACCGAACTTATTCTGAACAAGTTGGAGGAATAGTCGAAGGCTTTTTGTGTGCAGACAAACAGATGGGACATGCCAACTTTTTGGAGGTAAACCCTTATTATGATCGCTGATATCTATGTGATTAGAGACCCCACATAACAGGGTCATCTGATGAAGTGCGTTTGCACACATAATAATATGCATTTGTTTAGACCATATCAATTATGCCTTGTAAACAATAATTAAGGGATATCTCCTTTTACGCACGCATTTATGGAGGCTAGGGTTATTCTCGTCAACTCTGTTGCGTCTTTTGTCTACTTTTCATAAGTGCTACAACAAAGAATGACATGGCAAATCTGTATAATTCAGTTTGAGGAGGATTGTGCTGTGCTTGCGGTTCTCGTCCGAGAGCTTCCCTGTCCAAGGTACCAAACTGCGTTGTTGACCAGTCCAGTGAACAAAACAGTTTTGACATTTTTTTTTTTTTTTTTTTTTTTTTTTTAAACACACCACATTTGATCATTTTAACTAAGCTAATAGCATTTAAGCAAGTGCTGTCTATGTATTTTTCATTGGTTTTCAATTTTGCGCAATAGTTGCTGCTCGTATCTCCCTTGTGGAATGGGAATACACCTTCCCGTCTCGTGTCTCTTTCGCTTCCCGTACGGACAAACGGTCTAATACTAAAATATGCTGTTTGCACAACTGTGTCCAACATAAAACAAAGTTTTCCTCTAGTTAAGATTTTACAACTTAGTTTTTTTTAATCGTATTAGTAACATTTAAAATCGATTTACCATTTTAATCGCAACAACACGTTCCATATTTTGGGATCTTGTATTCGGTTGCAAACACGCGTTTTGCAGCATTTTATGTGAGATGATATATTTGACATATAGTCTGCTTTAAATATGATTACAGAACCTGTAGTATGTCACTTGATATTAAGAGCAAAACACCTGTGATGTAGAGCCAGTGCAGCGTTCGGCAGCACATGGAAAGAAAGAAAAGGTTGAGAGCTCGTGTTGTGTCCGGTTCAGTGATGATGTTCCTCTTTAACAATGGGAATAAAAGGCAAACTCTCTCTTTTCGCTCTGCCTCTCTCTCCCTTTCAGTTTTTCAATTGCAGAGTACTTTGCATGTTGTTGCAAAATTGCATAATAAAAAAACAAAACAAGAAATGATTTTACTAAAATAGCATAATATTTGTGATAATGTAAAATAAAGCAGAGCCAGTGAAATTTGACCTCTCTTACTTTAATGAACAATAACTACATTACTGGCTGTCTTTTAGTTCTCTTTCTGTTAAACTGTCTTACCACATGCTGCTTACAACGTCGAAAGCAAGCTACATGCGCCATTACGCACCGACAGAATGGAAACTTCTCGTTTGGTAATAGATGTGGTTTGCTGGTGTTTGGAGGAGAGTTGGTGACGGCGAGCGAGTAGAAGTTCCGTGTTTGTACAGTAGGGGGGACTGTGCCAGCGCTCAATTCCCTCCGTGGGAATAGGGGAATAAACGGCGATCACGGAGCAGGAGATGCCTCACTGCGCACTTTGAGACTCTCAAGAGCCTCTGACTGCAGCACACGCGAGCTGTGCTCGTCTGAAGCGCCACAACAACAGGTTATGATGGTGCTCGACCTATGTGCTTAACTCAAAACTATTTTACAGATATCTACAAAACATATTTATAATATAGCTATATTTCATCAGCATCACCAATAGCAACAAGGGTGATTAGATACATAATTAAAAAAAATAAATAATAATAATAACAGCTAGATTTGAAGTGGTGAAACTCGCTGCTAAAATGTTGTAATGTGCCTACGGTACCCCGAGGTTTCTCGGTACATTGGCCCGAGCCAAAAGAGCCCACCCCGATGTGTCCGGTTGCTAGGGTGTTCTGACTCGTTGTTAGGGTGTGGCTAGGAAGTTGCTAGCGTGTTAGTGAATGGCCTGAATTAAAAAGCCCACATCCAAGTTTTTATTACTCTATGATCTGAAGATATGACCCCCACACCCCCATCGCTCTCTTCAATAAGCTACATGATTTGAGCACACATTATTATTATTATTAATTTAATTTATTTTATTTAATTTATTAATAGTAAAACATTACTTTTGCATTTCTTTCAGTATCATCCCAGAAAATACGTCATCATTCTGAATGATTTCGGTGAAATATGCATGTCACAATCTTTGTGTTAAATCTAAATGGCACAGTCATATCAGTTCTGCCCGACTGCATCTTTTAGATACATGTATGCCGCGAGTCTCCAGGGAGTTTTGAGCTTAAGAGGCAAACATAGAAGGCAGCGCTTGCCCTGTGGCCACAGATATTTGGACGGCTGTGTTTTCTTCATCTGAGGAAAGGAGAAGGAATGATACATTGAGAATAAAAATAGAGCAGGCTGACTGACAGCATAGTTTTGAATCACGAGCTGAAGTGAAATTGGGCAAGCTGGCACTATTGGCTTTTTTGGAGAGCAGCCATGCATGCCTTTTAACCTAGATGTCCCTCTTTTGTCTTTTTCCTAGTACAACCTTATTCTGTCGCTCACTTCCTGTCTTCTTATTTCCCTTTCTCGTCTGCTATTCCTCGTCAAGCTAATATGAATCAGAAGAGCACATTTCATTAAGCACAGGGACTCACCACACCTCATCCAAATGACCAAAAATCCAAACAGGAACAAGATTCAAGAGATCCCAGTCATTAAGCACAATCATACATGCAATATCTCACCAGATTTGCACGCACGCGCCTCTCTGTTCGTGACAGGTTCCTGTTCGCAACATACACAGAAACACTTCACAGGCTCTCTCCCTGTGAGACAACACGTCGTGTTCTGAAAATAATATTTGAGGCTTTTCGTAGTAGAGAAACTTGGAAGGGAATTCAGTTTAATGACAGTCAATCAACAATGAAAAAATGCTGGCTCCTGATGAAGCCACAATACACTTTTTTGAATATACCAGTCAAAATATTTATATATTTGTTTTATTATGCTCACCAAGGCTGCATTTATTTGATCACAAATACAGAAAAACTTAATACAGAAAAAATTAGTGTGAAATATTATTACTATTTAAAAGAACTGCTTTCTATTTTAATATATTTTAACATTAAAAATAATAATGCATTGGCAAATTTGATTTTTCAGCATCCATTGCTCTTCAGAAAATCTTTAGAGATCATTATGCTGATTTGGTGCTCAAGAAATATTTCTCACTTTAATTAGTTGCATATTGGCTGTTTATTAGTACTTATAAAGCCCATATTAATGCCTTATTCTGCATGACAATATACTACCTAATACCAAAACTTAAACGATACAACAACTACCTTACTAACTATTAATAAGCAGTAAATTAGGAGCTTATTGAGGCTAAAGTCGTAGTCAATAGTGAATATGTGTTCCCCATACTAAAGTGTTACCAATATTTCTTATTATCAATATTGTTTTTGCTGCATCAAGTAAGTAAAATAAAAAAGTTTACATATACTTTATATATGTCAAGATTAATCAGGCTCAAATTGTGAAATAATAGTTGGGTGTAGTGTGTAGATATACAATAAACTGGAAATGATTGGGTACAGAAATGGGGGATACGATTACAGGCCAAACGCGAACCTGCGCCCCCCATATGAGCAGCACCACACTCAATATAGCCACACCATTGTCTGCATACACTGATGCTGCATACATCCTTTAAACTATAGGTTGCTGACTATTTCGACCTCTTATGATGGAGTTGGTACAGAGAGGGAGGCAGGTGTTGAGCGAATGAGGTCGGTATGTTTGCAAGGTGCTACCCGATTAGTGGTATGATTTTGCACAGGAGCCTGTGGCCCCTGGCCATCCTCGTTGAGCACAATGATCAGGGCTGGAACACAGCACATTTGGCCATTCGCTCTCTAATTAGGGTCTAAATCAGAGCCTGTGCTCCTGCCTAATGAATCTTAGATGGAGAGCTGAGAGACAGGGAAAGCAGGCTTGGAATGAGGTGGCGAGGAGGACACAGTTTCCAGCATCCCATCTGAGGTCCTTGCCATGAAAGTGTATTAATGGCTGCTTTTCAAACGCTGCGCAGATGGCTTTGTCACTGTCTGTGTTTGTTTCGGTGCCGCATGATGCAACTTAGGGTAAAAGAGTAAATGTGTGTGCACTATGGATGTGCAGTGAAGCCGCTATGTATCTGGTGCAATGACAAAGTGAGCTGTATCTGCTTTGGATAGATCCGGACGTGGGTGAGGCTTAAACTAGAAGTGCGTCAAAACTAAATGAAAAGCAATTTTAGATGTAACTATTTTATTAACAGTTTCTATGTAGCAAATATTCATTGTATGAAATTGATAAAAGAAAGAAAACAGGAAGGTTTCTGAGCAAAATGCATGCTGTGTGCTAGAGAGACAGAGAAGTATGTTATTGTATATCTCACTCAGTTTAAACACGTTAAAAGACAAAGTGTACAATATGTATGGCATTGTATCTTAGTTCAATGTTACTCTTAGCAAGTTCAAGTTTCAAGACCTGCATAAAAAATGGAAACATGGCCATCCAAAATGACCTTGAAATCACATTGTGCACATTTCCATTCATTGGCTTCATAGACTCACCATTGCTTTATAATAATAGATATGGTTGTTAGAATATCCAACGCTATCTCACGACCAATTCGTACGTATTTTTGATGGGTAGGTTTAGGGGCGGGGTTAGGGGTAGGTCATTCATACAAATTCATATTGAGCAACTCGTAAGATATGTACAATTTAGCGGAAAACTTACAAATTTGACTATTAAAATATTATTATAAATATTAAATTATTAAAAATCATCAATTCTTTTAAGGTCATTATTCATTTCTAAAAAGTTGATATGATAAAAGGCAGAGCTTTTTATAAATAAATAAATAAAAATCACCCAGGCCATCTTCTCAGATTCAACACATTATCCTCTCATGTGATTTTAGGTAATCTGCTCTATCTCGGATCAACATCCTCATTGACTCGTTCACCGGTCGTCGCCCCAACATAAAGGTTAAGAATATGGAAAATAATGAGGAATCTTTTTTTTTTTTCTGAGTGCAGAGTCAGAGAGGCTGGATGGTGTTGCTCCACGAAGCAGCGATCTCACAGATCTGAGCTCAAAATAAAGCTGTGATTGCTTCAGGGAGGGAAACACCTTGTTTGAGAACGCTTTTCTCGCACGCATACATCTAACTCTGTATGTGTTTTTTTAAAACGAAATTATGCAGAGAAACTCCATGAGTGGAAGGATGGCAGATGACACAATGTGTGAGGACACCGGAGCCGTATGACACCTTTGTCAGCTAATTATAGATGGCAAAGTACGACTAGAGCATGATGACGGAAAGCTTTTTCTTGGGTATGCGCGTATTCATATTTTTAAATGTCAAATTGCTGTGCACAGAGGCGTTTCATTGTTTCACTGGCATCCGTATGGGTGCCACAATCAAACCACCCCTACACAATGTAAATATTATTTGTCTCCTCTCCTTAAGCAAAGAATCAAATAAGGCCGCTGTTTTTCTCATGTGAAGATAATGTAGCATGTGTCCTTTTAGCACTATTTCTCAGTATTTATGAAGTGAAAATTAGCCTGGCAGACCAGGACTGTGCTCTTTTTTTTGTGGATTTGATATATAATTGAATTGGAGCAACTTCCAATGCTATGTCGCTGTGCATGTTCAGTGAAAAGTGAGATAGTGATCTTCCATTCATATTTACAGTGGGCACATAAAAGTAAAAAGTTGGAGAAGAATATATCAAACCAAGGTTTTTTTTTTTTTTTTTTTTTTTCGTTCGGGTCTATCTTCTCTTTTTCAAGACATTTTTGCAATTAACTTTTAATCAACAGGTCTCAAGAGGATTCTTAGTGGATGCATGAAATCAGCTCCTCAAGTTCACAAGTTAATCACAAAATTACATTTTTTGGTAACACTTTATTTTAAGGTTACTATAGTAATAACAGTAAATTATATGTAATTACAAGTAACTAACCCTAACCGTAACTGTGTCAGCTATTATATGATTTTATTTTTGGTCATTGTACATCTTATTTCTATGTGCGTGTGTGTGTGTGTATATATACACTCACCTAAAGGATTATTAGGAACACCTGTTCAATTTCTCATTAATGCAATTATCTAATCAACCAATCACATGGCAGTTGATTCAATGCATTTAGGGGTGTGGTCCTGGTCAAGACAATCTCCTGAACTCCAAACTGAATGTCAGAATGGGAAAGAAAGGTGATTTAAGCAATTTTGAGCGTGGCATGGTTGTTGGTGCCAGACGGGGCGGTCTGAGTATTTCACAATCTGCTCAGTTACTGGGATTTTCACGCACAACCATTTTTAGGGTTTACAAAGAATGGTGTGAAAAGGGAAAAACATCCAGTATGCGGCAGTCCTGTGGGCGAAAATGCCTGGTTGATGCTAGAGGTCAGAGGAGAATGGGCCGACTGATTCAAGCTGATAGAAGAGCAACTTTGACTGAAATAACCACTCGTTACAACTGAGGTTTGCTGCAAAGCATTTGTGAAGCCATAACACGCACAACCTTGAGGCGGAATGGGCTACAACAGCAGAAGACCCCACCGGGTACCACTCATCTCCACTACAAATAGGAAAAAGAGGCTACAATTTGCACAAGCTCACCAAAATTGGACAGTTGAAGACTGGAAAAATGTTGCCTGGTCTGATGAGTCTCGATTTCTGTTGAGACATTCCGATGGTAGAGTCAGAATTTGGCGTAAACAGAATGAGAACATGGATCCATCATGCCTTGTTACCACTGTGCAGGCTGCTGGTGGTGAGCATTGTTTCTGACCATGTCCATCCCTTTATGACCACCATGTACCCATTCTCTGATGGCTACTTCCAGCAGGATAATGCACCATGTCACAAAGCTCGAATCATTTCAAATTGGTTGCTTGAACATGACAATGAGTTCACTGTACTAAAATGGCCCCCACAGTCACCAGATCTCAACCCAATAGAGCATTTTTGGGATGTGGTGGAACGGGAGCTTCGTGCCCTGGATGTGCATCCCACAAATCTCCATCAACTGCAAGATGCTATCCTATCAATATGGGCCAACATTTCTAAAGAATGCTTTCCTTGCCACGTAGAATTAAGGCAGTTCTGAAGGTGAAAGGGGGTCAAACACAGTATTAGTATGGTGTTCCTGATAATCCTTTAGGTGAGTGTGTGTGTATCTATATATATAATATAATATTATTTATCTTTATTTCCATATTGTAAAGCACTTTGTAAACACTGTTTTAAAAGGTGCTATATACATAAAGCTTTACTTACTTAATATTTACTTACTTATTTGACTGTCAGAAATGGCAGAATTTTTTTTCTTGGAAGGTATGCTTGTGCAACCTTTCTTTAAAAAATGTCACTTGGTGTGATATAATGCTATGGAAGTCACAATAATTTGTTATACACCCATCAGGCATAACATTATGACCTGATATTGTCTAATATCTAATATTGTGTTGGTCCCCCTTTTGCTGCCAAAACAGCCCTGAACCATCAAGGCATGGACTCCACTAGACCCCTGAAGGTGTGCTGTGGTATCTGGCACCAAGATGTTAGCAGCAGATCCTTTAAGTCCTGTAAGTTGCGAGGTGAGGCCTCCATGGATCGGACTTGTTTGTTCGGCACATCCCACAGATGCTCGATTGGACTGAGATCTGGGGAATTTGGAGGCAAAGTCAACACCTCAAACTCGTTGTTGTGCTCCTCAAACCATTCCTGAACCATTTTTGCTTTGTGGCAGGGTGTATTATCCCGCTGAAAGAGGCCACAGCCACCAGGGAATACCGTTTCCATGAAAGGGTGAACATGGTCTGCAACAATGCTTAGGTAGTAACATCCACATGGATGGCAGGACCCAAGGTTTCCCAGCAGAATATTGGCATCACACTGCCTCCACCAGCTTGCCTTCTTCCCATAGTGCATCCTGGTGCCATGTGTTCCTCAGGTAAGTGACACACACGCACCCGGCCATCCACGTGATGTAAAAGAAAACATGATTCATCAGACTAAGCCACCTTCTGCCATTGCTCCGTGGTCTAGTTCTGTTGCTCACTGTTAGCGCTTTCGGCAGTGGACAGGGGTCAGCATGGGCACCCTGACTGGTCTGCGTCTATACAGCCTCATACGCAGCAAACTGCGATGCACTGTGTATTCTGATACCTTTCTATCAGAACCAGCATTAACTTCTTGATCAATCTGAGCTACAGTTGCTCGTCTGTTTGATCGGACCACACGGGCCAGCCTTTGCTCCCGATGTGCATCAATGAGCCTTGGCCGCCCATGACCCTGTCACCGGTTCACCACTGTTCCATCCTTGGACCATTTTTGATAGATACTGACCACTGCAGACCGGGAACACCCCACAAGAGCTGCAGTTTTGGAGATGCTCTGACCCAGTCGTCTAGCCATCATAATTTGGCCCTTGTCAAACTCGTTTAAATCCTTACGCTTGCCCATTTTCCCTGCTCCTAACATATCTTTGAGGACAAAATGTTCACTTGCTACCTAATATATCCCACCCACTAACAGGTGCCGTGATGAAGAGATAATCAGTGTTATTAACTTCACCTCATAATGCTATGCCTGATTGGTGTAAATGAAAAGGAGTCCCACTTCATGCCGACCTTAAACACATTAGGAGAAAGGAGAAACAAAGTAGAAAGCTATGATACATATCACAGATGGCGAGCTTTCTGTACTTCTGTGATTTCATTTCAAATATTCGTTTGACCCTTCATTGGCAGCAACCAAGAACATTTAGAAAAAAGACAAAATAAAGCAAAATGGCTTGGCTTTTATCTTTTGCTCACTTTATAGTTATTTTTTTCCCTCTCCTCTTTAGTCATTTGTTTTTTTATAAAACAGTGTTATTCATGCTAAAACTGTTTACACAAAGAGAGCCCCTGTCTACTGCAACGCATGCAAGACTGAATAGCTTAAAATCGTCACATCCTAGAGTGCCTACGCAATTTTGCACAAGAAATCTCTTTTAAAGACTTTTCAGGGCTTTGTGCCGCATCGGTTTAAGGCCATTTTGTGTACAAACTTCAATCAAAGGGGTCTGTAATAGCGAATGAATGAATGTAGTCGCTCTTTTTCCGCCTGTCTATGTTCTCTTGTGAGAACAAAGCTGTCTTTGATGTGAAGTGCATGCATAATCCTCTGTATCTGACATTGCATCTCTGTCGCGGAGTAAAGCCCCCTCAAATCTCGGAAGGCCTGCGTCTCCGGAGCCGTGTCGTAAACTCCCCCACTGCGCCGCGTGTCACTCTCGGCACCGCTGTAGTGCTTGAATAGCTGTCAGCAGTACGTGTTTGCTATTGTGATATACCTGACTCCATCACTGTAACTGTTTGTTACCTGAAGACATGTTTATGACTTTAAGTCACTGTGCGTCAGTGACATTTGTATTTTTCTTCTGTTCTGTCTGTTTTTTCAATTCTGAGCTCATAATGTCCTTTCAACATATCGTGGCCGATGTCGCTTCTCTTGTTGCTTTTTATGACTGTGTAGACATAAAAAACAACAAGAACAGATGAACCCCAGTGATCATCGTCTGTGATTCTTTCCACTGGCTAACATGCTATAATCAAATCAGTCTTTTGAACAAAATACATCTGCGAGTAATTGGACTTGTTTTTTTTCTCTGTGTTTATCATATCAAAATGCGCCCCCCATAAACAAGTTCAAGGATGAGAAAAGCAGAAGAAAAGTGAAAACATCTGCTCCCTCAAGTACAGACTGTCCAATCTGGCCATGTCAGCCTTTTTTGTAGACTCTGGTGAAGTAGAGCATTTATCTGTGGCAGTGAAAACTCTTTCTTTCCATCCCATTAATTTCCAAATTCTGCACAAATGTGGTTTTCCTCGGGCAAACTGCAGCTGCATTTCTGTTTACTGCACATATGATGCAGTGTGTATGAATCTACTGCCCCAAATTTGAAGGGGTCATGTGTCTTTTCTGAAATCCACATTAAAAACAATTTACCATTTTTTAAAATGACCAAATTAAGCATTGAAGGCTGCAGGGCTTCTGAGAAATCATACAAACTATATTTTACCTGATTTGTGAATATGAGTTTGTCGTTTGTATTGAATTTGAAGCTGATTTATGAATAAATTACTCTTAAAAACCAATGCATTTTAGTGAATAAAAAACATACAGCATGACCAGCGTAGCACCAACTCACAAACAAATGACTCTTATGAACTATTTTATAGTGAATCAAAAATATACGCTGTGACCAGTGTGTCCCGATTCACAAATGAGTTCCCAAAAAGACAAGTTACCAGTTCCAAATAAGTCTGAAACATTGACCTTTACCATAATTTATAGATTTAGCAGAGAGATTTTTTTTTTTTCCATATGCAAGCAAAAATTCACGTAACTCATATTGAGTACCAATCTGTGATTGCACTGTTCTTGAAGAATTCAGATTAATGTGGTGTTCAAGGTTGGCTAAAACGTACCTGTTTTATATCCACAATTTTTGGTGATTTGCTTCTAAAGGATTATTCCTCACTTCACTCTGTCTTAGAAATGTCAATCTGTCCACATTGTCCATACAGATTCTTATAATAGGACTATATATCTTTTCTAATGAGAGAGAGCAAAAGAGATTAAACAGGCTGTAATCTCTCTCCGTCTCTCTTGCGCTCTCAGGTCGGGACAGTTTGATGGATGAAGCAGGTCATCTTTCAGGCGCTGACAGTGATAGCCTGTGTCAACCCTCAGATAGTGACATGGCTCAATTGCTCTCGTTCCCTCCCCCTGTCATTCTCCTGCTCTTTTAGTATTATCATTACTGTACTGAGGACAGATGGGGTGGGGTTACCTCAGAAAGAGGTTTGTATTACTCTGTATGTCTTGCTGGCATGAAATAGTGTCCCACCGGTACTGTCAATGCGTGTAATCATCCATATCCCCCTGTGGAGTCTGCGTAACTTGGCTTCTCACTCACAACTCTGCTGGGAAACCAGGTCATACTAGCATAAGGTGTTCAAGCTGGTTTTTGGAACATGGTGAATGTTTTTATTTTTTTATTTTGCTAGTTCAAGATGTCCTACCAGTCCAGCCAGGTCTTCACCAGCTGGTAGTGCAGCTGGTCAACCAGCTAAACCAGCGTGGACCAGCGAGAAACCAACTGAAACCAGTTCCAAAACACTATACAAATGTGGTTCTAGCTGGAGGTTATTTGCAAAAAACAACAACAGTACCATGACACAGTGGGTGTTTCTTCTGCTTCAAACTAGTAGTTTTAGGGGCCATTCACACAGAATGTGATTATGTGTTGTACTGCAATACAAGGGCAGTGGAATAGGGGGAAGAAGTAAGGTCTTGAGGCTTTTAACTTAAATTCTGTTTTTAGAATGCTGTGCCATGCGTGAGACACTGCAAAAGATTCAAGACACGAGCAGTCAAAGACATCCATCTAGAACAAAACAAATGGAAACAGTTTCAGATCACAGTTTTTTCTTTTGGTTAAATGAGTGACTTTTTGCCATACATTTGATTATTTTAGAGATCAATGACTTTTGTAGATTTTACAGTCCCAGATTTTTAGTGCCAGATTTACTAAACAGGGCAAAATAGCGTTAGAGCTTAATTCCAAAAAAAGCGCCAATGGGAGTGGAAAGTTCAGCGTGTGATCTACTGAACGCTCAAATTAAAGAACACAGACGCAGCCGATCATTTCCATAATGACCAGCGCAGTCTACCAGTTAGCGTCTGGTTTAAGATATGCTTTTTTGGGGCGGTAAATAATGGTGCAAACACCAGTAAATTGACGAGCGCAAACCTTTGTAAATCACCTTGCATGATTCATTTAAAGGTGCTCTAAGCGATGTCACACGTTTTTTAGGTCAAAACATTTTTTGTCACACACAGCAAACATCTCCTCGCTATCCGCTAGCTGCCTGTCCCCTGAACACGCTGTAAAAAAACTGTCTCTGTAGTCGCCACAAGCTCCAAAAACAAACTGGTGCAGTCTGGACCACGAAACATAATTAACAGTGCTCCAGCCAATAGCCGACAAGAATGATTTCCACCCCCAAATCATTCTTGTCGGCTATTGGCTGGAGCACTGTTTAATATGTTCCATTGTCCAGACTGCCCACGTTTGTTTTGGTTGCAGTTTGTGGAGCTTATGTGGACTACAGCGACCGCGTTTTTTTACAGTGTGTTCAGGGGACAGGCAGCTAGCGGATAGCGAGGAGATGTTTGCTGTATGTGACAAAAAATGTTTGGGCCTAAAAACGCGTGACATCGCTTAGAGCACCTTTAAATACTCTCCTCCCATAAATTTTTCTTCTGAAAGGGAAACTCCTACAAATGCATATGGAATAAGGTCAGCCGCAAAAATAACTCCGTCTACGCCTTTTCAGAGCTAGTTTTTCACTGCGTGCCTTTAGTAAATCCTGACAGTATTTCTTTAACGCCAAAAGAGGGTTTGCGCTGGGGTGAACTGTTAATAAATCTGGCCCTAAATCTTTATTCAATCAAAAAATCATTGATAATATTATTTATACACTCTAAAAAATGCGATTGGGTTGTTTTAACCCAGTGGTTGGGTTGCTTTAACCCAGCGATTGGGTTGTCTTAAGCAAACATTTAACCTAACCACTGGGTTAAAACAACCTATTCACTAGGTTAAAACAACCCAATTGCTGGGTTAGTCCATTTTCAACCCAACTTGGGTTGTTTTTAACCCAGCATTTTTTAGAGTGTATTATTAGACAAAAACTTAAACAAACCATTTCAAAATATAATATAATATAATATAATAATATAATCATTTCCAATTTAGAAAATTTATGCAAAAACTGTGAAAATATCCTTTTCAATGCTAGCTATGAGACAAAGCTATACAGCTATACTGTTAGGCCATTTTATTCAAAAAAAAAAAGTTAAAATACGATTTCCAGTACATAATTTCAGATGTGGTGGAAATAGTCATGACTTCCAGAAAAGAAAAGAAAAAAAACGTGTAATGCATGTAAAATACATACAATACTGAACAATGTTCACTGAAAAACAATTGTGAAAGTTTTAGATTTGTTATAGAAAATAAAGTGCACAGGCTCAAAAGTGCTCACAGCTGAAGATAATATATCATGGTACTGAATGATGGTACATACATGGTACAACTTTTTTTAAGAGAGGTTAAGGATGCACAAGTTCCTTGGGGCTCCATATGGACACGCGCGCGTGCCTTCAGAGACTCCTCTGTGAAGTGCCTGCATGAAGAGCTAATTGTTGACATTGGGTAATTGTGCCCTGAAGGTCTGTTGTGTTTTATTTAGTTTTGTGATGAGCAACCACGACAGGCCCCTCAGGCAGTGCAGGGCAGAATGGAGATAAATAGAAAAAGAGAAAAAGCTGGATAATTCTTTAAACTTTTATTGCTTCGATGGCACTGCGATCAACTCAGCAAGCGTTTAATGTAATTAGCCACTGAGCGTAATGTTAACACACTCATTGACTTTTTGTTTGTTTGTAAGACATCTGCGTGCCAGTGCCATTGACCCTGCGACGGAGCTCACTCTCAGCCTCTATATCCGCCGTTCGCTTCTCAATACCCTTGTTTATGTATTCATTTATTCCTGCCCATGTAGTGAAATGTTAGCTGCGTTGGCCTATAGGTAAAACTCGTAAATTTCCTGCCATTGATTTGTAGTAGATATGGATTTCCCCTCTCTCTCTAAAGTGGTGGGGTGAAATAAGCTTTGTTTGGTGGACCGGCCTTGTGTAAATCTGCCTGTGACATTTTGATAGCTGGAGATGTACTGAAAAAATATAATTAGAGAGGAGGCTGGACTAAAAGCTGTCACTCAAATGTTCCGTTATCAAACCAAACGAGAGCATTTCAGAATGGATGCGAGAAGAGAAGACCAGTTTCCGTACAGATAACTCGGAGACAAAGAGAAACAGCACGGGGAGAAAAAGCGAGGAACGGACTTGTGGGCTAGTCAGTCCGAGAGTCTTTCAGTAAACAGCGAGTCGCAAATATTTCAGCCGTCATGGCAAAGTGTCGACAGCTGTTCCCATCTGCATGTTAATGAAGGCAGAGGCGAGGGACTCTGGCTCAATGGGTCCCTTCAGCTCCCATACTCTCTCTCACGCACACACACTCCCACACCTAAACTCTCTCTCTCTCTCTCTCTCTCTCGATGTCTGCCACGGCTCTCTATCACTGGATGGGCATTGTACGCCCAGAGCACCCTCAGTCCCACGTATCTACAAACACACTCGTGCGCTTGTTTCTCTAGAGCAGCCGTGAGGTCAGTAGGCTATAGACCGAGAAAGATAGAGAGACAGAAAGACACAAAGTATGAGATGGATGACGTGTGGTGTGAGTGTGAGATCAAGTCAAGGTGAGTGAAAGATACACAATATTCCTTAATATACATATATTATATTATAAATTATTATACTTATAAATATTTATGCCTAAATTTAGATTTTACTTGTATTCTGATTTTATACCAGAAAGTTTTGAGGTTAATTGATTTTAAATAATTTATTGAATAATAGTGTATTTATGATATTAAAAATATTTTAGCAGTTAATTGGGGATTTTGACACAGTATTGACAAACACATTTTGACAAACCATTTGAAAAATTGATCAAAATGAATAATTTTACATAGAATATTATATTTAGTATTTACATTAGATGTACCATAGTGGCACATGGTTTTCAATTTTGTGCAATACTAAATTACTAAATTAGCAAATGTTTCCTTAAATTTCCTCTACTTTTATACTAAGTCAAGTAACCTTTATTTATATAGCGCTTTATACAATACATATTGTTTCAAAGTAGCTTTACAGTGATAACAGGAAAATGCATTTCAGCTGTTGTCCAGTTCAGTTCAGTGTTTATTCAGTTCTGTTTGTAAGGATCATCAATTATTAAATTAGTTCATTTCATCTATAAAGCAGTTGTGGATTTCAGAAAAAATCTATAAAGCAGTTCTGCAAAAAATTATGTCATCGTCCAACTCCGTTCAATTCTCATGCAGTGTCAGTACAGTTAGATCAATAATATTGTTGAATATTAAGTGTCCCCAACTAAGCAAGCCAGAGGTGACAGTGGCAAGGAACCCAAACTCTGTCAGGCGAAAAAAACCTGTTGCACAAATGTGGTTTTCCTCAGGCAAACTGCAGCTGCATTTCTGTTTACTGCACATATGATGCAGTGTGTATGAATCTACTGGCCCAAATTTGAAGGGGTCATGTGTCTTTTCTGAAATCCACAGTAAAAACAATTTACCATTTTTTAAAATGACCAAATTAAGCATTGAAGGCTGCAGGGCTTCTGAGAAATCATACAAACTATATTTTACCTGATTTGTGAATAGTGAACAAAACAGTTGGGGGTCTAGTTCTCCTCTGGCCAACAAACAAACACAGTGTGATTATGATTCAAGCTGCATAATATATGTAATAATATGTATATGCCGAACTCATATCTAAATATGTTACAATTTATCAGTAAATGAGCAATATTCTTAATGGGACGTCTTCTCCTATATAATTTATAAGTGGTCGAAGTGAAGGAACCTGGAAAAAATATGGAATGATAATATAGTCTCTGACTAATGCATTAACAAAGGCTATTATCTGCAACATTAAAGCCCGATTATGTGTGACAGCTCTCCCTTTCTCCATAAAAGAGTGCCATTTAAACATAGGACATGTTATTCTGGATAAACAAAAAACAGAGTCATCCATCTAAGACACAACAACAGTTCAGATATCTTTTTTGTGTGTCAAAGAATCTTGATGCAATACTCCTGGTTATGGTTGTCCTTAGCAAACTAATTCCCCCTTTCGTCTCCCGCCGCAGATGTCCCCTATAGTCATTGGGTGAGAACTGGCTCATGCTAACAGAGTGGGATTGTTAGTTCTGTTATGGAGCTGATGAGAGCCATACTGTGTCTGTGTGTGTATAAGAAGAAGCATGCAATGTTTGGCCTCAATGTCACCCCGTGGATGATGTGAGGTCATTTAGTTTCTCAGCTGTTGGGGTCAAGACCTCAGTTCTGCATCATGTGCTTATCAGAGCTTTGTACAATAATACTGACCGACTGGATGCTTTTCATTTGTAATTGGCTGGAGCGTGTCTTTTTAGGCTCTTTCCCAAATGGAAACCTCAGCCCTTACAGTCTTCTTCTGTGTCTAAACATTGTGGCATGAGTCACATAGAGTGTGTAATATGAGTGTATGAGTGTAATAGACAGACAGACAGACGGACGGATGGATGGACAGGTGGGCGGATGGATGGATGGATGGATCAGAAAGATAAATGGATGGATGAAGGATATATAGACAGACAAACCTACAGATATACACATGGATGTATGCATGGCTGGATAAATTATGATATATAAATAGACGGATGGATGGATAAATTATGATAGATGGATGGATGGATGGATGGATGGATGGATGGATGGATGGATGGATGGATGGATGGATGGATGGATGGATGGATCAGACAGATAAATGAAAGAAGGATAAATAGACAGACAAACCTATAAATGTACATATGGATGGATAGATCAGACAGATAAATTGATAGATGAAGGATAATAGACAAACAAACCTATAGATATACATATGGATGGATGGACAGATAGTTGTTGGGTGGGTGGATGAATGGATTAACTAATGGTGGGAAGTAGGTATGTCAAGCAGAAAGAAAGAAAGAAAGAAAACATGGATGGATCTTATAAAAAATACCTGGATGATAAATTCATAAATACATAACAACAAAAATTACGATAAAAGAAATAAAGAAACATGAGAGAAGCTGTTGGAATCAAACCTATGAGATGGTCCCTGAACAAGTGGGTTCAATCTGGCAACATAAGACCTCAGGGTATGAAACCTTTGTCCCTGCTCTTAAAACCCAAATGCCCTGTCTGGCTCATTTGCAGTGGACGTGATATGGCTTGATTGGATTTGATGTTCACTACAATTCCCTCTCATATGTATCTGATTATGTTCAGGCACAAAGCACTCATTATCTGTGGGATTGATTCTGATGGAGAAAAAAGAGGACAGTCTCGACGCCATCTGCAACAGCCCCACTGTGAGATGTGTGAATTATGGCCGATTAGCCATTTCATCTCCCGAACTCTCCCAAACACTGTCTGCACGCTAAAATGCACTCACTCACACACACACACACACAGAGGCCAGTGTTTTTCCCAGCCACGCTTGATTCATTTTGTTACCCTGCTTCCGGAAATAAAGGACCCCTTTTAAGCTAACTGAGCCCCTGATTGTAAATGTTTGTGACAAACCACTGCAGCAATGAATGTGTTTATCATTAATAGCCCATAAAAGTATTTGTAAAACCACTTATAATTTTCAAATAATTTTCTTTGTTTGGCACCACTATAATCTGAGTTATAGATGTTGTAAATTCTGCCGGCATGAAACCCAATTAGGGTAGTATTCAGTGCTGTATCCTTTCCAAGCCCCTGCTCGGGTGTTGTGTATGGGAGGAGATAATTGCTTTCTTTCATGTAAAGGGATGATGCATTTGGGTATCTTCAGATGTGGAAGCTGGATAAGAGGAGGGATTATTTATTTAATGAACTGTTGGTTCACATATAATCAATCTGTGAAGGTAATGAAGAGGCATCAAGTACATGCATGTTAGCCAAAAATAATGAATAGATTCATTTAGAGACACTGGGTTTCATTCACTGTTTCAAGTCTTATGCATGCAGAAATTATTCTCATGCAAAATCTTCAGATCCACAACAGGTGCTTATGCACTTTGGTTTGTTCTTATCCTCATTCTAATGTTGATGAACCTGGATTATTTTATAGTCCACAGTCATTCGTGGTCACTCGCTCCCAGTATTTAGCCTCCTTGTTAGAGCTCCCGTCTCCCACGCCAGAGGCCCGGGTTCGAGGCCCGCACACAGCGGGGCGAGTAATACCAGAGGGGTTACATTGGTGCCGTGACCTGGATCGGAGTGAGGTTTAGGGGGGTGAGTGTAACGGAGGCCAGCTAGTAAGAGTTGTGCAAGTAAACTTCACTCCCCTGGTCTCAAGATGCCCTCTTGTGACTGACACTAGAGACTGCAGTCTTTAGCCTCCTTGTTAGAGGGCTCGACTCCCACGTCAGAGACCCAGGTTCGAGGTCCACACAGAGCGGGGCGAGTAGGACCTGAGGGGCTACATTGGTGCCGTGACTCGGATGGGAGTGAGGTTTAGGGGGGTGATGATGCAATAGTCCTGGTTATGGTTGTCCTTAGCAAACTAATTCCCCCTTTTGTCTTCCGCCGCAGATGTCCCATATAGTCATTGGGTGAGAACTGACTCATGCTAACAGAGTGGGATTGTTAGTTCTGTTATGGAGCGAGTTGGACCTGAGGGGTTACATTGGTGCCATGACCCAGATTGGAGTGAGTTTTAGGGGGGTGAGTGTAACGGAGGCCAGCTAGTAAGAGTTACGTGAGTAAACCTCACTCCTCTGATCTTAAGAGGCACTTTAGCGACTGACGCTAGAGACTGTGGTAGTTAGCCTCCTTGTTAGAGCCCCCACCTCCCACGCCCGAGGCCCGCACAGAGCGGGCGAGTAGTACCTGAGGGGTTACATTGGTGCCGTGACCTGGATAGGAGTGATGTTTAAGGGGGTGAGTGTAATGGAGGCCAGCTAGAAAGAGTTGCGCAAGTAAACCTCACTCCCCTGATCTCAAGAGGACCTCTTATGACTGACACTAGAGACAGCGGTCTTTAACCTCCTTGTTAGAGCGCTCGCCTCCCACGGCAGAGACATAGGTTTGAGGTCCACACAGAGTGCGGCGAGTAGGACCTGAGGGGCTACATTGGTGCTGTGACTTGGAAGGGAGTGAGGTTTAGGGGGGTAATGATGCAATAGTCCTGGTTATGGTTGTCCTTAGCAAACTAATTCCCCCTTTTGTCTTCCACTGCAGATGTCCCATATAGTCATTGGGTGAGAACTGACTCATGCCAACAGAATGGGATTATTAGTTCTGTTATAGAGCGAGTTGGACCTGAGGGGTTACATTGGTGCCATGACTCAGATTGGAGTGAGGTTTAGGGGGGTGAGTGTAACAGAGGCCAGCTAGTAAGAGTTATGTGAGTAAACCTCACTCCCCTGATCTCAAGAGGCCCTCTTGTGACTGACACTAGAGACTGCGGTCTTTAGCCTCCATGTTAGAGCGCCGAGGGGTTACACATGCCTAAAACTTCTCCATATAGGGATTTTCAAAACAATTTGGTCAGAAACATACTTTACACAAGCACACAAAAACAAAGGTGCAGTCCAGTACTGAACTTAAGGGGGCGATAGAGTTATCAAATGTCATTATAACGATAGATGTGTGGTTTGAGTTGGTTTTAAAGTTTTTGTTTAGTGCCTTAAAAGCATCCTAAGATAAATGGCCTGAAATAAAAAAATGCTTATGCCTTGGCTTTTACACAAGATCTCACAGGGCTCATATACAATCTGAACAGCAACAATTGTAAAGAGCATTTAAAAAAAAGCACAGTGCTTACTTGGTAATGTGCTACTAAATACTTGATGTAGGTTTTTCTAAGCATGGATATGTCCATTTGTTTATATTTTATCTGTCTGCTACAGACTGTCTTTTTTGTTGTCTCTGATGTGGCTCTTCAGCTTTATTCATTTCTTCAGACAGTTAGACGCCTAATTGAAATTAGCGTCAGGTAAGCGCTAGTCTGTGGCAGAGATGACAGAGAAAACAAACAGTGCTGGAGCAGGCGTGCCAGGGGAAAGAGAGCATGCAGACGCAGCCTGTTAGATCATCACACAAACAGATGTTCAGTTTTCTCTTTCCCCCTCAACATTTGTCCTTCTAACACTTCCATCCCCTGGCAGTTTGTCCATCTCTTACTCTTTGTCTATTTAAATCATGATGTCGACCTCTGTCTGTCTCTGAGCAACCTCTGTGCGATAGCTACATCCATCTGAGTTTTGCGTTAGGCAACAACATATTTGGTTTAGGTCAAGTAGGTATATAATACCATGTAAGTGCATCATTTGAATTCTCTGCTACCACAGAAGCTTTTGAGTCAAGCACCTGAGCCGTAAATGCCATGTGACTAATCACACTGGAGCCAGAAGGAAATTGTTGTGACAACACTGATTGGCTGATGGTAATGATCTTGAGCTGTGATAAAGGCAAGAAGCTTTAAAAAATTGTCAATTTCATGTTTTTAAGAGCCCTAAATAAATCAATGAATAAATATATGCATACTATGGTTCCAAATGGTGTAGTCAATGCATCCACCAGGAGGGGCCCTTGTAGAAACTTAGAAACACTATGAAGCTGAAGCCACAAGTCTGCTCATGCTTCATTTCAAAACTGAGGATGTTATCTTTAAAACTATGAATTTTATGAAACATTTTCTAAGAACATTTTCTCTAACCATTTTTAGAGAAGGCTGATAAGATACTAATAAAATATTTTATTGCGCTACTTGCTGTCTATTGTCTAATGTCTGGTGAGGTGAACTGCTCCATTCATGTTTCTATTGTTCTCACTCGACGAACCTTTCACTCCTCTGCCGTGGAGTCCTAATCCTAATCTTCATTATTCTTTTGTTTGTATTCAGCCATTATTAGCCTTTATTCTGGCATTTATTCTTTCCCATCCACATCATTTTGATCCCACTATACATTAATCCACCTATTATCTGAAGTCTTTCTAAAAAAACAAACAAAAAAGCATATTCTTTATGTGAATTATGTGAGCAAAAGCTTTATGTGAATTATTTTAACAAATTAGTTTATGGAATAGAATAGCTCCTGGTGCGACAGGTGCATTAGAGCTACAATTAGCATCAAGCTACATTACAATTTTACTCAAAACTCACTTTAAACCACCATTGTGTGTTTGTATTAACTTCCGATCACAATCTAATGTGGATCGATCTAATTAGTCATATAATGATGTTGAAATATGTTATTTTAGCCTTTTTATGCAGCTAATCGCTACACCTTGTCCCTGGAGCATTACCCTCAAAATGTACCATGTAATTTTATATACTAAAATGTATCCATAAAGTATAACCTTTAGGGTATAAGGTGCATTTTAGAAGGTAGTGTCCCAGTGAAAAACTATTGTACCCCTGCACAGGTTTTGAGAGAGCGGGAACAGTTACAACATGGCTTATTTCTCCAATCAGGAAGGAATGAGCTAGAGAGATGATATTCATATCACATGCTCAGTTAGCACCAAACAGCCACATGTAACCATTCCTTCTGCAAAATAAATAAATAAATAAATAAAATAAAAAATCAAGTTAAAAAGTATTTTTTTGATCAGATTTTTTTTAGTTTTTTTGTTATACTGTCTAAACTTTTTGCGTGAAGCATTGAATCATAATTTTTAATAATTAAAAAAAAAATTATTCAGTGTTTTCTTAGCTTCTAAAAGGCATAGCTAGCATGTGTCAAAGCTATTGTGTCACGCTAACATAGCAAGTTTTATAATTGTATGTATGTATACAGCAACAATGATGTAACACCTTGTCATAACATAACAAAATTATAATTGCATGTATTTATAAAGAACTGCTAATAGTCAGGTAACTCCCTTTTTTATTTAAGAAAAAAATCAGACTAGGCATACATTTGATCTGTTCTGTGTTTTCAGCATGCCACAAGAGAAAAACTTCTGATGTTAGCAGCAAGCATAGTGAAGCACAAAGGCAGGACACTGGGGTTTGTGGGAAAAGACTTATACCATTTGTCACATAACCTTGCAACAATATATATTAGAGCTTTCCTGTAGCTCAAACAATAAGAGTGTGGTGCTAGCAACGCCAAGGCCATGGGTTCAATTCCCAGGGAAAGCAAGAACTGACAAAATATAAAAAATGTGTACCTTGAATGCAATGTAAGTCGCTTTGGATAAAAGTGTCTGCCAAATGTAGAATATAGAACATATGTAGAACATTCACTTAAACACACACAGTTCTGTAAGCTTTCACAGATTATTACATTTCAGTGTTGATTGATTATTTCATAGTTCAAACGTATTGTAATTATTTACCAAAACCTGGTTGTTACTTGTAAATGCTCCCCTGCCCCCCTTTACTAGTCTTTGTCTTTATACAGCTAATTTAACTTAGTGACGAAAATGAAAATTAAGTTAAAGAATTAATTTATTACATTTTAATGAATGTTGCAACTCCTCCTGTGGACTGTTGCAACCGTCCCATGTTATGGGGTCAATTGCAACATTTGACTTTGTCTATTGAAGCATAAATTGTACATATATTATCATATGTACACATGTTGCAGAAGTGTGGGTAGGTAGCTGACAGATGTGGGTATATTGTATTAAACTTTTGGCTTTACAATACAAACAGTCTCAAGTAAATGCAAAAAGTGTTGCAACCATCTCCTCTCTCCCCTGCAATAATGTATCATGTTACCCAGCCTGATCTGGACCCTTTGATTTAGGTTAAGAGTTTGGAATATATTCCACAGGAATCTAAAATAAATGGCTATGTGCTGAAAAATTATGGTGAAGAAAAAGAAGCACGATGAATTTCAATACAATACTTGCAAGAGCTGTAACATTCTGTATTCAAAACAATATAGTGTGTTTTTAAGGGTGTGCATATCTCTTTCGTTAACCCCTCTCCTAATTTTAGACTTAAAGACGATGTTCAGTAAATCTCCGAGGCAAGCTCTGATCCTATAGTTCACAGAGAGCTTGAGACAGCAGAGATAAGTATATCCAGAGCAAGAATACTGCTACCTCTGATCTGTTTACAGGAAGCACTGAACATTGAAATTAAAGTGAAAGTTCAGAGAAAAGTCTTTTCAACCTCACATAATTTGGAAATTTTTGTATTCAATGGAACCAAAAGAGATATTTTTGCAGAATAAACTGCTCTTTTCCACAACTACACAAAAAGAGAGGAAAAAAGAAAGAAAGAAAGAAAGAAAGAAAGAAAGAAAGAAAGAAAGAAAGAAAGAAAGAAAGAAAGAAAGAAAGAAAGAAAGAAAGAAAGAAAGAAAGAAATGGCAAAGCCAAGCTAAATAGTCAAATAGTCCACGCATACAACTCAAAAATGTGCTTCTAAAGTCATACTGTTCACGGGGAACCACATTTTGTTCTAATGCAAATGCAAAGTGTTTTTGATTTTGGATGACTAAATAAACAGTTTTGAAAATATAACTTCACTTCAACATCTAAAAATATTTATATCTGGCATTGCTGTATATCACAATTAACAATGCCCAAATTACCCCGAAAAAATAATTTACTTACCTCTTTCAAATTCTAACCTATGACTTTCTTCATTGTTGAACACAACAGAATATATGTTGACCTTTTTTTGCCCATACAATGAAAGTCCAATGTTGCTTGAACACCAATATTCTTCATAATATCTTCTTTTGTGTTCTGCAGAAAAAAGAAGTCATACAGGTTTGGAGCGAGGTAGAGTCAGTGATCACTTTTTGGGTGAACTATCCCTGTAAGGACTTTTTAAGAACAAAAGAACCTCTATCTGACATTAAATGTTTTCTGATGCAAGCGCCCTCCTCCCTGTACTTTGTCTGATAGGAAAAGCAACGGTTTATAAGTTGATGAAAGAAGGCCTGGCATTTAGCACGGTAAACACATTCATCACCAGAGACAGATAATTATCTCTTTAATTCCACGACCGCGTGGGGCCTAGTGCTTGTTGTCACAGACGTTGGAGCGCAAATAGAGGAGAATGAGGTTGGTCTTGAAAGAGGCTGCAATGCTTGTTGCCTTCTGTTTGCTCAAATAACCTTGTTCGCTGGGGTGTCATTGTAGCTCTTTAATTTGAGAGGAAGAAAAAATAAATAAGGGGCGGAGCGTGGAAAGCGATGAACGAGAGCACCCATGCGGCATGACAGTCTGTCTTCCCTCCTTTCTCTATCCCTCTATCTTTCACTTTGTCTGTCACTCTCTTTATCTGTCTATTTGTCCTCTAGCTCCTGCCCCCACACACACACACACAAAGTTTTTACACAAACTGTGATACTTTAAGCACTATTATCATGATATACTATGATTACATGCTGTCCAAGACAGACAGTGAAACGAATAATGAAATGGCATGCAGAAGCCAACACAGTGTAAGAGGGCAGAAGTCTAATTGAAAGAAGGTGGTTGCATTTTCCGAGAGGTTAGAGACATCATAATAATCCTCAATGGTTTATTTTCTGCCTAACAATTGTGGAATGCAGGCCCCATCATGGCATAATCCTGCTATGAGAAAATTCCTGTATTTTCTATACCATCTCTCTTTTTTATCTACCCACCTTCCCAGAAGCCAGTGGTGTACATGAGCCCATTCTGCTTGAGCAATTCTTCCGGCATATTCAGAATCCAAGGCTGCTAATAGTATGTGAGAATCAGCCTGTGTTTCCATAATGCCATAACGCCCACTTCCGGATTTATCCAAATACAGATACAAATAGAAATAATTTTGGGACTGTTACAGATACAGATATTGGCTCCGCTGCACACCCCTACTTGACATGTGTTGGGGACTACTTGTGTTGGGGAAAGTTACTTTTAAATGTAATGCATTACAATATTGCATTACTCTCAAGAAAGTAACTAATTGCATTAATTAGTTACTTTTATGAAAAGTAATGATACTTTTGTGTTACTTTTTCTCACCTGGGTTGGACTTGTTTGTTTTTTAATAACAGCAAAACAGTTCTTTGTTTTTGGCAAATCTAAAGGTCCTTTCAAACCAAAAGTGAAATGAATAAGCCTCAGGCTGAAAGAAATGATAATTTACACCTGTAAAGTAGAGGGCGCATTACTTTTGCTTATTAGTATGTTTGAATTTGATCATTTAATGTCAGCAGCAAAGACATTGGTTAAAGGGATAGTTCACCCAAAAAAGACAATTCTGTCATCATTCTAAACCTGTATGAGTTTCTTTCCTCTGTTGAACACACACACACACACACACACACACACACACACACACACACACACACACACACACACACACACACACACACACAAAAAAAGAATTTTAAAGAATGTTGGTGATCAAAGAGTTGGAACGATTGACTTCTATAGTAGGGAAAAAATACTATGAATTTAAGTCAATGTAGCTCCTCTGTTTGATCGGACCACACAGGCCAGCCTTCATTCCCCACTAGCATCACTGAGCCTTGGCCGCCCATGACCCTGTCTCCGGTTCACCACTGTTACTTCCTTGGAGCACTTTTGATCGATACTGACCACTACAGACCGGGAACACCCCACAAGAGCTGCAGTTTTGGAGATGCTCTGACCCAGTCGTCTAGCCATCACAATTTGGCCCTTGTCAAACTCGCTTAAATCCTTACGCTTATCCATTTTTCTTGCTTCTAACACATCAGCTTTGAGGACAAAATGTTAACTTTCTACCTAATATATCCTACCCAGTAACTGGTGCCGTGATGAAGAGATAATCAGTGTTATTCACTTCCCCTGTCATAATGTTATGCCTTATTGGTGTATTTATGTAATTTAATATCTTCAATCTTCTTCAAAGTGTTTATTGTCATGTGTACAGACAGAAAGCATGTTTCCCTGTACAATGAAATTCTTGCTTTGCCGTCCACAATAAATGTCACACAAGTAAGTTAAAAATAAAAAAAATAAGATAAGATAAATATATAAATAATAAAGAGAGAAAAGATATAAAAAATATAAATATAAAAAGGGCAAAAGAGTAAAGTAATAAAGTGAGGTAGTGCAGTTCTGGCAGTGTAATGTGAGGTAGTGCAGTTCTGGCAGTGTAAAGTGAGGTAGTGCAGTTCTGGCAGTGTAAAGTGAGGTAGTGCAGTTCTGGCAGTGTAAAGTGAGGTAGTGCAGTATGTAAACAATTGTCCATGTGATGTTGTGATTGTAGACTCCTATCTGCTGTTTAGGAGTCTTATGGCAGAGGGAAAGAAAGAGTTCTTTAGTCTGGCAGTCCTGCATTTCACACTTCTGTACCTCCGTCCTGAGGGTAGAAGTGTGAACAGTCCATGTTGGGGGTGGGATGGGTCTTTGAGGATGGCAGCAGCGCTCCTGTGGACTCTGCGGTGGTATATGCTCTGCAGAGAGGGCAGTGGAGTCCTGGTGATCTTCTGCGCAGCCTTCACCACTCTCTGCAGGTGTTTGCGGTCCTTGACAGTACTGCTGCCATACCACACAGTGATGCAGCTGGTCAGGACACTCTCGATGGTGCAGCTGTAGAAGTTGCTGAGGATCTTAGGCGACATGCCGAACTTCCTCAGCCTCCTCAGAAAATACAGCCGCTGTTGAGCCTTCTTGACCAGCTGCATGATGTGAGGTGTCCAAGTGAGGTCCTCATTGATGTGGACACCCAGGTATTGGAATTTCTGGACCCCCTCCACTTCAAGCTCCTGGATGAACAGTGGCTGAGGCATTCTCCTCTCCTTCCTCATGTCCACTATCATTTCCTTTGTCTTGTCCGTGTTGAGGGTGAGGTTGTTTTCTTCACACCATGACACCAGACTGGCCACCTCCCTCCTGTAAGCTGCCTCGTCACCGCCAGCGATGCGTCCTATCACTGCGGTGTCGTCTGCAAACTTCAGGATGATGTTGTCCTTGTGGGAGGCGACACAGTCGTAGGTGTACAGGGTGTAGAGGATGGGGCTGATATATTTAATTATTGCAGGTTTGAGTAATATTCTGAGTTTGCATGCCACAGTTTTTATTTATTTTGAGGAATACTAAATCTGTTTTGTTTTTTTTTGCAAGTGAAATTAGTAAATGCATTCTCACATTTAGTCTGCAATAGACATCATGTTTACACAGCGCACACAACGCCGCTGCACTTACTCAAGTCAATAAATGGAAAAACAAAGTAACTTGCATTACTTATTTGTAAAAGTAAATATTTTGTTGTAAATTTAAAAGTAATGCATTACTTTACTAGTTACTTGAAAAAAGTAATCTGATTACATAAATCAAGTTACTTGTAATGAGTTACCCCCAATACTGTATGTGTGTGACAGATTAGGAAATGTTTGAATGCCAATGACTGCAGGTTAGTCCATCAAAAAATTAAAAAAGAAATTTGATCACCCTCATCTCTGTCCAAATCTGTATGACTGTCCTTTTTCTGTGGACACAAAAGAGGATATTGAGAGAAATATGTTTCAGTTGTCCATACAAATTAAGTCAATTGTGTCCAACATTGTAAGTAAGTAAATGGTCATTTTGGGGTGAACTATCCATTTAAAGGCCAATTCACTCTACACCGACAGACGGCAACAGACACTTTGTCAGGTTTTGTCAGATCAGTTACCCATGTCCAGAGTCTGTTGGAGTCTGTAAGAGCATGTTTTTGCTGATTGAACAAGCTGACTCTGCGTTTGTCGGTCTTAAAAATGTCTGAGAAGTGACGTGCTGCAATCTGGTGACTGTCAGCGTTGGTCTATGTCTGTTGGTACAGTGTGAATTAGCCTTAAAGCTACAACCAGCCGGACTCATCTGTTTTTTCTCACCTGGCTCTTTTGTATCAAAAATGTTCTCCCAGAGTGACATAGTGCATAAAAGATTGGGCTCAAATAACCAAATAGCAGTTTTCGGTGTGTCACTGCTGCTGATCAATAAACAAGACATGTCTGTAATGAGCTGGCCACTGCGCAACACTTGGTGACCCCATCCAGGACATGCTTGGATAGTAAAATTTCTTGAGGAAGAGGAGAATGAGTGCTCATTCCTGCATCAGTAGAGATCTCTCTCACGTGATTCAGCCTTGAGAATGTCCTGGTTAACGTCAAGGCTAATTTAAGCCATGGATTAGATGATTAGACCCTCCAGCTTCATTATGGATACCACTGCTTATTTTGTTCAAAATACACCCACTCTTTCACTTAAAGACTTTTGCTCTGAGCATCCTGAACACAGCTTATCTTGGACCAAACAGATATGTGCCATTGTGTGTTTGTGTGTGTAAGGCAATGTTTGAGGTCATGCTGAGATCAATTGGAGCTTTTTTTTATATTATCTGTCCATAAAAAAAAAAAATGAAACCACCCGTGCAGTCAGCCACATCAACGTATTTTGGTCTGCTTTTCACCTAGGCCGTGCCACTGGGACTCCAGGATGGAATCTGGGGTGAAAGAGGTTAAGGCTTGGGGGTTTAGTTTTGTTACAAAAATAAAGTCTTAAACCAGGGGTGTCCAAACTCAGACCTGGATCATATATTTGATATTTACAATTTGGGATTGTGTGGGCTCCGACACGATTGGGAGCAGTAAAATAATCATAATGACACCACACAATTGAGGTTTAATTGCGACAAACCTCGAATCGGGCCACACCCCCCAAATCACTTGGGGGTGCAAATCGGGCTCAGAATTGGGCTTAAAATCTTCAAGTGTGTGACCAGCCTAATTAAGACCTTGATTAGCTGGTTCAAGTGTGTTTAATTGGGGTTGGAGCTGAACTTATGCTGCCTTCACGTGCTATCAGAAATGTCATAATTCCCACTTCAGAAGTTGTGATTACGAGCTTGTCGCATTCAAGTGCTTTGTTGTCGGAATGAACAGGAATCATGGAGGACACCAGGTTTATTCTCGCCTATTTATTGGGAAAATCTTATTAAAATCAACATTATATGTAGTGTCCCATGCACTGACAACCATATAAACATTTACGATGCTATCCAGATTCTGTAATTTTGGCTATTTTCGCTATGTATAATAGGCTTCAAATTATTTATTATTTATTATTTAATTACATTAAAGGTGTCATGAACTGGCTTTGTTTTTTTGTTTTTTTTATACTGTTGTCTGAGGTCAACTTATGACGTCCTCGTGGTTTTTACATTCAAAAACATCATAATGAATAAGCAATAGGCTATTTTCTACTCTGGTTTTGAGGCTCTCTCCTGCACGCTCAGATTTTATGGGCGTGCCACACTGAAGACATGGAAGTAAACGCCCACGGCTAGGATTGGATAAGATTTGCATATTTAATGAGCTTCAGCTCCCCTGTGAGGGATTGTTTTGAAGCGCGTGGGAAAACGGCAACTGGAATAATTCGTCCCACAGGGCTCGCAAAACTTCTTTATCAAACAAACACAATGATTTATCTCTCATCCACCCGTGATTGATTGGAATGTTATTTTTTTATTACTTGGCCTGCCCGATTGGTGGATATAGGTGCGAACCTTGTATCACACACACACACACACACACGCCAAGTACGTTGCAGACAGCATGATCAAAACTTCCGTGATTGTATTTTTCCTTCAAATATCAAGTCAAGAGAGTGAACAACGCACATAAAGAACCACAAATAAAGGATTCTCCAGCCTTTGACAGCATGCTAAGGTATGTTCTGTTAGACACGTACTCATAATCAACAGATGTCAAACGATATGTAACAATGCAATACTATCAAAAACATTTATGTAAAAAACATTTTTACTCACATTAGTGTGTTGCTTCATTCATGTAATCTCATCCTGTCTGCAAATCCAGTCTCTTGTTTACAAACAAATTCGTAGTGAAATGAAGGAACAAAAGGCACAATGTCTTCACCATGTGAGCTGGATATTCATTAAAAATAAAGTCATCCATGCATTCATAATATTGGAATCCGAATGAAGCTTATGTGGCATGTTTATTGCTTAGAAGTTCGATCCGGTTTAGCTCTATGTAGGCCTGTGTCATGTCAGGCACGAGTCGGTGGGCGGGGCTACAGAATCAGGCATTGTTCTTCTTCTGTTGAGGCGGTGTTTCACCACACGATGACATCACATCCTGGCATATTCTGAGATCGACCGTTTGCTGGGTCTGGTGTCAATAAAAGCTTTTCTTTGACTAACAAGGATGTTTTCAGCTCTGAAACTTATAGGATATTCTTATATTACCATGACCTTTTATATATCAAAATTATTAGGCTCAAGGGAAAGTTGATTTCTCAATTCATGACCACTTTAATGACAAGACAAGATGATCTAGCTGTTTTGTGGAAAAAAATAATAAATCACACCTGTCACAGCAGTAGTTCTCCCCACCACCATGTTTAAAGTTTATGACCCGCCCATATCGGGAATCAAAATAATTTCCGAACTTCCCAGTGGTAAACACGACATCAGAGGGATTCATACACTTAATAGCAATGTTATATGGCAAACATTGCTGCAAGATGAGAACAATGCACAAAGTTTTTAAGATAAGAAAAATGTATACCGAATTACTTCAAATAATCCAGTCATATGTTTGGGATTGCTCTGCTTGAGCGGCAAGAGCTGAACACGGTTAACTGAACCGCTTTGCTAATGGGTATTTTAGCTCACTCAAATTTAGCCTATATGCTATTTCAGGTCAAATAACATTAACTAACACTAATGAATAAAGAATGATGAATTACTGACTGAAAGTACATTTTCATCAAAAGACAAAACAAAATATGGTGCAAATTACACACACTCACTCTTGCACATTCATAAAACTGGATTCAGTTCTGTGGTTGTAATACACAGACATACACACATATTTTGGTTTCATTCATTTGCTGAAGAATGCACACTCTCATAGACACACACATCGATCTCACCCACACACATTCATAACAGCATTATCCAGCATGTTTGTGGAAACTCCTAATCTCAGACAATACTCCGTTATATACGGCAATAGCGACTGCTATATTTATTAACAATACTGGAAGGAATGAACATACTAAGTTTGCTGAACATATTCATTACACATATTCAAGAAATAATGATTATTAAATATCGCATCACTTAATGTGAAGCTTCCCATTTTTCTTTATCCATTTCCAGAATCCTCCAGTATTTAGCGTATTTAAAACCCATATGACTCAGTGCACTTTTTTTCCCCTGTCTGGGTTTGTCTCATTTCTTAGCATGCTGAATATAAGGAACAAAGCTAATGCCTTTAGATAAGGATGATTAACCTAGAATAAAATCTGCATGGTATCTTCCTGTATAGTATATGGCTCTCGGGGTGAGCCTGGTGCTGGGGCGCTCACTTTGTAAAGTGACTAATGGCACATGGAAATGTTGCGATTACATCAGAATAGTCTCCAAGATGTCTGTCTACTGCTCTTGCATGTGACCTCACATATTTCTTTTCTTTAAGTGCTGTAAAACTGCACAAGACACTCAATTGTCAGGGAAAGGAATGACAAGCAGGCCCGTCTGAGAGATGATCCAGCCGCTTTTAGCCTAATGATTCGCTGAGGACTGAGGCTATTGATCATTTTGGCATGAAGCAAATGCACTGGAAATAATGAATGACAGCAGGTGTTCATATTTTTGTAATTGATTGCCCCATAATTGGACAAATTATTGAGCTCACTGATGAAATGCAAGATTGAGGATGACGTTTTTGTAGAAAAAGTGACTGCTTGCAGAGTACAAAGTGTTCTTTTTGAATGTGAAGCACAGGTGTGGCACTTCTCGATCAATATAGCCCAGCGTGGTAATTCCTAAGTACCAAACTCTGTCATGTTGGTGTCTGCACACTTTTGAAGTTATTATGTTCACTTGTATCTGGTCAATGGATAATTGCTGTTGTTTTCCCATCTGGCTCATACAGTCTTTTTTCTGTCTTCTCTAATCCTGCAGATTTCTCTGAGGGCGTCTGGCATCATGGACAGCACACTGGATCAATGAGCCAACGTTCCCTCTCATCCTGAGCTGTTGGTTCAGATGGTCCTGCAAACATCAGAGAATATTGGCTTGTCAACAAAACAAGGCTGTTGATCCTACGTTCACAAGAAAAGACAGAAAAAGTTATCTTCAGCCTCACCCCTTTTTGCAAACCTTTCTGTCGTTTACAGCCATGATATCAAAATTCTTACGGAACTGTTCATCGTTGGTGCTGCTGTTACCTCTTCTTCAACTGTTGCGGCTGGACATGCTCAACGCTGCTCCCTCTGGTCCGGAGTCTGACACCTGCTCCACACTGGTCCAGAGCCGCTTCTTTGGATTCTTCCTCTCGTCCTCTGTATTTCCCAGCACGCCCTGCTCCTGGACCTTGCAGAACCCAGACCCACGGCGCTACACCATCTTCATCAAGGTCACAAAACCAACCAGAGACTGCATTCCCCGACAACACCGGACCTTCCAGTTTGACTCCTTCTTGGAGACAACACGAACCTTCCTCGGGATGGAGAGCTTTGACGAAGTGGTGAAGCTGTGTGATGCCTCTACCCACGTTGCCTTCCTGGAAGCTGGGAAACAATTCCTGCAGATCCGGAAAGGGCTGCCCAGAGCAGGTGCCGGGTCCAGGAATGGGGATGGGGAATTTAAGGTGGAGTATCTTGTGGTTGGGAAGCGTAACCCCAGCATGGCTGCCTGTCAAATGCTGTGCCAATGGTTGGAGGACTGCCTGACCTACAGTACCTCTAACCGGCCCTGTGGCATCATGCAGACACCATGCCAATGTTGGGACCAGCCTCCGCCAGACAAAGAAACCAATGGATGCTATCGAGATGGGGTCTACTTGGAGAACTGCATCCCTGTTGTGAAAGAAGGAACCACTGACACTAACACTAGCGGTGAGCTAACAGTTTTTGTCTAGTTATAATTCAGAGTGGTTCAATGGTTATTGAATTAATAAATGTTGTTCTACCACTGTGGAGTTGGTAGCTTGTCATATTTAGTAGCAAAGCAACAGAACAATCGAAGAAACAAGAGTTCAGAGAGAACTGATGGAGGTTAAAAAAAGAGAAGAGAGAAAAAAGGAGTTTTAGGTTTCAGCTGATGTGTCCTAGCTAGGTGACCTTGGCTTCTTGGCGCCATGTGTGATCCTGTGAGGGTTCAGATAGGGATATCGGATCGGCCCGTGGGACAGTTGATTCGGCAGACATGCTTTGCGAGTGACACAGGATAGCAGTGGTGCTGTGTTTGGAGATTGATTATTAGGAAGGGAATGGGGCCGGTTACTGAGTTCAGAGCTATGATGTGATCTCTTTTCCAAGAGTGGATGTGGCACAGAAACTCAACCCCTAGGAGAGGCTACAGCCATCGAAGTGGAAGATCACTCACCCCCTCGCACTATGTGACCTTTCTGCGGACTTTCTCCTCTTCCTCCTCCTCCCTCCTTCTTCTTCTTCTCCTCTTATATGCCTTCCTTTTTCTGCTAGTTAAAAACATAAAGGGGTGACTGATCTGAAAATTCAACTTGGCCATTATAGGCGTTAATTACATTTTAAAATGTATTAAAATAGAGTTATTTTGAATTTGTAATAATATTTCACATTAGGCTATTACTGTTTTTACCAAATTTATCACCAAACAAATGAGCAGAAGAGACTCAAAACATCTTATCAGTATCAACATTTTAACAGTAGTGCATATATTTAGTAGTAATATTTATATTTTTCATTAAATATGAAGTTTTGTTTCATAAAATAAAATAAAATTGTACAGCTATAAATGTAACTCCATAAATTCATAAGCACATTTTTGCTGGAAAACAATGGCATCTGATGCAAAACTACAGATTTCAACAACACATGATGCTTCCAATGTGTTTTTACCAACGTTCTTGATAATAATAACAAATTATTTATATAATTTCAACAAAAACGCATCTATGTTAGCCAGCTAGATAAGTACTAGTTAGCTAGTTAGTTAGCCAGCTAGTTGTATCCATAGACTGTAAAAAAAGACGGACGACACCCCCTTCACTATCTTTCATTGTAGAAACACCACCAATGTCAGAATATGGCGCTGACATCTTGTGCTGATTTGGGACCTGCGTCTGTGCAGTAGTGACCTCGAAACTGCAGAACAAACTTTCAGGACGTGTGCGGCACGCTTGGTTGTATCCCAAATGACACACTATACACTATGCACTTATGCACTCAACTGTGTAGTGTATGAATTTTATAAAGTTACTTTGTCATTTAACATCGGAGTCTGATAGTCCCATTACATAAAGCTGCAACACTTGAGTGCATGAAGTGTCAAACATTTGACATTTATTCAGTTAATTTAAGAGCATCATCCAGGTTGGAATTTTCAGTGTGAACACACTACTCACTCTAAAGCCAGTTTTACACTAGTGCGTTGCATAACTTTTGCTACGGTTACACCTGTCGTCAACACTACTATTTTCGAACCTCGAAAATGCTGTTTAGTTTGAAAACTAACCATCATGTGCCATGCGTTTCCGGTCGTGTAGTGTGGATGGAGATCGTTTCTGAAATGCAGTGGAAATGCCAGTATAGACAAGTTTTCAAATGAAAACACTAGTACAAACAGGGCCTAATTATACTACAAAACTTAATAGAATAGTGCATAGGTATGCAAATTTTGGACACACATATTATCTTGATGACCAATCAGCACAATTTACATTGGAATAGGAAGGGGCCATCCCCCAACTGTTCCCACAAAGTTGGGAGCATGAAATTGTCCAAAATGTATTGGTATGCTGAAGCATTAAGAGTTCCTTTCACTGGAACTAAGAGGTGAAGCCCAACCCCTGAAAAACAACCCTACACCATAATCCCCTCTCCACCGAACTTTACACTTGGCACAATGCAGTCAGGCAAGTATCGTTCTCCTGGCAACCGCCAAACCTAGACTCGTCCATGGGATTGCCAGACAGAGAAGCGTGATTCGTCACTCCAGAGAACACGTCTCCACTGCTCTAGAGTCCAGTGGCGGCGTGCTTTACACCACTGAATCCAATGCTTTACATTTCACTTGGTGATGTAAGGCTTGGATGCAGCTGCTCAGAAAACCAAACATTTAAACTTGCAAGGCATAATAAATGGATAAACAAGATCAATGTATGTAAAATTCTCAGCGGCCAGTGGCCCATCCTCATTGTTTAGCTCTGCAGTATTTTTATTTTAAAAAAGGATGACACCACAACTGTCTAATACATGTATAGCCACAACTTATCCTATGTGAATGGCCCCTAAGACAAACAAGGCAGATGAATAGATGGACGGAGGGCATGATAAGGAGTGAACATCTCATAAATTGATCGTGAGCTTGGGAGGCAAGCCAGGAATGTCCGGCTGGGCCCACTGGATGGAGCCAGGATAGAAAGGCAAATGAAAGATGACTTTTGAAAGACAGGCTGTGCATCATTACGATGCCTGCTGAGACCTATCACTCCATGGTTATCCCCAGCTCAGTCGTAAGTGGCTCACCTCCCTCTGATTCCTACGAGGGAAAGTGGAGAGTTAAATAGACTCATGAGGGAGAGAGTGTGCATTCCATCTTAAAATGCTGAAGGCGTGTCTATTGTGTGAATGTGACCCATTGCGCAGAGGCAAGGCATCATGGGAGATGAGTAGATTCATCTCTCGCAGCTCAGAGCAGTGACAGATTACGGGCTGGATTTGAGAGACAGAATGGAAGAGGAGTTGAGTGAGAAAGAGGTGTGAGGTGACAACAACAGAGAGAAGAATATCCTGTCTTCATGACTTGCACTTTTTCACCATTCGAGACCGATGTGTCTCAGAGAGCTTTGGTTAAGCAAGATGAAAGCACATACTTGTTATTTCTCAGCGAGGTGCTTTGAATCGGGAGCGGAGCTGATAATAGCTTTGGCTGTAATGTTGCTAAACGAAGGAATTGAAATTGACTGCCCCCATAGTCGTCAGTCCTTCATCAGGCGCAATAACAAGATTTAACTTACTGTTTTGTTATAGTCATGTTTCCTCCCTCTCTCTCTCTCTCTCTCTCACACACACACACACACAGTTCTGCACGCTAGTGAGCTGTTTCATGCTGAGCCATTTCATTGTGGATGGCTGAAAAGGGTTGTACGGGCGGCACTCTGTCACTGCTTGAGCTTGTGGGGGTATATGTGTTATGAGCATGTTTGGCCACCAGGGGCACAATCGTTTTTAGACGTGCAGCTTATAAAACTGCTGTGAGAGGGATAAGCACTGTGCTTATCTCTACTGGACGGATGGTCTGTCTCTGTATCTTTTTCACTCTCTCGCTCTCGCTTGCTTAACGTTGCCAATGCTAGCTCATGGCCCCTCCACAGCTCTCCAGAGCTCATGAAATATTAATGTTTTAATTAAACAGTTTTACTGCCTTGCTTGATAATAAAAAATGCCCCAGGTTAGGTGTGCATTAGGGTGTGTATATGTGTTTTAGCAATGTATGTTAGCTATGAGACTGTGACTAGTCTATTGTAAACATTCTTAGGGGATGGGGGTGTTGGGGAAGGAGAAATTTGTCAGACATCTGTCTTGCTGTAGGGGTTCATTGCTATTTCATGCACACTTTCACTGGGGGATTTTTGAGGGTGTCTGTTCCAAGAGGGTGTTGCATTGTTGTTTGGGAGAATATCAGTCTTTCATTGTTTACTTTATGACTGAAGTTGTTTCAGCTATATTATCTCTGTTTACAATGACACCGCCTCATGTTTATCAAAGTAATAGGCTAATAATAGCTCTAAATCTGTAGTAAAATTACTGTATTACAATAAAGAGAATCAGCATTGAGAATAATAGAAATTACAAATAAAAATAAATAAATAAAATAAAAAAATAAAGTAAAATGTCCAGGCATGTTATGCTAACAGAAATTTAGGAGAAAACTGTCAAGAAATTAATATATTTATGTTCTAATTTAACTCTCTCTCCTCACACTTAATTGCAAGATGGCAATTTGTGACATGATACCCAGAGCTGTTCAAGTCCTCAGACTCAGAGTCCACAGATTTATGCGTTTCTGTGTCAGCACTATCAACGCCAAAATGAATTTGCAGCAGTCAGGTAGTACAAGAAAGAGCTCTGCAAGTTGTTTATGTTATGTGCATTGAGACTAGAGATGAGTCAGTTTTGGAAAGATAAAGCATGTTGTGTAACAGTATATTGGGTCCGTGCATAAACTCTTAAAGTGACAGCAGCCAAATATTCCTGCTCTTGACTGCATTAATCTGTATTTAATTTTTATAATGAAGTGTTATTTTACATTTGATTTTCTTTAACTGATGTAGTATTTGTGCTGTTGTTTGCAATTTGTGCTTACCTACCCTACCTTTAATACTCTTGCAATGACACCTCTCATCTTCTTTGATGATGTGTTTACCATTGAAGGCGGGACAACCTGCCACTCACATAAGATCGCAGCAGTAGCAAACCACAACAATCCAGTCAATTCCTGATTGACAAAATTAAGTCCCGGGCTACATTTGTTCTTGTTCGAGAAGTTGTTTCACTCAGATATATGCCATAGAATAGAGAAGAAAAGACTATTGCAACTTCCATTTCATGTTGACTTTAATTTTATATGTTGTTAAAAAACAACAAGATTGATCTAGGATCCAAAGTGTAATATCAAAATGCTTGAAATTACTCACACAAACCAATACAGGCATTTCAGATTGGTGTCTGGCCCTGGATGAGCTTTAAAAAGTCCAGGGGAGCTGCTTATTAGTGAATACGTGCTCCTGCCGATAGATCTGTTGTGTTTGTGCGTAGGAGTATGTGTGTATCTGTGATGGAGAGCGAAAGACAACATGCTGTAAAGAGCTCCCCGACCTATCTGTATGATTACCCCCTCTCACATCTCTAGAGTCACATCTAACCTGCAGCCCATACCAAATAGAATCTATAAAAGATAGAAAATCTCTTCTAACATGCTGAGATTGACCCAGTGAAAGCGAGCAGGAGAGATTGAGAGAGGAGAGATGAATGGTTTGATTAGGGGGATTAGGGGTTATTTGTCTGATAATGCCACATACTTTTGAGAGGCACCACAGATGGGCATGTAGGAATGCCTAATGCACCTAAGGCTCTTGAACATACATGTGCCATCAAAGTGGTTTCCATAGGAACATTAGCTCAGAGTCAGACACTCAGTATGTACGCTGTTAAATCCCCAATCTGAAGGCTGTTTTAATCAAGTTTACTAGCCAGTGCATATACTAACTAATGCATATTTATTTCTACTCTCCTAAAGTCGACATTAAATAGAAGTTGCAATTGTCTTTTCTTCTCTATATGATGTACTATAACTATATTGTAACTATATTGCCAAAAGTTTTGGGACACCTGCCTTTACATGCAAATGAACTTTAATGACATCCCATTCTTAATCTGTAGAGTTTAATATGTAGTTAGCCCACCCTTTGCAGCTATAACAGCTTTAACTCTTCTGGGAAGGCTTTCAAGGTTTAGGAGTGTGTTCATGGTCATTTTTGACCATTCTTCCAGAAGCGCATTTGTGAGGTCAGGCACTGATGTTGGACGAGCAGACCTGGCTTGCAGTCTCCGCTCTAATTCATCCCAGAGGTGTTCTATCGGGTTGAGGTCAGGGCTCTGTCCAGGCCAGTCAAGTTCCTCCACACCAAACTCGCTCATCCATGTCTTTATGGACCTTGCTTTGTGCACTTGTGCGCTGAAAAACCATAATCATAATCATTTATCAAAAGCCTTTTATAATTTGAGTTTGCCACCTTAAATATCATTTACCATAATTTCAATATGTTTTGATAAAGATTTATTAATAGACTTTGCATTCCACATATCATCACATCTGGCTATAAATAGTAGCTTTGTTGAACGTCTTGCTTCATTTTTGTACCAGTGGACAGTTCAATTAAACTAACTTGCTGCAATAATAAGGCGGGTTGACAAGATGTACCCACTGAAATTCATTATAATAATAATAATAATAGTAAATAAATCAAGTAGCTTTCTTTTCTTTTTTTAAAGCAAAACACAATTTCTCACAGTTTACTGGAATTATAGGGCATTTGGCTATCATATGGCTATTATATATGAGCAGTTGTGGCCTAATAGAATCAAACCTGTGACCTTTGGGTTACAAGTCTGACTCTCTAACTCAGTACCGGCAGGAAATGTAGATGGAAATTAGCTATTTTAACCAGTGTTACAGACTGTGTCCTTGCACCACCTGTCAATGACATCATATCCGTGCTACCCTTGATTTCCGTAGAAACCATGGAAGCACCAAAGGTGGTTTAATATAGTATGTATTTTATTAGACAGTGGAGCAACTGTTTGTATATACATTTATCAACAGAAAACAAATCATTTTTAAGTGGCTAACATAGTATAATCAGAGAAAGCTTTATGATCATACAATATATTTGAAAATTAATTAATGTCTTTTAGCAACATTAATTAATGTCATTTAGCAACAAATTTAACTTACACACTGTGCTTTTAATATATATCAGTATCAAGATTACAATTTCATATGCAGCCTATACATCAAAATGATTTCTTTCTCCTTGGCATTTAAAATTAGAAATTAAAATAAACATATTTAAACAACATTTATTTCTCTGTAAATATCATGGAGTTTTAGAGAGTTAGATGCTATTCCGGGTAGTTCAGGCCCAGGGTGATGATCCATTTTGGCGGTCACTGATCCAAGAGCTGAAAGTGCATGGAAGTGAGGGCAAGATGGCATGTTTGCGTGTATATTTGTGTGTGTGTTCACCCACGTCCCTTTGCTCTTATGAGCAGATGTTTCTCTGCTGAAGATTGATGTGCAAGGGGAAAATAAGAAAAGCCTGTTATTTTTCCACTCATCTGTGGGCCTGTGAAAAGTGGGAGGCCCATCTGATCCTTTTAGTGAAGGTGTTTTTGATTCAAGCTAGATTTTTTCCCTTTTGTTCCTGCCGAGGAGAGGCATCCATCTTCGGAATTGAAACGTCGACTTCTCTGACCCGCACCTGCAACCAAAGAACATTCAACCAAACCCCTATTCATATCTCTGTCGTACTTTTGATCTGTTTATCTACTTGCTCATCAGTAAACAGTGTAGACTCTGAGCTCCCCACCTGACGCAGTTAGTAATCCTGTAACGCATGCACTCCGCTGATGAGAAGTCACTGCTATTGTCATTGTGTGACCATTGAAAGACAGAGCAGAAGTGGTGATCATCACTAAACCGGTATCACAGTCACCAGGATGAACCTATGAGATAGAAAGACCCAGGCCCATTGCTCATTGTGTGTGTGTGTGTGTGTGTGTGTGTGTGTGTGTGTGTGTGTGTGTGTGTGTGTGTGTGTGTGTGTGTGTGTGTGTGTGTGTGTGTGTGTGTGTGTGTGTGTGTGTGTGTGTTTTATCCTGGTGGGCACTTCAATCTGAATGCACACTGACTCATGGAGACGCAATTGAGGTCCCCACAAGGAAACAAGCTTATAAAGCATACTAAGCGATGTTTTTTGAAAATGTAAAAATGCAGAAAGTTGATGGGTAGGTTTAGGGGTAGGGTTAGTGTAGGAGATAAAATATTCAGTTTGTACAGTATGAAAACCATTACGTTTATGGAGAGTGCCCACAAAGATATCAAACCAGATGTGTGTGTGTATGTGTGTGTGTGTGAATTTTGAGTAAATATCATACGCAGCACATTTTGTTATTTAAAAATGTATATTATTAGACAATAAAAACAAGAATTGTGTTTTAATCGAGATTAATAGACAAGCCACCGTATATAATGTCATCTGGACGGTTGCCAGTTTTGAGAAATCAATTAGACTAACTTAGTTTGCTGCAGCACTCAAATATTTTCTGGGAAGATGTGTCTTATTGGTTGGAAACAATATTTTTTTCTTCTAACATTGTTGGATGACAAAAATGCTGAGTCTTTTTATTATAGCGTAATGGTGGTTCTGGGTACATCCTTTATCTTTAAATGTAAGTGTCCGCGGACATAACCTTACTTCTCTGTTTTTACAAAAGATTGTTTGCAGCTATTTTCCATCTTTGAAATATGAAGACTAAATAGGCCTGCAGATTTGCTGGGAAGATAAGAAACTTTACGGTATTGTAAGATGAATAAAAGACCCTCCCCATTTTAATGGTGTCCCTTGCTTTATTATTTATTACCACTTATGAACGCTATTATAAATGTATATTTTGTTTATTATGTTAAATAAAAACATAGCAAGGCTGGTTCACTAGCTTTATCCAATGCTATTCATTTAAGTGAACAATTAATTATTCATTATAATTATTTATTATTATCTTTTACATTATCAGTCACACTATCATTTGCTCATTGATAAGAAATTGAGTGTAATGAATAATAGCATGAAATAGGCTACTTATAAAATGTACGTCTTTATAAAAAAACATGTACAATTTACTCATATTCAAGAAACAATATTATTAATATTTATAATGTAAAAAATATTACTTATTCATATTAATATAATAATGTCCATCCATCCATTTTTCAATTCAGTTATCCTCTGTAGGGCTGGGGCCTGGGGCCTTTAGAAATATAATACAGATCTGAACTATATGCGTGTTATTAGTAAATAAAAATGTTGATTTAATTTCTGCCTTTTTGTGCGTGTTTGTATTAGTGCTGTCGAACGATTAACCGCAAATGAATCGCATCCAAATTAAAAGTTTATGTTTACATGATATATGTGTGTGTACTGTGAATAAATATGTATATTTGAATACACACACATATATTTATATATTTAAGAAATATTTGCATGTATATATTGTATATACATTTATATAATATATAGTCAAGTCAAGTCACCTTTATTTATATAGCGCTTTTTACAATGCGATTGTTTCAAAGCAGCTTCACAGTGTTAACAGGAAAATACTGCAACAGGAATTGAATTCAGCTGTACAGCCGCTCTGGTGAAAACGGTGATCCAGCTAATTTCAATTATCATATAGTGTCAATGCGGGCAGATCGGTAATATAGCTGAAAATTTAGTGTCCCCAACTGAGCAAGCCAAAAGCCAAAGGCGACAATAATTATATTATATATAAATATTTTATAAATTAAAAAAAAAAAAAATCTTAAATATATACATGTATGCATTTTTACACACAAAAAGTGGGTTTAAGCCAGTTATTTATGTCTTTTGCTGTAGTGTGTCAGTAGGAAATATCAGTTTACATTTATAAATTAATTGCCATTAATTTTAATAATCCAGTGAGATTTTTGTATGCATAAAGAGTCTGACAATAGTCTTTATGCTCCACATGGAGATCTGAGCTCATCTTCATTGAGTCTGTCTGTGATTACATGAAGAAACTGAGATGGACTAAATCCAGAAGAACTGTGGCAACGTCTCCCAGACACTTGAAGAAACCTTCCTGCAAAACTACATGAACAGGTGTAGGAACAGATGCAGGTGACAAAAGCCGTTTTAAACGCAAAGGGTGCTCACCCCAAATATCGATTTGATTTAGTTAATAGAAGTTAATTCATAAATAAAAGCTATTTATGTTATTATTTTTGACAGCATTCTCACTTTAAAGCATTCTGACAAGTGCCTAAACTTTTCACAGTGCTGTAGTTTTGTAGGTAGGTTTCCTCAAGTGTCTGGGAGACGTTGGCTCAGTTCTTCTGGATTTAGTCTGTCTCAGTTTTTTTCTGTTTCTTCATGTAATCACAGACATACTCGATGATGGTGAGATCAGATCATACCGGCTGCTGTCAGACTTCTTGTGCAAAATGTAAACTGATATTTCCTACTGACACACTACAGTAAAAGATATAAATAACTGGCTTAAAAACATTTTTGTGTGAAAATACCAACATGCCTAAGACTTTTGCACAGTACTGTACATATATATATATATACTGCTAGTTCTATGTACTGAAAAAGATTTAATTCATAGCCAAATATATCACCTGCTGCCTGTAAGTATGACAGAAGAACATTATTTCACAGTTTAAAGTCTATAGATATCTCAAAGTGAAATGTTGCAAATGGTTGACGGAAAACATATTGACGGAAACTGTGTTAAAATTCATGGGTACTACATTTTTGGTTGTTTAAATGAGTATTGGTTTGCATGGAGCATTTTGGGCACTGCGGCGCAAAGGAGGAAAGATTATGTTAAGCGGCAAGGGTGCAAGCCTAAGTTGTGTTTCCTGCCCCTGGAGTGAGGTTAATCAATGAGATGTGTAAGCACAGCTGTTCAAATATTTATTCTAAGCAGGATACTGACAGCAGAAATGCACACACACACAGAACAGTGGATTAGACCTGTGAGCTCCAGCCATCAGAGGGACTGATAGAGACGGACAGAGAAAAAAAGGTGCGAGATGATGGATGGCTCGTTTCTTTTTGCTCAGAAACTTTCAGAAATCTACATTTTATCCATTTCATTTCTACAGCAATAAGAAAAGACGTTTAAAGAAAATGAAATTTGTTTCTTTTTTTCCAAAAAGAGATTTATTTTTTGCCAGCGTAGATGCCAATGACGAGCAGCATCCTCTGGGTGTCAGCACTTCCCATGTTTCACTTTCCATCACTGATCCACAGTCTGTTTTAACGCATGTAAGCAACCAGAAAACAATGCATGAAGTCAAATGTAGAGTAATTTAGATGTGCTGACCGAACTTGGCTTTGTAGCAGATATGCAAGGGGCTATAGCAGGTAAGATTATGGTTAGATCTTGTCTTGATGATTTGAGATCACTGTCACTTGAGCTGTTATTAGACCTTCTGCCGGCCAATGAGAGAAAGTGAAGGTCACTTTGGGGTTTTCGTAATCCTTCCAACAAGATGATTTTTAGCAACTAATGGGCAGAATGATGTATATCCACACACTCATCCTTTGAAAAACAGGTGCATGCTGCAGCTGCAATTTGAAAAACGGGAAAAGACAGAAGGATAGAGGAGGGGCTGATGAATAGAAAGAAACATCAGAGCAGAGGACGAATATGAGAGTTTAAAGATGATATAGCATTCGCTGCAAAGAGTCTGGATGTACGGGAGCTACCACCGAACATGAGAAGCACGCTAAATTATTGAAAGCATAATAAAATGTCCTTGGGGACAGAGAAAGAAAACACTACATTATTCTGCCCCTCTTTTCTCCTTCAGCCAGTGATTATTGAGCCAAAAAAAAAAAAAAAAAAGGTTGTAATCTCCCATCATTTTTCACAGAGAGAGAAATTCTTATCTCTAAATAGAGTTTTTTTCCTTTTTTTTTTTTCTCTTATCTGGACTTTTTTCCTTATTCGCTTTTCTAAAGATTGTACGCCTTACAAATATTCTCACCCTACTCATTTCATTCATGCTCGCATTTGTTTTAAATAAGTTTAAAGTCATTCAGCAGCACAGAAGCTGAGAAGCTTACTTAAGACTGATTTTCACCACTTACAGTCCCCCCGTGGAGCAGGGATTGGCTAAGCATGCTGTTTATGCCACGTGCGATTGGTTGATGAAGCCATCTGACTTGAAGCGTGATTGGTGGATGGGATTAATCAGGGCAGCGCGCTGAGAGCCGTCCCGGTTCATTTTGCATGTGATTGTCACTTGCTGTGCAAGGAGGACATTTGATTGTATATTCAAGGCCATGGCACTGAAGATTAGAATCCGTAATGTTTTATCAGGTGAATGTGTCTCACACAACATGCGGCAAAGCCAATCTCAGCACCCCAAGTAAACAATTTGCCATTAATCGCTCATCCTGCTCAAACAAATAGATATTGATTCTGCTTTTCAGCACACGCTTGCCGGCAGATTTATATCAGCACTGCAGAAAAGGCATAAATTGTTTTTATATCTGGAATTTATGTACTATAATGTATTAACTTGGGCTTTGCATGTGGGTTGTTTCAAGTGTAACAGTATAGGAAGGGTTCAGTGATGTGGCACTCATGTTTTTTTAATTTTTTTACTTTGTCTGGCTTTATTAATGTTTTCAAAAAATATATATAATAATAAATTTTTTTTTTTTTTTTTAAACACACATTACACTGAAATTCCAATATTTGTATTCGCTCAGTAGTGGTCAACAGAGATGCCTGGAGGGGATATTTGATTTTAGTGACCCTAAAAGTTTGATTAAAAACCATCAAAATATGAGGAAAATAATTTTTATGTTTTAAGTATTTTAAATATGAGGGAAGAACAAAACATCTAATATGGTTAAGGTTACATTTGGTTACATTTATTTGACAAAACTACAGCTACAGGTTTTATTTTACTATGTGCAAAAAAAAAAAAAAAAAAGCTCTCTGGTTCTATCTGTTCATAATTTCTTTGTATGGCAGCCTGGTCAAAAATTATGTCCACATTTTGGCACGTTTCATCTCATTGCTGCACAACTGTGAAATATGCTTACACAATCTTTTAACACATTTTTAATAATATTTATTCAAAGGGTGAAGATGTCAATTTTCCTAGACCGGACATCACTTTTGGCCACTACTGTGTGTAACTTGAATTTCAACTTAATATTTTAATTTCTACTTAATATTGTTTGGGGTTTAATTAAAAATATATGTGTATATTGTCTTTTTTTTGTCTTGTAGCAAAAGGGTATAAATCTTATTAAAATATAAATTCAATAATTATTCTACTGTATAAATATAAATTCAATAAATATTCTACTGTATAAATATAAATTCAATAATTATTCTACTGTATAAATATAAATTCAATAAATATTTTACTGTATAAATATAAATTCAATAATTATTCTACGGTATAAATATACATTCTATCAAGGCTATAAATTCTTAAAATAAATTAGACATAAATGGTGGTATAAACATTTATTATAATGTTTTAAAATGTATAAACTTCATATTATTCATGATCCAAAAGTCCATTAAAATCATAAAAGAAAATGCCATTATATATGACATTATTATTTATTATATTTGTTGTTGTTGAAAATGCTCTAAATGTTTTTCAAAAATATGAAACCAAAATGAACTTCATTTAGATACATTTTTAGCATTTCTTTGTTTTTCTTTTTAACTAGATGTCTTACTCACGCACATCTTCGACATACACCATTGCCCCCATTAACTGATCTTTACATTGTCTGTATATGGACCCTCCCCGTGTAATATATGCTAAAATCTACATGGACCTTTTAAATATGGGCTGTGTCTGATTTTTTCTCACTTTCATTTCAGTTCCCATTTTCCTGGTAGAGCTGCACTGAGTGTAGAATTACGTACCCACCCCCGTACAATTGATTTGTGAGTAATTAAAAATGTCTGCAGTTGGACATGGTCCAGCTTCATGTTCTATTCATGCAGATTAATACATATTTGTCGGGGCCTCCGGGATCAGACAGGCAGCAATGTCTGCTATTAAACATTCATGAGGGAGCAGAACACAGGGACTCATATCCTACTGGTATTTATGGGTCCATTTCTACATCTTAGTGCCATCATAATGGATTACGAAATCAGAACATTATTGCTTAGCAGGGATGGAAATTTAATTTGTGTCATGGAAATTTATTAAGAAATGGTCTTTTCTTGGGAATTACGCTCACACGGATTGTTCATGTGTGGGTTTAATGCAGGTGGCTGGAGTCGGTGGGCCAACTGGGCGGAGTGCAGCAGTGAATGTGGGGGCGGAGTCCAGACGCGCACACGGACCTGTCAATCACCTCCTGAGGAGGCGTACCTGTGCGAGGGTGTTCTGGAAGAAGGTCGTCCCTGCAACGCTCAGTCGTGCATTGGTAAGTTCTACACTCATACAAGTATGCATGTGACCGTTCCACTTTCTCTCTCTGTCACTATCTGACACCTCATTTTTTTACATTGTTCACATTTCACTGTAAAAAAAAATTCTGCTTCCTGTGTGACATAATGAAAGAGCAATAACGATAATACAATAATAGACCGATGATAGAATGAGCTTTTTTGTGTGCTTTTCATTGGACCCATAGGCTACAGGCAGTATTCCTCTAAAGGCAAGGGTTTAAATCCAGTGAAATACAAAGGAATGCAAGAGGCCATGCTTGGTAAGGGCGTCACAGACCAAGTCAGTGTGAATGTGACTGTAGTGAGTAGATCTTCACTCAGTTTGGATGGAGGGCCATGAGTAAATAACCCACTCCATGGTCAAGGCCATCGGCTGCAGATGTCTTTACCTCGATTGTCTGTGTCTCTGTTCCGCATGGTCTGCTTATTTTTTCATCAGCCATCCACTGCTCGCTCCATCTTGCCCTCTTTCAGCACACTTTTCGATGTTAAAATCACACGTTTCGAGGTCACGCAAACTCAGAAGTGTCCAAACTCTCAGAGTCTCGTGTTCGCATGGAGAGTATCAAACCAAAAACAGGTCCACTTCTCAGCTATATGTAGCCTAACCTTAGACTTCACACAAAATCCCAAGCATGGCTGATGCTGGTCTAGATGTTCAGGTCGCACAGCACAGTCGACTGTAGTTGCTAACCCCACCCCATCCTGCAGGCAAAGGCAGACTTGGCACTCGTAGCCAATCCCTGCGCTCGTTGGACAGCCGTAAACGAGAGGACTCTGATAAGACCCGCAGTGGACAGCAGTCTTCCCAAACAGGTAAGAAGACAGGTGGCATCAGCCTCCTCTTCAGCTTGGGGTCACACACATACACACACTTGCAACCGTTTCACTCACTAGTTCACATTCAGGGGAGTAGACTGGATGCGTATGTGGCTATGGCCTTGTTTTTTTATGCTCCTGTCCGTGTGATTTAAGTTTTGTTTGTCTTTGTCATGTGTATTATGGCATGGTTCATGGCAGAACATCATGATATCCATGAATCATGGACACCATTGCTTGCAAGGAAGCTAAAAGAGTTTTGAAAGGGTCGTAACCCCATATTATGAAACAAACAAGAACAAGGGGGTGGTGATGCTTGATTTGCATGCTTTAATATAAAAGAAACATTGGGCTTCTAATATGATGTAACCCCTTGTATTTGGTCTTTTCTTTGTGTGTACTGCATGAATGTATCTATCATATTTACAGTTACCACCAATTCGAGTCTATTCAAAATTAATGTCATTTTCCTCTATGAATGTTTCTAAAAGTTAGCTTTTCTCTTAATTAATCAGAAATTATGTTTAAAAATGTTGTGCATGGTATTACAATTTTTATATTTGGAAGGAGATGGTAACAACTTTTGTAAATGCATATTATTAGGTATGCCTATGCAGGGTATGGAAACTAGAAAGTCTAATGCCCCTAATGTTGTTAGAACTAGGTTAAATCTTTCCCCTTATCAGTTTTCATTTTAACATTCAATATCATTCTATTGGACATTCTTGATTCTCTATTTCGTTCCACTGGATGGTAATGATAGCCTAACTCTTCCTATTGGATAGCCATGACAGCCCATATTATCTATTGGAATGTCAGTGCAGCTAAGTGTTTCCTATTGGACATTAATATCTTCCCATTCCTTTGGGATTACAACATGATTCCTTGGCTTTCCCAGTTGCTCAGATATTAAAGTCTGATCTATTGGACAGCCTTGTGAAATCCTTGTATAGATGGCTGACTTACATATCCTAAAACTGAAAGCATAAACTTATATTACGGGTAAATTCTGAGGATATGGAATCAGCGATGAAATGATTTAAGCCTCCCCTGTTAGATGAGGTGGCTAATCCTGCATGCTAATTAGTTTTGGCCCTTTTCCTACCCTTTCCTCCACACCTTACCCCATCCCATCCCCACCCCCACTTCCCCCGTCCCTCTCAGTGGATCCTCCGTCGGGTGAGGAGTGGTCTGCGTGGAGCGTGTGTTCGGCCACGTGCGGTGAGGGCTGGCAGAGCCGCACACGCTTCTGCGTCTCCGTGTCGTACAGCACGCAGTGCAGCGGGCCGCTGCGCGAACAGAGACCCTGCAATAACACTGCTGTGTGTCCAGGTAAGCACAGCCCACCTCAGGCCTCTCCTCACCCCCACCATCTTCCTTATCCACTTCCCATCGCCCGTCCCACCTCCAATGGGGTCCATTAGCTTTGCCACTCACCTTCCAGTCGCTGCCCATCTGAGGCTAACTCTTCCTGGCCTTCCATGTACGGCTACTCCCCTCTCAACCCTGGATCCTGGAGAGCCGTGGTAAGATGGTAATGGGTTTAAGTCAAGCATTGTCAGCTAAGTCCCTATAGTTCCCACTGCATGTAGGATGGTCTCTCTCAGTCTCTTTTCATTCCACCATTTCAGCATCTCAGGGGCACATACGAACATGTTAGTCAGTTAAAAACACGTGTCTAGCCAAGAACAATGCTGTATTAAGGCCTAATCATTTTATGCAGAAAAAATGAATGATTTATTCTTTAACATCAGAACTTACAGCTGAAAACTGGAGTAGTTTTTGAACACTAAGAGTTCTATGTGTTTTACATTCCCTGTAATTCTCTGTTCACACTGACAGCTGTTTTGTGCTGCATTGTTGGTTGCTAGTAGCAAAGTCCCTTTGGAATGAAAGTCATTTTTGCAATGCCTCCGTCCATGCAAGAAACTTTTTCTCGTAAATGTTGTTTCTTATGCTCAAATAATGTTTAATTTAATTTCTTATTGGTCTGGCTCTAGCTCTAGCCAATGACCTTGTGCAGTCCTAAGCATGAGTCTCAGGATTCTATGGGAACTGGAGTGTCTAACAGCTGCAATGACATGATGTCCTTACCACCTGCTAAATGGCACATTTATTTAGAAGGACTTCCATTACTAGAGCCCGCCATGTTGCGTGTTGCAGTTTCTCCAGTACATAGAAATACAATTCAACCATTTTGAGTATTGCACAGTAGTATTGCACAGTCTTTTCTAGTAGGCATTCCTTTTATTGGTTGGCTATGTAAATGGCTATAGCTTCACACTATAGGTTCCAAAACTGTGATGTATTGCTGGTAAAAAAAAAATAATAAAAATAATATATATATATATATATATATATATATATATATATATATATATATATATAATATCTTCTGTTTGGATAGGTAATCAGGTTTCTTGCTGCTAAAAATGGAGTGGAAAATGTTTGTAAAATTGCAGCAATACATCATATCATGAACAAGATGTACAATGATCAATGCATACCGCTCAGTGTGCTCCAATGTCTTCACTCCTATTGGTACTCACCCCATTACGTCGCCTCTCATAAAACATTTCTCAACTTTATCTCACCCCAAACGGTCACTCATGACATCGGGAAATTGGCAACTCCCATTGAAAATAAATGAATTAAAATAGCTGCAGATCGTTGTCAGTGTGAACTCCTCTTTAGTTTTCCTTTAGTGCATGTGTGTGTGTTGTCGAGGTGCGTTTTTCTCTCTATAAATCATACCCTAGCCGCTCTGATTGCAGTGCACGGGGCATGGGATGAGTGGTCTCCATGGAGCTTGTGTTCTTCAACGTGCGGCCGCGGCTACAGGGACCGCACTCGCTCCTGCAAGCCGCCGCAGTTCGGAGGAAACCCCTGTGAGGGTCCGGAGAAACAGACCAAATTCTGCAACATTGCTGTATGCCCAGGTGATCTTTGGGTCTTTAAATACAGACTGTCTCATACAGCTTTAATGACATCCATCAAGGAGCACAATTAAAGCCTAATGTGAGGCACTGAGATTGAAAGGAACCATTGTGAAGTTCACAGCAAATGATGGTGATTAAGTGAGGCTTTAAATCACTGCGGATTGAACTAGAGTTTGGCAACCCAAGCTCCTCTTCCTTTCCCCTGCAATATATCTTTCAATAATCTCCCCTTATCATGCTCCACTTTCAATCCCTCTCTTTTGTCTCTCTAATGTTGCTTTGTGTCCTCTATATTCAGAATATTCTTCATTTTCGTCTTCTAAGTTCATGTCATTTCCTCTGTAGTGGATGGAGTGTGGAATGAGTGGTCCAGCTGGAGTTCCTGTTCCTTATCCTGTTCAAATGGAACAATGCAGCGCACTCGGGAATGTAACGGGCCCTCATATGGGGGTCTAGAGTGTCAGGGCGAGTGGCGTCAGACACGTGACTGCTTCCTCAAAGAGTGTCCTGTGGATGGCCAATGGCAACTCTGGAGCTCTTGGGCTGGTTGTACCAAAACATGTGGTGGAGGAAGCCAGCAGAGACAAAGGGTGTGTTATGGGCCCTTTTTTGAAGGGGAGCCATGCCCAGGGGACAGGGAGGAAGTTAAACCTTGCAATGAAAAGAGATGTCCAGGTGAGACGATCACGTGGTTGTAGCCAAAATTCATTGGGAAATATACTGGTAGACAAAATAAACTGGTAGACATTTGACAACTGGTATACATTTTGGATCATTGTCTACCATGGTTACGCTCACATGACGTTGCAGATTTGCGGCATCACAGAACTTTATCAATTTCAGTTTTTATCTCACAATTGTGTTTACATCACGCAATTCTGACATTTTTTCTCAAAATTGTGAGATATAAACTTGTAATTGTAAGTTATAATGTCAGAATTGCGTGATATAAAGTCAGAATCGCGAGATATAAAGTTGAAATTGCAAGATATAAAGTCAGAATTGCATGATACAAAGTCAGAATTGTGAGATATAAAGAAAAACCTTTCTCTTGCTATTGCGAGTTTATATCACACAATTCTGACTTTATAACAATTCTTATAACTCAAAATTGTGAGATATAAACTGGCATTTATGAGTTATAAAGTCAGAATTACATGATATAAAGGGAAAAAAGACTTTTTTTCTCAGAACTGCGAGTTTATATCTCACAATTCTGACTTTATATCTCGCAATTGCATGTTATAAAGTCAGAATTGCAACATATAAACTCACAATTGCGACAATCACGCAATTCTGACTGTACAATGCGCAATTGCGACTTTATATCATGCAATTCTGAGAAAAAAAGTCGCAATTACCTTTTATATATATTTTTTATGTGGTGGAAACAAGCTTCCATACATTACAAACTGTTAGTTCTTCAATAAAATTTAGAACCTTTTACTTAAATTGGTTGGGCTAGTAATGTTTTTTGCTGTGATTATTGAAATAATCAAAAATTGTGAAATGTTAATGTCATTTAAAATGTTGCAATTGTAACAACTTTATTTCCCAAAAATAAAAAATAATAGTAATAATAATAATAACCGTTATTGTGAAATAAGATGTTGGTCACATCGCCCACCCCTGTTTTCTGCTCTTTATGGACTTATGGCGTCTCTTTAGGAACAATTAAATTATATTGCTGTTACTTATTTTATTTTATTTTTTTGATCACATTTGAAAGCCCTCAAGTTTTTGTGGGATTGATTGGGGCATTTTGTCTTTTCTGACTTCTGTGGTTTTATGCAGAGCCACATGAGATTTGTGGCGAGGAGAATTTCTCTAACGTAGTATGGAAGAAAACACCTTCAGGGGACACGGCGGCTGTCCGCTGCCCTCCAAATGCTGTAGGTAAGACATGATTCATGCAAACACAAATAATAGAATAGCTTTCTAAGCCATCCCTTAATGTTGTAGTCAGACGTTTTCAGAACCGTGGACAGCTCCAGGTGCTTGGTTTAAAAAAGGAAACAAGAAAAAAACAACATGTAGCATACAATTTTTAACCAATCCCTGTTCAAGATCTGGTAATGATGACCCACTTCTGTGATGCAGGACTAATTCTTCGGCGATGTTCGTTGGATGATGAGGGCATTGCATACTGGGAGAACCCAACGTATATGAAGTGTGTCTCAAATGATTACCGAAGTATCCAAACACTGGTAGGTGATCTCCGAACTAAACCCTAGCCATGTTAACACCAAAAGTGTTGGTTGGTAAACACCAAAGCTAAGGTTGGTTTTGTACCTTCTCCAGACCAGAGATCACCTTTCCAAGGCTCAAAGAGGCCTTGTGGGAGACGGGGTCTCTGAAGTCATGACCAAGCTGAGGGTGACATCCAGTGATGGAACAAGCTACAGTGGAGACCTTCTGGCTATCATTGATGTACTGAAAAACATGACAGAGATATTTAGGAGGTCCTACTACAGCCCCAGCAATGCAGACATGAGGGTTAGTGGAGCGTTATTTGCTTATTTCCAAATAAAGGACCATTGTGATCTAGATTTCCCCTGAATTTTTCTTTCATGTTGTTTTGTTCACAGAATTTTGTGCAATCAGTGAGTAACTTACTGATGGAGGAAAACAGGGACAGGTGGGAGGAAGCACAACTGGTGAGTCAGCCTTCACTCTCTTTCCTCTTTCTCCATGTTTCTGTCATTCATCCATTCATCCATCCATCCATTCATTCATTCACTCATTCATTTATTTTTTCACTAACTCATTCATCATTCACTCATTCAGTCTTTCTAATGTTGGTATCGTCTCACTCTCTTTCACTTAGTAATTATGCGAGTTTCAGCTGGTTCTAAAGGTGATTAATTGGCTAATTCTCTTCTCTTCACTGCACATCTTTCTTTCAGCTGTTTGTCTCCTGCTGTTTAGTTAGACCATTAGTTAGTTTACAATTTATGTCTTAACGCAAGCTTCAGTTTACAATCCAAAGGAAGGATATCATTAAGCTTGTGTAGCGGCAAAACTGCATGATTATCATGTTATTTTTAGAAAAATATATAATTTTTTTACAAAAATATTTAAAATGCACTTACAGAATCACATAGTGAACTAACAAACGTTTTAACATTCAGCTCTGTTTTTCTTTCTGGCAGCTGGGGCCCAATGTTAAGGAGCTTTTTCGTCTAGTGGAAGACTTTGTGGACGTCATCAGTCTCCGCATGAAGGACTTCCAGGATACTTATGAGGTCACCGACAATCTGGGTCAGTTTCCGCTGACATTTAGCTCAGTTTACACCCCTGCAATAATGTCAGAGGATGATGCTCATGTTCTTTGGGGGTTGAATATTTGGGCAGGCAGCCTAGAAGTTGCAGCTACAAACCCAAGAAAGAACTGGAGATTTGCATGAGGCAAATTAGAATGTAAATTCATTATTAGAGGCATGGTGTCCAATACTGTGGAAATGTATTTAAAAGACATTTTGTATTGTTTTTATACAATATCATACAAAATACAGATTACAGATATACAAAATTAGGGAAAAGGGACAGAGAGAGAAAATAAATTGCATCTAGGTAGTGCAAAATAAAGTCAGAGTTATTGTGTCACATGGACAGACAACGTCACATAAGAGCAAAAATACACACAGGGACACATGCTCTGGTCTTATTATGTAGTTTGTAAAGCAAACGTTCGTACGAGGCTGTCTTTGTCATTATGTTGACCCATTCTTTTAACTCTGGGGTTTTGTTTTACAATGTTTCAAAATGACTCTAGCCATCACAGAGACCCCCATAATGATCACTGCGAACTCTCCACTTAAAATATTTGGCATCTGCTCCCTGTCTCCCAACAGACATAATTTTGGTGATAATGGTATTATTCCAAGCCATTTGCGCAAAATATTTAAAATTTGGTGCCATAGAGGTTGAATTAGTGGACACTTCCAGATACAGTGAATAAAAGTACCTCTGTCCTTTTGACATTCGCAACACGCATTATTTTTTGTCAGACCCATTCTATAAAGTCTAAGAGGTATCAGATAGAGCGTGTGTATGATTTTGTACTGTGTAAATTGCCCTCTAGCTTCTCTTACGTATTTACCTGTATTTGACAAAATAATTTTCCACTCTTTGTCCCCAATTACAGCCCCAATGTCCTTTTCCCATATTGTCTTTAAATTTGTACAGAGCACATGGTTGGTCGTCCTGTAGAATACAGAGGCTTTTTGTTGGGAATGAGGCAGTGTTAGGAAGTCCAGGATTTCCGTCCGTGTACTGGATTTTTGTAGAAACACAATTTCTAATTTGTAGGTATTTCCAGAAATGTTCTTTTCCCTTTAGATTATACTTCTGTACAAGGTTATTATAAGACATAAATACATCCTGTTCAGATAAGTCTGCCACAGTGCACAAGCCATTCACATGCCATTTCTTCCAGTATATAAGTGATTTCCCAATACAAATAGCAGAATTATGCCTTAGGGAAGAGTATGGTTGTTTACATTGTGACATTTTATGCATCTTGTGAATTTTAGCCCATACCTCTCTGGAATGCCCCATGATAGGATTTATGGTCATGTCTAAACATTGAGACAAATATTCAGTAGGGCTGTTTGGCCAATGGTTTTCTCAATAGTAACCCAATCTAATTGATTATTATTGTTCCAAAGTTTGACCAATTTGGCCATTTCAAAAGATACCTGATAGAGCCAAGAGATTATCCCGAGAGGCGCATAATTTGTTAAGCTTTATCCTGGGCCTTTCCCATTCCATAGGAAACGTTTTACCATTATATCGTATTGATTGAAAATCAGCTGTGGTGTTGTAAGTGGTAGCATCATAAGCACGTAATTAAGCTGAGGCGAGACCACCATCTTAATTATAATCACCTTCCCCCATAAAGTTAACTTAATTTTTCCCCATTTGTCCAGGTTATTTCTTATGTTTTTTAAAAGTGGTGTCAAATTTAACATAGGAATCTCTTCTAACTCCCTGCTTGTCCTGATACCCAAATATTGTATCCCTCTTGGGAACCATCTAAAGCCAAGTCTTAGGCTCGCTAGTATTTTTACACACAAAAAGTGGGTTTAAGTCAGTTATTTATATCTTTTGCTGTAGTGTGTCAGTGGGAAATATCAGTTTACATTTATAAATTAATTGCCATTAATTTTAATAATCCAGTGAGATTTTTGTATGCATAAAGAGTCTGACAATAGTCTTTATGCTCCACATGGAGATCTGAGCTCATCTTCATTGAGTCTGTCTGTGATTACATGAAGAAACTGAGATGGACTAAATCCAGAAGAACTGTGGCAACGTCTCCCAGACACTTGAAGAAACCTTCCTGCAAAACTACATGAACAGGTGTAGGAACAGATGCAGGTGACAAAAGCCGTTTTAAACGCAAAGGGTGCTCACCCCAAATATCGATTTGATTTAGTTAATAGAAGTTAATTCATAAATAAAAGCTATTTATGTTATTATTTTTGACAGCATTCTCACTTTAAAGCATTCTGACAAGTGCCTAAACTTTTCACAGTGCTGTAGTTTTGTAGGTAGGTTTCCTCGAGTGTCTGGGAGACGTTGGCTCAGTTCTTCTGGATTTAGTCTGTCTCAGTTTTTTCTGTTTCTTCATGTAATCACAGACATACTCGATGATGGTGAGATCAGATCATACCGGCTGCTGTCAGACTTCTTGTGCATAAAAATAAAAAAAAAATCTCTGGATTATTACAATTCATTGCAAAATGAATGTTTGGAAATGTAAACTGATATTTTCTACTGACACACTACAGTAAAAGATATAAATAACTGGCTTAAAAACATTTTTCGTGTGAAAATACCAATGTGCCTAAGACTTATATATAATATATATATATATATATATATATATATATATATATATATATATATATTTTTTTTTTTTTTTTTTTTTTTTTTTTTTTTTTTTTTTTCAGAGCTGTATATACACACGTCATATTTACCTAACGCTTTTTAACATCACTATAGGCTTTTGATGGTACTGAAATAGATGACCAATTGACATCCCCAACACTATAATGGCATACACCTAGTTCAGGTTATTTCTACAGTTTCACACGTATCTGAAAGCAGTAATACACAACAACTATATGTAGCTCTAGGCATTTCTGTAGCTTTCAAATCACACTCTAAACCACGCACATCTCTCCTGCACAAGGAAGACTCCGGTTTACTCTGCACCCAGGTTCGCAGGAACAAAGGAAAGGTCATACGTCATACATTGTGGGCCGCAGCTGGAAGAGTTTAAAAGGGGGTGTGAGGGGCGGTATTAGGTTCTGTTTACCTCTGAATCACTGAGCTGCATATGAGCTCTGATTCTCCCATAGTGACAAAACCTGTCCTACAGCAATGACCTATGAGTCCCACACACAGCTTTAAGACACAAAGACATCTATACATAACAGCACACATTCATCAACAGACTGAAAATAGAACTGCATCGTGAGAGATAGTTAGTAACAGTTAGCACACATTGAGGCTTGGTTCTAGTGTGGGAGGGCAAGTTCAATTAATTTTTGCTCTTATTCACAAAACAATTAAAGGCACAATATGCAAGATTTTTGGATTAAAATATCCCAAAACCACTAGAACAATGTTATATATTTTGTTGACTAATGTACTTACATTATCCCAAATGTTTCCAAGAATGTTTAAATCCAGAGAAACAAGCAGTTTTAACTAGGTCACAGACTGTGTCTGTGCGACGCCTATTAATGACATCATACCCGCGTTACCCTCGATTTCTGGTTTTATTTTGTAGAAACCATGGAAACACCAAAGACGCTTTAATATATTATGTGTTTTATTAGCCAGGTGAGCAACTGTTTAGATACATTCATTGACAGAAAACTAATCTTTGTTACATATCCCAACACATTTAGTCTTATTGTTTAAATCTCTTTTTCTTGATTTACCGCGTGTACTATGTTTTACCATGCCTAATATCGATCTAGCTTAATATATGCCTAATATCGATCTAGTGTCTCATAGTAGCCGCAGAGTGAACGCACAGAGTAGCATTATAACATAACTTTCAACACACACAAATAATGTATCTAATATGATAAAACAGCACTGCGTTACCCCACATAAGCATGACCGAAAGAAGCGGAAAATGGTTGTCTGCGGCAAAATAAAAGCTCCGCGAAATCAAGGTGTCATCAAGTGAAAAAAAAGTGACCTCTAGCGGCGAAAAATTACATATTGTGGCTTTAATGTCCTTTCTTTAGTCCACACAAAAAAGGTGATGGTTTTTCAGAACTGAGGCAAAACGGTTATGTTCTACATACAACATAATTTAAAAGTTTCTAGTGCTAAGAACCAGCATAGGTTCTAGTTTGGCCTCCACTACAAGTCAATCTCATTCAAAATAATTTCCTTTAATCCTCTCTGCTGTCTCTGTCAATGAAAATATGAGGAAGAAACTCAGTCAATGTATTCAGTTAGGTGGAATAAAAGTCATGTCCAACATGTCATTATATCAGCCCAGTGTCTTGTAAACACAATTTCTGAGGCTGAGATTAATTAGTTGGTTACTTGATTGTTTGGTTAGTTGGGAAGTCATGAAGCACAAGCAAAGCAAATTTCTGAGTAAATTAATCGTAAAACCATTTGTATGTAAATTGTTCCATTACATTGAATGCAATAACTTTCAATGTATAACAATAAATCATTCAATCATAAAGTACAAATTAAACATTTATTTCATAAATAAATTGTGTAAATTATTTTTGTGATTTAAAATGTGGTCAGTGTGAAATGGTACAGAGAATATGGCTGGCAGCAGAAGGCTGAGATCATAGGAGAATGAAAGAGTTTGAGCTGAGAGAGTTTGTATTGCGGCGTCGTCTGACAGCATGACACTTTCTCTAGTTGAGATGTGATCGCTGTGCAGTGAGTCAGGATATTGGTGTTGCCATGCATCTTACTGTTCCCTCTGGATTCTCCCTCCAGTGTTGAGTATTCACAAGCGGCCTGTCGCGGGAAATGCAGATATCACTTTCCCAATGAAGGGATGGAGGGGGATGGTGGACTGGGCTCGAAACTCAGAGGACAAAGTCCGAGTGGCTAAAAACATCTTGGTCACTGGAAAACCAGGTAAGAAACACACATCTTACACAACTGCACACGCATATGCTTGTAAGCACGGTGGTCTAGTGGTACGTAGACATTCTACAAATACAATGAGCCATGGGGCTCATATGGGAAGCACGGGTTTGAATCTGGCCTGAATTTTGTGCTCATCTAGGGCCTTTTTTTTAATTCGGTGTTTTCTTAACACAGTGTTATTAATTCTTTAAAATGCAACCAAATTTAAGTGTAACTTTACAATAACAAAAATGTAATTTACAATAAAACTTTTTTTTTTTTTTCATTTGGCTTACATTGCATTCAAGGTACACATTTTTACATTTTTGTCAGTTCTTACTTTCCAAGGGAATCGAACCCATGACCTTGGTGTTGTTAGCGCCACGCTCTTATTGTTTGAGCTACAGGAACGTTTTTCATCAGATAAAATGCAGCACACCCCAACAGAACTTTACTGTATGTATGTATGATATTCATTCATTTGCTGGCAAAAGAAGTCAGAATGGGCACGGGCTAATTACGAGCTACAGGAAAAACAAGTGAAAAATGTCAATTTTGGTTTTGAGGTTTTCACAAAAATTAGTTTGTTAAGCCCTCGTCTAGCGATCCCAATGATCCAAATAGCAATTAAACATCTACAATGATCAATTTCTGAGATGAGTACCTTTTCCCTTGTCCATGAAAAATGCTGTTTTTCTCTGCTCGCTTCTTTACGGCTGGCGCTGCGCTTCCACTCAGCGCAAGTTTGGTATTGTTTTAAAGCTCAGCATGAGAATATTCATAGCGAATTGTCGATGGCATGAGTCTGAACCAATGAAATGTGATTTTCAAACCCATGCTGATGTAAACAGAACGATCTCTGAATGACAGATCCAAAGCATCTGCTCAAAGACAGTGTTTGCAATATACACATATACACAGAAGTACTTCCAAATATCTGTCTTGGCGAATATTCACACAAACATTATCTGTTATGTCTTAAATGAACTGTTGGGGGAAAAAATCTGATGTGTAACTTTATCCATTATTATTATATTTTATCCATGTGGTAGAGTAGGCTGTCTGTTTCATTAATGTTATTCAAACAATTGTGGTGTCATGGCATTTTTTCAAAATAAGTTAAATATATATTTTTTTCTATAGATATTTGGTTTTGGTTTGGTGTGTGCCAAATTTGATGTTATTACCAGGGATTTTAAGGTATGGTTGCTAGGTGATTTTGTTTTGTTTGCTTTGTTTGAGAGCATATTGCTGTAGGCTGTTCAATACTTGCCATGTCCGACTTTACAGGCCATTAAAGAAGCTCCTTCCCCCGCGAGTATGCTAATAGAGGAGTTGCTACTTAATCAGGAGTCGACAGGAGCCAATCAGGCACAATTAGGTTTAATTCCCCTTCCCATTGGGAGATCTGTTGCCATGCCACCAGCGGTGGATTGACGGGTCATCAAGCTTTGGAAATGCTGTGATGAGCTTTTATATTAAAGACACTTTAGAATGAGACGAATGAGAGAGGGATTTGACAGAATAAATGCAATGAAACACATTCTCACAGCGCGAACGAAACACTTTCATCAGGATCTGCTCTCGTTTAGTTGGTCAAACACGACGATGTCTCACTCTCTCTTTCAGTGAAGAGATGTGTTCATTTAGAAGGTCTAACCAATAACATGTGCCTTTTACAGCCTGCACTTCAACAGCATCAAAGCAGAAAAGAACACTTTAGTGAATAAAAACATATTAATATTCGTTCACCTAAATGTTTCATCAAACAAAACACCACTATTTAAGTTGGCAGGAAATGAAAACTCACCCTATTTATTTTCTAAATGTATGTTATATATGTTATATATGTATATATGTTATTGTGATAAATTCATCCGTGCATGTTTTTTTTTTTTTTTTTTTTTTTCAACGTCATCATTTTTAATCAAATTGTCATAAATGGAGCTCCCGGGAAAACATCAACATCCAATCATCAACCAAACAGACCAAGTCCCCACCCTACATTTTCTTTTTTTAATCTTTTACACTCAGATGTACACCACAATATGGAAGAAAAGATTTGTCGCTATTCTATTTAATCGCTTTAATTGATACTTGAATAACTTAAAATAACTTAAATATTAGATACTGATAACTTAAAATGTATTACAATAACATCTTCATCTAAGTTGAAGATGTTTTATCTAAATGGTTAATTGTTATTGTTGGTTTAAGTCATCAACTTTTTATTATTTTAAGTTTAACTAAATTATGTACATTTTAAAAGATTAATGTGGACGTAAAATATTATGTAAAAAAGATTAACAACATGCACATTGTAAGTTGTCTAAGTTGTAAATAAAATGTTATTGAAATGCATTTTAAAAGCAAATACTATTTAAGTTTTTATACTTCAAAATGTCATGCTTAGCTTAATTCAATGTGTTATTTGCCATTTTGTAATTATTTGTGAAATTTGCTATCTATTTCTGAAAAAAAAAATTCAAAGTAAATCCAGCATCATTTTTCTCATTAGGGAGTTAGAGCCAGATTTAACAGCTTTGGTTTGCACTCATTAATTTACTGGTATTTGTGCCATATCTTAAACCAGATGCTAACTGGTAGATTGTGTTGGTCATTATGAAAATGATCGGCTGCGTCTGTGTTCTTTAATTTGCGCATAGATCACGGGCAGACCTTTCCACTCCTATCAGTGCTTTTTTTGGTTTCGCGCTCTCATGCTAATTTGCCCAGTTTAGTAAATCTGGCCCTGAAAATCACTATCTCAAAATGAAGTTCTACAATTTTCTTTTTTTTTTTACAGTACATTCCTCTCGTACTGTCTGTGATACGTAAATGCCCCCTCGGGTCTCATCTGTTCCCATTATTGTGGCTTTGGCATTTTAGATGGAGGGGAAAGAGGGTTGGGCAAGTAAAAACCTGAGGGAGCTCAAAACTGTCGTGCCCCCATGCAGCCCCTGTCCCCCTCCATCAGTCTGTGTTCTTACCCATGGGACCTCAGCTGCAGCCCTGGAGCTGTGGCCTCTGTCTGCCGCCTGGCACCCCCACAGACTCTCTCTCTTTCTCCCCCCGACAGCGCATGCCAGTCTGCCACATGTTTTGGCATGAGCTGGAGCAGTGTAGCTTGAAGACCAGATGGACTTTGTGTGTATGCATGTGTGCATTGTTTCAGGAGATTCTACTGGGTGTTGTTCACTGACAGTGATGCAGTGTGAGTGTGAAAGAGGCTGGACCGCTGCCATTTCCCCTCACTTAACTGCATCAGTCTCTTAATTAGCAAAGGAAATATCACCTTGTCATTACGATACAACCATGATTTGCTATATACACACTGCAGTTCAAAAGTTTAGTAAGTTTGGTAAGAAGTTTTTTGAGAGAAGTCTCTTATGCTCACCACACTCTAAAAAATGCTGGGTTGAAAATGGACTAACCCAGCAGTTGGGTTGTTTTAACCCAGCGATTGGATTGTTTTAAGGAAACATTTACCCCAACGCTGGGTTAAAACAACCCAATTGCTGCGTTAGTCCATTTTCAACCCAACTTGGGTTGTGTTTAACCCAGCATTTTTTAGAGTGTGGTGAGCATAAGAGACTTCTCTCAAAAAACTTCTGACCAAACTTACTAAACTTTTTTAACCAAGCATTTTTTAAAGTGCAGTGTTGCATTTATGTAATCAAAAATACAGTAATATTGTGAAATGTTAATTCAAATCAACTGTTCATTATTTTCTATTATATTTTAAAATGTAATGTATCCATGTGATTTCAAAATTTCTAATTACACTCTAAAAAAATGCTGGGTTAAAAACAGCCCAAGTTTTAACCCAGTAAATGGGTTGTTTTAACCCAGCGGTTGGGTTAAATGTTTGCTTAAAACAACCCAATCGCTGGGTTAAAACAACCCAATTGCGGGGTTTGTCCATTTTCAACCCAACTTGGGTTGTTTTTAACCCTGCATTTTTTTGTGTATTTATCTTTCATCCTATCTATCTATTGCTGGGTTAAAACAACCTAATTGCTGGGTTAAAACAACCCAATTGCTGGGTTTGTCCATTTTCAACCCAACTTGGGTTGTTTTTAACCCAGCATTTTTTGTGTATTTATCTTTTATCCTATCTATCTATCTATCTATCTATCTATCTATCTATCTATCTATCTATCTATCTATCTATCTATCTATCTATCTATCTATCTATCTATCTATCTATCTATCTATCTATCTATCTATCTATCTATCTATCTATCTATCTATCTATCTATCTGTCTATCTGTCTGTCTGTCTGTCTAATTTAAATAGAGATTTAAAATGTACATCAAAAATGTATTCTGTGCACATGTGTGTGTGTGATTTACAGTAGGTGTTTGCAAACACATGTTAAGTGGTTAGTCATGTTGGCCAACTCATACGGTGAGGAGCTGGAGGGAGAAAATAACCTGCAACCAATCTCACCTATACAGTCCTGCAGTTACATTACAGGCCTCTAAATGACTGCTTTGACACACAAATCAAGTCTATATCTCAGTGACCTCTTCTTTAATAGTATTTCTTTTTCAAATCACTTTACTTACTTCACACGGACTGGAGTGATATATCTATTATTTGCATGTATGTGTTTGTGTTATAGATGAAGACGACGCATCTGCATTTGTGACTGGCATCGTACTGTACAGAAACTTGGGCAGTATTCTCTCTCTACAGAGGTGAGGCTTAACTTTCCCTTGGTGAGACCTTTTGCATTTCAAACTGGATTCTCTACTTTTAGATACATTGGTAGCACACAAAGTAAGACTACTTGCCTTTTAGCTTGCTTTTTAGTGTTTGATTACTCTAGGCTGCATATATGCTTTAGCTGCACCACTCCAAACTGTCTTCTGCAGAACACAGAAGATATTTTAAAGAATGTTGGTATAGAACATTTAACATAGTGTATATCTGTTCCCAAACACCCCCGCCAATTTAAGTTTATCTACATGAACTCAAAAGAAAAAGAAAGTTTATAAACTCCTACATTAATTTGATTGAACTCATTTGTTTAATTTGAGATGGTTCTACTCAAACCCAAGGCCATGTCTTGTTGGTTGGTTTTTCTATTTAAAGAAATGAAATACTTTTTTTTTAAGGAAATAAAGAAGAAATTTGTATGGTAAAAGAAGTTCCCTTTCAGTCAGTACACTACGAGTTACGTCAGTACTGACAAAATGGGGGTTTCACTTAGAGGCCAATCACCTCTGGGATCTACAAAACGAGCCAATGGCATGAAAATGCCATTGGTGGGAACCACTGCGGGAACATGGCCATCACGGTGTTGCGATCGAGACTCCATGAACTCCGTTCAGGAGAGAGAGTACCCTCTACCACACCCCGATCTACTTTCTCCATGAGAGACAGTACTTTGGCTGGTGGTCAGGGTGATCTGAGGGCTTTAGTGTGGGCCAACCTGACAAATATTCCTCTGGCCACACCCCCCTCTAGCACACTGCAACCCATGGTGTTGCCGGGTGAAGGCGCTGGTGTTTCCAGTCCTGGGCCCAGTGTCTTATTCGGAGCACCGGCGGATGACGTCATGCTGATCGCTGCATCACAAGGTGGCCTGGATTCCTCTGGAGATGAAGATTCGGCTGTGCTGTCTCCTCCGGGAGCATTGTCCGAGTTTGATCCGGAGCTCACAGCCATGTGGCAGCTGCGAGCATCGGGCTTGAGTGGAAACTTCCGCCATGTCCCGAGCGCTCAAGGCTGGATGATTGGTATCTGGGTCGGCCTGTGCTGAAAGCGCCCGCCAACCTTCAGTGCCTTTCTTCCCGGAAGTGCATGAGGAGGTGTCGAAGTCATGGGAGTCTTCATTGGCTTTTCGCGACTGCTCGGCAGCCTCTTCCACCTTTACTGCTCTCGATAGTGGTGTGGTGCAAGGGTACACTGGGGTTCCCCCTGTTGGGCTTTCTGTTGTGATGCAACTGTGTCTGCAGAGCGCTTCAACAGCACGCGGGGACCCAAAGCACCCGTCTGAGGCTTGTGGGTTTACATCTACCTTGGTGGTGAAGACCTACAGAGCCGCGGGCCAGGCCGCGTCCGCCTTGCATGCTATGGCCATACTTCTAGTCTATCAGGCGAAGGTGCTCAGGAGCATGCACGAGAGCAGTACTGACCCCGCACTCATGCGTGAGTTGCGTGCGGCTACCGACCTCGTCCTACGGGCGACAAAGGTTACTGCACGCTCTCTCGGTCAGGTGATGTCCACTGCTCTGGTCCAGGAACGCCATCTACGGCTCAGTCTGGCAGATTTGCAGGAGGCTGAGCGAACACGTTTCCTCAACTTCCCTATCTCCTAGACTGGGCTGTTCGGCAGGGCCGTCGAGAACTTTGCCCAACAGTTCTCAGCCGCACAAAAGCAGGCTGATTTGGTTAAACACATTCTGCCCCGGCGGCCTGCTGCTGCCTCCACCCAGCTGCCGGCACAGACTCCTCTGCCTGCTCCCCGCCAGGGATGCCCTCCTGTGGCTCCCACCCCTCCCGCCCAGCCCCAGCAGCAGCCTACACCTGGGCTAGGTCTTGGAGGAGGCCGCACGACAGCAGCCCAGCCCATCTCAGCAACGGAAAGTCCGCTATACCGTGGCAGGTGGCCATGCCCTGGTCATGTGTGCGGAGGTCGACACCCTACTGGTGAGGGGTGCGGTCGAGATTGTCCCTCCAGCCGAGGTGGAGTCCAGCTTCCACAGCCCTGACTTCATGGTACCTAGTAGAAGCGATGGGTCACGACCATTTTACTGGACCTGTGTATCTTGAGCTGAACCCTTCCTAGGCTTCCATTTCAAGATGTTCACAGCTTTTCACTCCACGGACTGAATGCATGCACATATTTACTCGGGTGAGTTTCTCAGTAAGCCCTGAGTTCCTCCAGCACTGTTGATGCCGACACCTGAGTGCATGCCCGCTTGGTCAGCCCTCGTGCTAGGTGCTTCCATGTGCATGGTTCCCCCTCTGGGCAACCCCCACATGTGTATTCCACCGTAAGTCTCTTCGAGCATGTGTCTTCCCTTGGCAAGACACCTTGCCTCCCCTGGGGTTGAAATATTCCACCTGCGGCTGGATACCCCAGAGTGTTCCATATGTTCCTATGAGGGCCATATGTGTGTTCTTAAGTCCCCATTGTTTTGCATTTCTGCATGTGGGATATGCTTCCCAGTTTACCTTGGTAAGCTGAGCCCAGCCCCTCGTTTGTGACAGGTTTCACGGCAGGGAGCTCAGGTAAGCACAGGATGCTGGAAGACAGCCGTTGTGGCAAGATTGAATTGGGACCCCCATTTCGTCAGTACTGACGTAACTCGTAGTGTACTGACTGAAAGGGAAAGTCTCAGTTACGTATATGTAACCCTCGTTCCCTGAAGGAAGGGAACGGAGACGTTACGTCCCCCTGCCACAACAGCTGTACCGCTAGAACCGCCGGGGCACTCAGCCTCGGCTCTTCAGCAGGTAAACATATTGCGAGTCTGCAATGCAACTCCCTTTATACCCACACGGTGGGGTGGGGCGGGGTTGCGTTATGCAAATTCCGCAGACCCATGGCAGGCGATTGGCTTCTAAGCGAAACCCCCATTTTGTCAGTACTGACGTAACGTCTCTGTTCCCTTCCTTCGGGGAATGAGGATTACATGCGTAACCAAGACGTTATGGGTCTTAGTTGTGAAATAATGCATTTAAATATTTAATTTAATATGCACACATTCACTCTTGTTAGTATGTCTAATATGTCAAAAATGTAAAAATGTTTCTTGTCTTGTCATTCAATTATGAATGACAATTTAAATGATTGCATATTTTCAATTCAAAGTGGCAAAGTCACATGTTGAGGTGAGTAGTTTGCATCTCTGTGTGTGGGTCATTTAACATATCCATCGTAAAACAGTTGTCAAATATTAAATGTTTAGCTACTTATATCTTATCACGTACGCACTCTTTCACTGTAAAAACTAAAAGTGTCACGTTAGAAATCACACTCATCATCTGTGAATATTAAGCCTTCTTTGATCTGATTGGCCATCATTTTGACATTGACGAGTGCTGTTAGACCGCTGAGGCAGACCAGCCTAAAAATGTAAGTTTTAATCTGCCATCCTAACAACAAACAGAGCGGTGCATAATGGAGAGCAGCATTAAGAAATATCAAATATTTGGGGGGCAATTTGGCAATTTCAAATGACTAGGGGGGACTGGTCCCCCTCAAAACCTATGGTGGTTACGGCCCTGCTCAAACCAATTCATTATTTTGAGTGTTAGGGTTTTCAGTGTACTTGGCAATAAAAGCTGATTCTGATTTTTTTAATGAACAAACAAAACACTGGGCCATTTCTCAAAATATCTTTAAAGTTTCACAGAAGAAAGAAAGCCAATGATTAAATTATGACACTATTTTCATTTTTGGGTGAACTATTACTTTAAAAGGAATTTACACAAAGTGTCTCTTTCCATAAAAATGTAATAAAACTCACAGTTTGCCTTGTAATATTATTATAGCCTTTCAGAATGGTTGAAAAATGTCTAAATTTATTTAAATCAGCAGAAAGTTGCTACTTTTGGTTCTTTCTGTTTTTATACTTAGTTTTCAACCTGCAGTCCTGATTTTTTGAAATGTGGGGATTCTGAAGCCGATACCTTGTGACAAACACTTCTTGTTATTTTGTCTGGATGAAAACATGTCTGACTGTAGTGCATGGATAGATGAATGTGCATATGCTGTTATTAGCAAATTACATGCACATTTATCACAAAGTGAGACAAAGAGTCTTGCTTCACATGCGAAAGTGGCAGCTTCTCGGAAGGTCATGACCTCTACTTTTCTTCCTCCACTGTTTGTTTGCAGTCCTCCTCATGTTTTCTCTCATCCTTCTCTGTATTTTCACAGAAATAGCACAGTGCTGAACTCCAGGATGATCTCTGTGACAATCAAACCCAGTCCCAATTCTCTCTCTACTCCACTAGAGATTGAGTTCTCACACCTGTACAATGTAAGTCACCCTGCCCTTAAACCCATAGTGTTAAACCCAAAGGGGATATGTTTAGTCTTCCAATATTATTCAAACTATGGCTAGAAAACTGTCACTCTGTGTCACAAAGAGATCCACTGGAGGCAAGCTTGATGAGAACCCAAGTGCAGTTTATTTACAATTGAACATAACATACCAGGACTTGACTTGGACATGAACTCACCAACAGCAGTGACACAAACAATACTAGACAATGAGGCATGGCAAACATGAGGGCTGCACTAATACACTCTAAAAATGCTGGGTTAAAAACAACCCAAGTTGGGTTGAAAATGGACTCAGCAATTGGGTTGTTTTAAGCAAACATTTAACCCAACCGCTGGGTTAAAACAACCCATTTACTGGGTTAAAACAACCCAATCGCTGGGTTAGTCCATTTTCAACCCAACTTGGGTTGTTTTTAACCCAGCATTTTTTAGAGTGTACACAGAGACTAATGACTAACAAAACATACCTGTGAACAATCAAGACAATGAACCAATGACAGAACTGGGCTGCGCTGAGCCCCGATAATACATTGCAAAAGGTTTTTTTTAAACAGAAACGGTGGCGCTTTGAACACCCTGTTCTGATGATGCAGGAGTTGCAACTATGGTAGCTGAGAAGGCCATTCATTGTGTTCTTTTTGAATAATTTTTGGAGCTGAATCGGTATAAACACGTTTCATACTGCAAAACATGCTCGATGTTACAGTCACTGCCCTTGCCATCCAAAATAAAAGTGTGAAGGGATTTGTGAAAACTGTGGTTCTTAATTATTGTGATACAACATTTGCCTCGCATTTCAGGATGAAAAGACAAACATGTCTTCTACTATCTTCAATTGTTGCATATACCGAGCTGCAGCGGACACATTTGTAAACGACTTTACTTGGACCCATTGTGCGAGTTGTCTCTTTAACACAGCGTGGTTTATATACATGTTGCTGCTGATTGGGCTGACATTTTGGACACACCCACCAAACAAGAGAAAACGTATCTCAAACTACATCGCACACCGTTTCCAGGAAACATGACATTCAACCCGGAAACCATAGCAAAACGTTGCACACTGGTTTGAGCTTGAACATGCACCTGAACTACGAACCCACATGACTAGATCAACCAATGACAACATGACAAAAGAGACTAGGGAAGCACATGACATGATCACATGAGGGCACAATGGAATCACATGACAATGAACATAAGAACATGACACATGAACATGACACACACCAGAACCAACACTTCAGTGCACACATTAGTTTTTAATTTTATTCTTGTATAATTGTTCACATAAGGGTTTTTAAAATACTTTATAAAAAAATGTTTTCTTGTTTTATAATTGCTTTAGCTTATTTTATTTTATTTATTTATTTTCAATTTTTTGAAAATAGTGTTTAGTAATTTACCAGAATTTCCAAATTGCCAAATAATTACCATAAAACAATTCAATAATTTTTTTAATTAAGATGTTTTAATTGTTTTAATTTGATTAATTATTTCCCATTATTATTGTTATTATTCCATTATTATTAATATGTTTTTAATTATTTCTAATTAGGTTTGTATTTATATGTACATTTGTTTTTAAATAAATAAAAATTGTTAAAATCACTGTCCTCAATACTGCTGCTGTCTTTACCATTGTGCCAAGCTTTTTTATTTTCTCAAAAAGTTTTGTAAATGAATGGACTTAGCAAATCCAAGGCTTCAACTTTTTTGCAAAAAAAAAAAAAAAAAAAAAGATAACCATCACATATCATTAGCATCACACACAGCATCAAAAACCACTTGAAAGAGTCCACTTGAAAGCTGATGGCAATGATCAGATCTTTATTCCAGGACATGTAAAAACTGTTTGAAGAAATGAAAAAATGGTTTGAAGAAGTTTCATATTTTAAGATTTCAGGAAGTCAAAAGTGCCTCTAATTGAAGAATCACCAATACATATTTGCAAGGCAAAATCACAAGGTGACATCCTTCTCTGCCTCTCGCCCTCTTATTCTCTCCACAGGGTACCACAAACCAAACCTGCATTTCCTGGGATGAGAATGACAGGTGAGAACCCGTTTATTGATTTAAATCTGTTTTTGCTGTCTGCTGAGCTTTTGCGGGGAATCTTCGGTCACAGTAGGTGTATTTCCCAAGACTTTAGGAGGGGTGTGTTTATAAAGGGTTAGAGACAACGTACTGTTAAAGAATGTTAAAACGTTGAGGGAACATTGGTGACAGGGGATTCTAAATACTGCAGATAACTGATCTTGAGTTGACCCAGCTTAGACACCGGATGATTGTTGCACGCAATGTTCCTTCTGTACTATACACATATCAGCAGCAATTATGGAAATCACACTTCCATTTTAAGTAGAGAGGAGAGACACAAAGCAAGCTACAGTGAAAAGCAGTTAGAAAGAGGAGAGCGAGTGAACAAGACTAGAAGGGTCTAGCTGTAGACATGCACTCTGCCTGTGACGTCACATGCGCTCTCTGTAAAAGAACAGAAATAGGTTGCAAGGATAATGTTGTTAGCATGTTAACAAAAGGCATTTTTGTGGATGTAGACATTTTATTTTTCTATTTATGTTGTCTTATTTATTTATGATACAGCTAGTGTTGTTTTAAGCCAAATTTGCATGACTATTTACACTAATTGCTGTGATACCGCCTTGCAAACTGATATATAATGTATATATACTGATCAGGCATAACATTATGACCTAATATAGTGCTGGTCCCCCTTTTGCTGCCAAAACAGCCCTGACTCGTCGAGGCATGGACTCCACTAGACCCCTGAAGGTGTGCTGTGGTTTCTGGCACCAAGATGTTAGTAGCAGATCCTTTAAGTCCTGTAAGTTGTGAGGTGGGGCCTGCATGAATCGGACATGTTTGTTCAGCACATCCCACAGATGCTCAATTGGATTGAGATCTGGGGAATTTGGAGGCCAAGTCAACACCTCAAACTCGTTGTGCTCCTCAAACCATTTTTGCTTTGTGGCAGGGCACATTATCCTGCTGAAAGAGGCCACAGCCACCAGGGAATACCGTTTCCATGAAAGGGTGTACATGGTCTGCAACAATGCTTAGGTGGTACGTGCCAAAGTAACATCCACATGGATGGCATGACCCAAGGTTTCCCAGCAGAACACTGGTCAAAGCATCACACTGCCTCCGCTGTTGCCTTCTTCCCATAGTGCATCCTGGTGCCATGTGTTCCCCAGGTAAGCAATCGCACAGGCACCCGGCCATCCACGTGATGTAAAAGAAAACGTGATTCATCAGATCAGGCCATCTTCTTCCATTGCTCCGTGGTCCAGTTCTGATGCTCACGTGCCCACTGTTGGCACTTTTGGTGGTGGACAGGGGTCAGCATGGGGCACCCTGACTGGTCTGCTATGCAGCCCCATACACAACAAACTGTGATGCACTGTGTATTCTGACACCTTTCTATCAGAACCAGCATTAACTTCTTGAGCAATTTGAGCTACAGTAGCTCAGACCACACGAGCCAGCCTTCGCTCCCCACGTGCATCAATGAGCCTTGGCCGCCCATGACCCTGTCACCGGTTCACCACTGTTCCTTCCTTGGACCACTTTTGATAGATACTGACCACTGCAGACCGGGAACACCCCACAAGAGCTGCAGTTTTGGAGATGCTCTGACCCAGTCGTCTAGCCATCACAATTCGGCCCTTGTCAAATTCGCTCAAATCCTTACGCTTGCCCATTTTTCCTGCTTCTAACACATCAACTTTGAGGACAAAATGTTCACTTGCAGCCTAATATATCTCACCCACTAACAGGTGCCGTGATGAAGAGATAATCAGTGTCATTCACTTCTGCCTGATCAGTGAATATATATAATATAAATTGTCACAAAAAAGTATGAGACTGCCAGTGTCATATCATACTGCCATATAAAAACTTATTTAAAATCATTTAAGACCAACTTGTGTTTTTGTGTTATTGTCTTGGAAGCACTTTTCAAAAAGGTTCGGTTTGTTAATGCATTAGGTATTATGAAACAACAATAAACAACATTTTCAACAACATAATCTAGGATAGTGTTCATTTCTAAATATACTATTGTTCGTATTAGTTAACATTCAGTACCATTCAAAAGTTTGGGGTCAGTAAGATTTATATGAAGGAAATTAATACTTTTACTCATCGAGGATTAAATTGATCAAAAGTGAGAGTAAAGAAGTTTATAATGCTACAAAAGATTTCTATGTTGTTCTTTTAATCTTTCTAATCATCAAAAATCTAGGATAAATGCACTGATAATAATAAAAGCATCAAATCAGCATATTAGATTGATTTGTGATGGTGTGACACTGAAGACTGGAGTCATGACGCTGAAAATCAGCTTTGACATCATAGGAATAAATTAATTTTTGAATTAACTGTTTAAATTACTTTTTCATTTATTATATTAAATATATTTAAAAATATATAAAACAGAAAACAGTTATTTCAAATTGTAATAATGTTTCAGAATATTACTGTTTTTGTGTATTTTTGATCAAATATATATAGCGTTGGTAAGACTAAGAAATGAAGAAACATGAAAAACATTACAGACCCCAAACTTTTGAATGGTAGTGTATAGTAATTTATACAACTTTACATATTAAAAGTGTATTGGTATATATAGAAATTAACATTTAACCTAGATTAATAAATGCTGTAAATTATTATATTAACAAAGATTAATAAATACTGTAACAAAACTTATTGCTCATTGTTTGTTAGTTAATACATTAACTAATGTTAACAAATGAGACCTTATTGTAAATTGTTACTGTGTGATAATTTTTTTATTATAAAGTATGTATTTCCTGACTGTGTTAAAGAAATAGCAGTTACACAAATAAAAATAAATAAATAAATATCATCTTATAAGCTACATTCATGTCTCAGGAAGTTTTATACACTATAAAAGATAAAGGTTTTTATCATTAGGTAAAAGGATTGGCAGCTGACATTCAAATGGAAATCCATCCTCTCATCTCAATAATCATCTGTCATCTGAATAAATGAATGCTTAGCCTGTTATCACCAACATGATTGGTTCATCTTTAGCAGTGCAGAGAAACATAACAGGTAAATCATGACAGCGTCGCTCTAAGTGCTTCAGCTGCGGAATTTACATCTGAATTATTATTGTCACATTCAAAATACATAGTGCAGAGTTGAAATAGGAGAACCAGTATGTATTACCATGAGAATAAGTTCAGTTTCATTAGCAAACATGAACAGAAACTTCTTTCTTCTCTCTCTGCAGAGAGCGAGCAAAAAAATGAGAGTGCGTCTCTGAAGCCAGATTCTTTTGAAAGAGACAGACAGACGATCAGACAGACGAGCACCAGAATTATGTTGTACTTTAAAAAAGAACCGTGGGCCTCCTGGTCATGCTTGTACTTTCACCCCCTACACATCCATCTGCTTGTGCTCTCTTTTGTCTTTTAAAACTGCGAAAGACTAGTCTGTGCCCATAGCACTTAATGCAGTGTAGGTGGAACATTTGCATTTAGATGGATACATATAGATATGTTACAGATATAAAAAGTTTTTTTTTCTTTTTCTACCGTTGCTTCAAGGGGAAAAAGACAGAGAACAATAGAATTAAAAAAATAATAATCTGAAGAAAATGTGAGTGCAAAATTCTCTGCTGCTGCTATTGGTTACCAGGGCATTGCGGTGCCATTGCTAAGGTGATTCATGTGGTTTTTAGTGTGTTGCTGTGCAGTTGCTGGGGTGTTCTGTGCTTTCTTGCTGGTCCAAGTCAAAAGCATCCCTATATCGTTCAAAAGTTTTGGGTCAGTATATTTTTTACAAGAATTTTTTATTTAGCAAGAATAGATTAAATTGATAAAAAGTGACATTAAGGGGTCATGCATTGTTTTATTGTTTTATAATGTTTCCTGTGGTGCACTCATAATGTTAGTATGATTTTTACATCAAAAATTGACACAATTTAGAAATAAAAGGCATTTTTCCTATCCTGATTTTAGCCATCTGATTGAACTGTGAGACTTCAGTGTAAACGCCCACTGCTGTGATTGGCTAACGTCTTTGCATATGAAATAGCGAAGTATTATGTCTAACTCTTTCGGAATCTTTGAGCACATTTTTACTATTACAGCTCTCAATGTTACCTAATCGTGAAAAGTGTTGATTATAGAATTACATTTAGATCTATGGCATTATATTTAGATTGTGGCATGAAAGGTTGCAGTGATGAGCATTGTAGCCAATCACAGACATGTTGAGCGCATGAATGCAGCGATCTCGATTTCTGCACACTAACGAATGCTTTCATCATATCTAACAGTGCAAATACAATGTAAACAAGAGATTTGTTGATTATTACGGGAGTTTTGGTGAGAGTCCAGAACTCAGTCACTGATAAACTTGTGCTGTTTAATTTACAGCTCCAGTGATTGTAAAGGGGGCGTTCTTTGGTTGCTTTCTATATATAATTTAATACTAAGAGAAACAATGTGAAGTTGACTGTTTGATTTACTGACACATAGACAAAGAACATCTGACTGTACATGAATCATTACATTTCAGAAATAACTGGACACAGATCAGGCATTAGAATTAACACGGTTACTTACATCTCGCATTACTGTCGAGTCCATGTCGTAAAAGTCTGTTTGCAAAGGTTGCACCGAATCCACAGTGAAATATATCAAATACAAATTAATAATGCTCAACTGAGACATTAACATTGTTGAAAATAAATAAAATAACCACATTAAAAGCATTAGGATCCTTTGGATGGTAATGTTATCCTGCATTGGTCTTCTCTCCTCGTCATCTCACTAACACGCCAGTGGGCGAGGCCAAAGCGGCAATGATGAAGTAGGCATTGATTTTCTTCTGCAGAGGCGGTCTTTCACGTATCATAGATTCGTTCGCTGGGCATGGTAACAATAAAAGTTTTTGGACTAACAAGGAAGTTTTCAGTTCTGGATATTCTTATAGTATGATGACCTCTTATATGTCAAAAGCTCAAGGAAAATTTGATTTCTCAGTTCATGACCCCTTTAAAGACTTTGTTACAAAAAATCTAGTTCAAATAAATTTTCTTTTGAACATTCTGTTCATAAAAAATGTATCATAGGTTCCACAAAATATTAAGCTACACAACCATTTTCTACAATGTTAAAATAATAAATGTTTCTTGAGCACCAAATCAGAATATTTCTGAAGGACTGTGTGACTAAATGGGAATAAATAGCATTTTACAATATATTAAAATATAAAGTAATTTTTTTTTATTTTTTTTTATTTTTTTTTTTTACAATTTTACTATTTTTGCAGCCTTGGTGAGCATGAGAGACTTATTTCAAAACATTAGAAAGCCCACATTCCATTTATAAGGACAAGAATAGCATACATACTGTATATGCAGGAAAAAGAATTGTTTGCCCGTTTTAACTTTCATCTGACAAAAACATCATAAATCCAGTTTATTACAAAAGTAAAAGGTGCACCAAGCACAAATTATAACAAAAGAATACAATTTTTTTTTTTTTTTAAAAACATTAATGCAGAGAAATGAGAAGACGAAAAGGAGAGACAAGGAGAAGGGTGACAGAAAGGAGATAAAGGGAGCGAACGAGAGAGGGTGAGAGACAGGAAGAAGACAGTGAAATGTAATCTGCCCGCATTGAGCGAGGCAGAGGAGTCGGGGCTGGTGTGTGTTCGGTGCAAAATTAAAATCCATCTTGGACAGCTGCTATGATTAATGAGTTCATATTTGGGAGAGAAATTGGAATGTGAGGAGGCGTCCTTGTCACCGACTGTCTTTTACTTAACAGCTTTAAAGAGTGTGGGCTTTCTGTTGACTCACACTTCAATCACACCCATACAAGCCAGTCATTTTTTTTCTTGCTGGTTCATACATGATCCTTCTCATTCATACATTTACTTAAAATCTGCATGAAATGGAAGTCGCGATTAGTCTTTTCTTCTCTCTTATATCTGAGTAAAACCAGAAGAAATTTTAGGTCAGGATTTGATTTTATCCATCGGGAGTTGATTGTATCATTGAATTGTTGTGGTTTGCTATTGCTGCAATCCTATGTGAGTGACAGGATGTCCCCACCGAGGTCCAGACCTTGGTATTTTTCCAAGGTGTATATAATAAATGTTGTGAAATAATTGCCTAATATGTTATTAACTCTACTTTAGTGCTGCAAGGATATTGCACAGAACCAAGACCTTCTCATCTGAGCTCAGTGGTCTGTCACCGCTCGTCAATGTCAAAATATTTGAGATGACCAATCAAATTAAAATATACGGGCCTTATGTTCACAGAAGCAGCTGAGCGTGAATTGTAGCGTGACACTTCAGTTAACGCTCATAAAGTGCGAGATAAACTAAACATTTCATATTTGACAGCTGTTTTAGGATAGAATAATCAGGCACACTAATAAACTTTTGTCTAATTTTACCATTTTGACCTGAAAATAGGTCAGATTTACGTGATTCATGTAATGTAACTGTGTGAGGGGGAAAGAAACATTAACAAAGCTGTTTTCGTGGTCGGCTGTGTTGTAATTGGTCAGCCACTTCAGAAATGTCATGCCGCCCCTTTTCATCACCACTAGTTTGAAAGGTTCAGTGTGTAAATGTTAGCGGCATCTAGCGGTGAGGTTGTGAATTGCAACCACTCTCCCCTCCCTTTGGAAGTACATAGGCCCTGTCCCAAATGGCACACTTCATATGCACTTTCGGTCTTGTGGACTTACAATGGCTGCCGCGTGTGCGTGTCCATTAAGTCCAAGAGACCGTAGGGTGTCCAATTTTAAGTCTCAGAAGAGTGCTCACGAGTGCCCCCCTTTGCAGTCGATATGCACCCTCAATGCACACTTTTGCCGAGCCCGCAGCGGACGTCCCGACAAAGCAGTGTTACATCACAAAAGTGCAAAGTCATAGAAAGACTGCGAGGGTTTAGGGTGCCATTTAGGACAGGGCCATAGAAAAGCTACAGTGGCTGACACAGGACAAAGGTGTCGGTGTCTGAGACAGCAGAGCGTAGCTAGTGCTCTGTAGAGCATTTCGTCCGTTTAGGGCTACTGTAGAAACATGGCACAAAATGGCGAATTTGATAATGCCTTGGGCGGGAATTATTTAAATGAGGAATACTGTGACGTGTACTTTCCCGGAAGAAAATTCAAGACTTCAAGATGTTTCAAGGAGTTCAAAAACAGTGCTTGCTGGTATAGAGAATAACCCACTTTGGAGTGCACTTTGTGTTTTGTAACTTTGAAGACCTTTTTCATGCTCAAACAGCAACATCACGCACAAAAAAAAGTTAAAATTGTAAAAAAAATAAATTAAAAAAAAGCATAATAGGTCCTCTTTAAAGTCGGCATGAAATGGAAGTTGTGATAGTGCTCTCCTCTATTGTGATGTACACTCACCTAAAGGATTATTAGGAACACCATACTAATACTGTGTTTGACCCCCTTTCGCCTTCAGAACTGCCTTAATTCTACATGGCATTGATTCAACAAGGTGCTGAAAGCATTCTTTAGAAATGTTGGCCCATATTGATAGGATAGCATCTTGCAGTTGATGGAGATTTGTGGGATGCACATCTAGGGCACGAAGCTCCTGTTCCACCACATCCCAAAGATGCTCTATTGGGTTGAGATCTGGTGACTGTGGGGGCCATTTTAGTACAGTGAACTCATTGTCATGTTCAAGAAACCAATTTGAAATGATTCAAGCTTTGTGACATGGTGCATTATCCTGCTGGAAGTAGCAATCAGAGAATGGGTACATGGTGGTCATAAAGGGATGGACATGGTCAGAAACAATGCTCAGGTAGGCCGTGGCATTTAAACGATGCCCAATTGGCACTAAGGGGCCTAAAGTGTGCCAAGAAAAACATTCCCCACACCATTACACCACCAGCCTGCACAGTGGTAACAAGGCATGATGGATCCATGTTCTCATTCTGTTTACGCCAAATTCTGACTCTACCATCTGAATGTCTCAAACAGTCTTCAGCTGTCCAATTTTGGTGAGCTTGTACAAATTGTAGCCTCTTTTTCCTATTTGTAGTGGAGATGAGTGGTACCCGGTGGGGTCTTCTGCTGTTGTAGCCCATCCGCCTCAAGGTTGTGCGTGTTGTGGCTTCACAAATGCTTTGCTGCATACCTCGGTTGTAACGAGTGGTTATTTCAGTCAAAGTTGCTCTTCTATCAGCTTAAATCAGCCGGCCCATTCTCCTCTGACCTCTGGCATTTTCGCCCACAGGACTGCCGCATACTGGATGTTTTTCCCTTTTCACACTATTCTTTGTAAACCCTAGAAATGGTTGTGCATGAAAATCCCAGTAACTGAGCAGATTGTGAAATACTCAGATCGGCCCGTCTGGCTCCAACAACCATGCCACGCTCAAAATTGCTTAAATCACCTTTCTTTCCCATTCTGACATTCAGTTTGGAGTTCAGGAGATTGTCTTGACCAGGACCACACCCCTAAATGCATTGAAGCAACTGCCATGTGATTGGTTGATTAGATAATTGCATTAATGAGAAATTCCTAATAATCCTAATAATCCTTTAGGTGAGTGTATATATGAGTGAAAGTGTATCAAAGAATACATGTAGGGCGGGACTTGTTTTTGTCCACTGGGAATTGATTGGATCATTGTGGTTTGCTATTAATGCGATCTCACGCCATAAACACGTCATCAAAGTAGAGATGTCGCTGCAAGAGGGAGAAGTTATTTTGATTAAAGATTATGAGGGTACTTGAATAAAAAATAAAAAAAAAGAATTGCACGGATAAATCCTTTATAGTTAATATTGCAATATTGCTGCAATACTGCAATATTCTGTAAAAAAAAAAAAAGAAAGATTTGTCAATTTTAATTTCATGGTGATTTTAAGGCATTTTGCTTGAGATATATATATATAAACAAAACAATTTTAAATAGTTTACATAATACTTCCTTTTCTCATGCAGTTGCACTTGGCATGTTCTCTGCAAACATGCACACTACAGCTGGACTGCAAACCCGGTGATCCAATTACGCAGCCGTGCTGCGCTGTCTTTATATTTGTGTGGTCGACACAAAGTCTTAATCGTATCACGCACAGTGTCTGTGCAGTGGGTGATAATATATTGAGTTTCAGGTTTATGTGCTAATGTTAACACTGAGCCCTCCCCTGAGGCTGCAACACGCTGTGCTTCCAGCTCTATACTGTTTGGCCCTCAATGCTCTTCTAGCCCCAGTGCATTGTGGGTATCTTAGACTGCAGAGCTCTACCGCACAGTGGGTTTGGAATGGTGCCGGTAGCCTTGAGTTTGTGTGGAAAAGCGTATGTGTGTGTGCGTGAGTATATTGACTTCAGGTTGCAGCCGCATGAAGAGGATGATACATGATTGATGGCTTGCTATTAGGATCAGTTGTGCATGGAGTGGGTATGTTTTGATATGACTTTCATATCACTTTCATTGATGTCATTATGAGGTCTTTGTTACAATTATTTGAGCGTCAGATCAGACACAGCCGAATCATGCTGTCAAGAGGGCTCCTCATCAAGATTATGAGATTCAAATGTGAGTAGGTGGTGGAATAGACTAATTATTTAGTGGCTTTGGACACTAACCACAACATAAAGGCTTATTTAGTTGTATTTATGATATTTATGCTTTTGCTGTCATCTGCTTTGATGCAAGTTTAGTCTCAAGTATAAAACTGACTTAATTTCTTGCAAAGAATAGAAAGATGTGGATTAATGAAAACTCAACTTTTGATGACATTTATTTTTAGTGTATGTGTTAATCTCATATATGATATATTCTGTGATATTTTATTATTATTCACTGTTTTCTATTCCAGTCAAGCACATAGTGATTTAGAAAGAGTATTCATTCTGGTCTGCATTGAGTAAACTGGTTACATTTTACAATAAGGTCCAATTAGTTAATGTGAGTTAACATTAACATGAACTAACCATGAGCTTTGTTAATGTTAGTTAATAAAAATTATGCTCAGCTCATTGTTAGTTAGCTCAGGTCCATTTAATATTATTAACAGATAAAACATTTGATTTTAACAAATATTGAAATGAACATTAAACCTTATTGTAAAGTGTTACCAGTAGCCTAAATGATTAGTTTGGTCATTATTCTGTATCTGAACATGTGGGACATTGTATGCTTATCAAACATAGTAAACATAAAACACTTTTCATTATTCAGATTTTTTTCCCTCATGTTGTGCTCCAGGTCTCAATGTCCCAGCGTAATATCCATCCTCTGCTCCGTTGCACTTTTCCTCCACACTTTATAAACTTACAAAGTTTTGACGGGTAAAAGAGACTGTTCTTTACTCTACACTTGTAAGACTTGCTGCAGGCTAAACACAGTGTGAAAAGGCTACCCCAAACTGTCCTTTGGGAACTTTCATATCAAAGTGATTCTGTGTAGTTTGGAGGTATTTTTGGTGTTTTGCATGTAGAAAGCTTTAGAACCAGCGCAGCAGCAACAACAACATTATTAGTAGGCTAGTAGTAGTAGTAGTAGTAGGCCTAGCAGTAGTATTATTAAATGTTGGCACTTATACCGCATTCCGGTGTCAACGATAGTGTGAAACGATGCAGTGCTAGAATAGTGAACTGTTCACCAACAGACAACCAATCGATTCAGCGCTTCCCTCATTAAATATTCATGCTCTTTGTAGAATGGTGAGTTATTCACCAACAGACAACCAATAGATTCGGCGCTTCCCTCATTAAATATTCATGCTCTTTCTACAGTGCGCAGAGAAGTTTACGCGTTTTTACGTGTTTCCGTTTCTGAGTGAAAATGGCGTGAAATGTGACGCTAACGCGGGTCTCGGAAGTCTCGGAAATTCGGTTCGGCCACCGAAATTATATGCCGACATTTTTACAGATCTCGTGCTTGTCACGTGGTGTCAGTCTTTCATAAATAAGCTGACATGAGTGTTGACCCTATATTTACTAATGTATCGTGTACAATATCGGAATCTGGATACCCAACATGAATTAGCCTAGCCTAACCCTGGATAAAATGTGTGTGCAGTGTGAAACAGGAACTATAACCCAGGATTATGTTTACCCGGGGTTAAGAATGTGCCATCTTTTCAGTGTAGCATAATAATAATAATAATAATAATAATGATAATACAATGCACAACTAGGCTATTAAATTGTATTATTATTATTATATTATTATTATTATTATTATTATTATTAAATAGTTTGCAACGTAAACAGCATTTGTTATTTTATTTCAGGACTTAATAATTTCTTACATTTTGTTGCTGTTTTTACATCAGCTAACCTGGCCATGCAGAAAGCAGAGGTGTGCGCTGCATCACATCGTCCATTCATCTGTCTTTTCACTGTCTTTTCTCGCGCTCCGGCTCTCATACGGCGGGCTCTGTGTGCGCTGGATTAGGGAAAATAGCTGTTTTATCGCGCAGGGATTTGATCTCATTCCGCGCTCTTGTCTGTCTCCGCTCCGCAGCTCGTCGTTGCTGGGCTCCTGGTCTGCGCGAGGCTGTAGAGCCGTGCCCGTCGACTCCAGCACAACCAAATGCTTGTGTGACAGACTCTCCACCTTCGCCATTTTAGCACGCCTCAATCCCGATGTGGTAAGTATAGCCATTTCTTCTGTGTCCTTTTATGCCGAAGAACGTAAAAAGGCGCGTTTGTGTGATAATGTGTGATTTTATTGTACCGCTTTTTTGGTCATAGGCGTCATTGTCATTATGTATCAACAGATCCCTCTCTCACTCCCCCCTCTCCTCCTCTCCACGACATGCCAGAGCCATACAGCAGATTTAATGCAAACAATTTAAGACATGTTTCCATCTTTAATGTGTTCTGAGTATATGCACAGATGTTTCTGACTAAAAGGATGTTTTGCTATGTTTATTTAATGCCAGAACTCAGTGCATGAAACATGCTGGCTTTTAAATTGGATTTGCATGCATTAAATGTTTGTACAGAGAAAATGCATGTGATTAATAATTTAATGGTTCAAAATAGCCCTCTAACTACATATGTTAAAGACAATCTCTAGCCTATTATATGTAATGAAATTGTTTAAAACACCCAATTCCCATATATATTTGCTATTTGGACACCTTAAATACATTTTACTTGGTACATTTAAATGTTGATGGGCTTTTTTTTTTTTCTTCTTTTTTTTGGAGGGCCTTTTAATGAGTGTAAAAAATGTATATCTTAATTACACGCCATCGGTTCATTTGGGCCTTAGAGAGTTGGTCTTTGTGTGAATATGTCTACCTTTAAAATGCCATCTTTCTATAAAATGATGGGATTTGATTTGGTTTAATGCAGGAAAGGGCTGTGTCTTTGTGTGGAATTTTCATTCAGTGTGATTAGTTATTATTAGACTGGAAACTGCCTCTGAAGCAGTTTATTCACCAGTTGCCGTGGAAACAGCATGGGCAGTGGAAGTTCTTAAAGCTATAGAACAGCTATAACACTCTCTTTGTGCAGCTTGGCCCAGATATGAGCCAGAGAGCCCAGGAAAAAAAAAAGAGGAAGAGGAAGCTTGACACCCTACTGGCCAAAACAATGGCCACGTCTTCTCTCATTTGCTCTGCCAAGATGTTTCAGACTGGTTGCTTCAAGAACAGAAGTCACTGTTGTGACACTGTTTTGATTTGGGAACCCAAGCGAAAAAGGGACATCGTAACAAAACAGAATTATGATCTCAGCTTTAAATACAGGCTATGGGTATAAAGCTGCAATAGGGTGTGCAAAAAAACATTTAAAAAAATTTTACTTGTTTAATGTGAAGTTTTTCCAGGTGAAAGAGGACATATAAGGTAAAAATGTATTGTGATACTTTGCTTTGGCAATCAATATGGGCTTTAGAAGTCAGAATTCACTACAGTTATGCCCGAATAGCAATTTGGCTATTGGTTACCATTGTATTGCCCTCACGGAAAGTTGTTTCAGAGGAAAAACAAGTTACTACATTTTGATTTTGAAGTTTAAAAAGACAAACTACACACTGCCTGGCCAAAAATGAAGTCGCTGTTTATATTTAAATAGACAAATGCTTAAGAGTCAATGATTGTATCATTATTGCAGTGATTATTATCTTATTATGCACCTCTTGATGGAAATAAATGTTGTGATGTTATTTCCATCAAGAGGTGCATCAGTTTTTGGTCAAGATCTTGTATTAACAATGCAAGAGTCCAGCACTCTGTAAAGTCTCCTCCAGCACATCCCAAAGACTTTCAGTGAATTTAAGGTCTGGACTCAGAGGTGGCGATTCATGTGTGGAAATGATCCTTCAAAATTTTTCACATTTTTTGATCCTGGTGAATCTTGACATTGTCATCCTGGAATATGGCCATGATGTGTCTTCCTAAATGGTTGTTTTAGAAATGAAAAGCTACACTCTCCATCAATTAGGGTTAGAAGAACTGTTGCCAAACATATAACATGCTAGAAACATAATAATCACTGCAAAATCACTGCAATAATGATCCAGTCATTGACTCTTAAGCATTTGCCTATTTAAATTCAAACAACGACTTTTTTTGGCGATATATTGTTATGGTGAATGTGATTTCACCAAGTACAACATTTTCCCAAATCAACGTCTTTGTTGATCCTGGAACAATATTCCACTCAACCAATCTTTGATGGTTGAAGTTTATGTCAAGTTTAGGCTTATAACCAGGATTGGGTTGCTTCTACATCAGTGTTATTCACATATCTTTATTAATTCTAAGTTATGGGTATAGGGTTAGGTTTAAGGATATGGTTAGGACTACATTTTCAGACAGGAATGTTGTTCCAGGATCAACAAAATATGTTGATCCAGGAAATCACGGTGACCATATTGATATATTGCCCCATCTTGAAGCACATTATACACATGTGTGTCTGTGTTTTAAAGGGCTCCTGTGTGCATTTATGTGCTGATATTTGCTTTCATGGATGTGTGTGTAAAGACAGCATGATTTGCTTGTCTCTTCACGATGAACCAGAGAGCCATAGCAGTATGTTAATCGCTCGCCTTATGATGGTTCCGTGTCCTGCTCTACCTGGACAGATAGACGTGGACTAAGGGAGTGTCGCAGTTAGCTCTTTCCATGCCTCGTGGGAAGCATATTGTGGGGATTTCATTTGTGTTGCCGTGTGCCAGGAGAAGGGAGGACCGCTCCTCCCCTTGGCTCCACTCCCTGTCTATCTCTCTCCTTCTCTAGCCTTCTCGCTCCAGACCCCCACTGCTATGCCACTAATTATTCCTGCAGCTCCGCTTGCCACCTCAAAATGGCCCATCCAACGGCCCCTCCGCTGGCAACTAGCGTCCTACAGCTTCAGAATGATAAAGAGCCAGAGAAACACTTCTCTTCCTCTCTTTCCCTCCCACATTCTGAGCCTGGATATACAGTCAGCTGCAGTGCTCATGGAAAGAGAAGGAAAACAATAAAGGGAGATAGTACACTGCAGCTATTTTAATCACACTCCAGTCTTTCTACAGATGTTTCCAGCTTTGAGCCAGGCTCTGGTTTACATGGGTCAGATTGTCTTATGTTTTATAAGCAGTTGGATATGAGAAAATCTCTGTGGTTTTGCCCAGACTGAATATTTATGAGCTGAAGCTTGTAGAAATGCACAGTTACACTGCAGTTGTACTTGGATGAAGCTCTGAATACATCATTCCCAAATATGGGTCAGTGAAGATGGTGGGAAAAAGAAATTGCACACTGTGTTGAGGTATTTCACGTTAGCACATTCTTCTGAGGTAGGCCATTGTCTTTTTGCTCATCCCTTGCACAAGATTCAGTGTTGCCCTTTGCAAGTCGAATTTTATGTTCTTAGACAAATGTGTGTGCAGTCTTACTGCATTTGCATACAGTTTGGCGAGTTTTAAAATGTTAATACATTGTTAAACCCATGTCTAAGACCAGTGTAAATTATGTACTGTTTTAGATAATAGCTTTTTAAATAACATTCACGCATTTGGTGCTTTTATCCAAAAGGAATTAACATTGCGTTCGAGGTTTACATTTTATCATTCATTATCAGGAAGGTTTGTTTGTTTATCCCTAATGCATATTATATTTTCATTCTATTGTTTAGTGATTATTGCCTCAAAATCTGAAATGATGATTCTGATTATTGGTAATAAGACATTTAAATATAAGGTTTCACTTTGATGGTTCCTTTAACACATTCTGTTGACTATAAGTAATGTTGCACCTACATGTCTAATAACTCTCATTAGAGTATTAGTTGAGTATTAGTAGACTGGTAGGGTTAGTGTTAGAGTAAGTTGACATGTAGTTACTTATAATCAGTAGAATGTCTGTTGGAGGACCATCACAATAAACAGTTATCAGATATTAAGCAGACAGTCTAGTAATCTACAACTAATACTCGAATGAGAGTTAGTTGACATGTAGTTGCAAAGTTACTTATAGTCAACAGAATGTTCAAAACGGACCATCAAAGGTCATCAAAGAAGCAATATTGGCCAATCTCTATTTTAAATGTTGTCAAATGTCTTCTTATTGTCCTCACACCTATGACAGATAATATTTACAAATGGCCTAAATTATTACAAAACTGAACAAATTGTATGCAAATGATGTAGTATATGAGCACTGAATTTGCTATCATTTGTGACCCTGGATCACAAAACCAGTCATAAGGAAAAATGTTTTGAATAAAATTGAATGAATAAGCCTTCCATTTATGTATGATTTGTTAGGATAGTCCGAGATACAACTATTTGAAAATCTGGAATCTGAGGGTGCAAAAAAATCGAAATATTGAGAAAATCGCCTTTAAAGTTGTCTAAATGAAGTCCTTAGCAATGCATATTACTACTAATAATAATTTGTTGATATATTTATGGTAGGCAATTTACAAAATATGATCTTTACTTAATATCCTAATGATTTTTGGCATAAAAGAAAAATCGATCATTTTGACCCATACAGTGTATTGTTTTCTATTGCCACAAATATACCTGTGCGACTAATGACAGGTTTTGTGGTCCAGGGTAGGGATTGACCGATATGGATTTTTTTTAGTGCCAATGCTGATACCGATTTTCTTTCCATCAGCCTTAGCTGATGACCGATACGGCTGCCGATTTTCTTGAGCCGATATTTGGAGCCGTTGCTGCTTTTGCTCAATTTACATCATAAAAATGACACAATGATCATGATGATAACAAATGTTACAAGTCTCAAATTAAAAAAGGAACATTTATTGTTATATTATTATATATTTTCATATGTAAACATTGATCAATTGCCATTACAATTATCTCACAAATATTTGCTAGCGGCACGTTTATTAGGCTGCCTGTCTCTTTAAGAGCTGACGCACGCACTGATCCAAAACACTGTTCCTGTTGCACGTTACGACTGTGTTTACGTTAATACTCAACAAGATAGCCATTGTGACATTATTTTTGAGTGTATTTGACCATAAATAAGCCGCAAAAATTGTATTGTATTTCAGAGGCGGCTTTATTATGTGTGTGTGCGTCGGATGTGAGCACAAAGTCTGCGTGAATGACTGGTATTATACGCAGTCACACGCCGAAATCCAGTCCCTGTCGGACAGGAGAGCAAGAAAGCGCAGCTGGGATACTGCAGAAAGGAGTATTGGAATCGTTTCAGATATTTCAGTATCAATACATATCGACACAACACTAGTTTCCACTTTCAAAGTGTATGGCAATATCTCAGCAAAGTCAAACAGTTAAAAGATACTTTGAACGTTTATAACTTGCCGTTGTCTTGAAGAGCAGATTCCAGCACTCTGCTAGAGGGGAAGGGGCAGTGCATGAACTGCAGCACAGAGCTGCCTGTGGACGCCTGTCTGTAAATAATGCCGGGAAAAAACTATCGGCGAACGCAGCAGCCCCGATACCCGTAAAAAATCCAAATATCAGCCGGCCGATATATCCGTCAATCACTAGGTCACATTTCAGAACTGACTTCAGTACAACTTTCCCAAGCCTCCTTTCGCTTCCCGTCTCAAACATTTCAGAATTGAGACGACTTGATACTCTAGAGTTTCAGTTCCCAACTTGCTATGGGTTTCTGTCTGCACTGATGGACTAAATAATTCCCTTGGTTCAATAGAGGTTGCTCTGAGTACTAGCCTGTCTTACACAGCTTAGGCTTAGTCAGGTGTTTGATTGGCTAGGGGAAGACAAACTTAGTCTCAGAGGATGCATTTCTTTCTTGACTGTCATTGGGGACCTCACTGCAGTGCAGATTAATCAGAGGGATTTAATTAACTTGGCCCTGTGCGCACATTAAACCTGGAGACAAGACAGGCTATAAACTCAACCAATTATCTTTGTGTGTAAGTTTAAGTCTCTGTGTTGTTGAGTTAAGGTGAGGAGTCCACACCTCTGAGAATGCATAGCACCTGTGGACATCCTTAACTCCACAATACCACATAAATGCATTTAAAATGTTGAAAGGCCAGTAGTTATAGGCATGCATTATAATGGCTTGAGACTTAAGAAAAGAATGCAGATATTCACGAACATACAGGCATGCACTACTCATACCTATGGTACAGTTAATGCTGCGTACACCACTGCAGTGGCCGCTGTTTCTCCACCACATCACCATGGCAACCAAGACAATGGTTGCGCAAGCCTGCAAATGTGTTATATTTGAAGCTTTTGATTCACAATCTCTGTATGAGTAATTCACAGCATCAAGCATTTAGCTTTTCCGGTGGTCTTTATGGCATTAGAGGCATTCATAGGTTGCTATACTGTAGCTCTCTGCTGTGCCCTCTGGATATCTCAGTCCTCAGTATCAGCCCTTTGCCGAGTGACCTTCATCTCACCTTGTTCCTTAGCCGGAGCCACACGGACAGCAGCCCACTCTCCCCAGCTCGTTTCAGCACAGAATCGCATAGAGGACGGCAGGCGGCTAGCATCTGTGAGCACTAACTGAGTCTGTTTTCTTGTGTTGACAGAACATGGATAAGTCCCTGCTTCCATCTGTGACTCTGATCGTGGGCTGTGGGGTGTCGTCTCTCACCCTGCTTCTCCTCATCATCATCTATGTGTCTGTTTGGAGGTAAGCAAGATCTTCCACTGCTAAAACACAATTTGGCTCTTCACGAGTAAAATACACTCATAGACATTAATGGGAAGCCACTGAGGTTTCAGCACCACGGACAGCGACATGTTTTTGTATAAAGAGCTTTGAGATGCTTTGGAGTTTGAGATTCAAATCAATTATTTGACATGATGTAAGCTTAAATAAGTCTTGTTATTTAAGATTTAGTGTAGTTACTTGTGTTATTAGTGGCACGTGCCGATAACTGTAATTGATCGGTACATTAAAGGTACAATATGTAAGATTTTAGAACAATTTTTAGAACACTAGAACAGTGTTATATATTTTGTTGACTTGTGTACTTGCATTATCCCAAATGTTTCCAAGAATGTTTAAATCCAGAGAAATAAGCAATTTTAACCAGGACACGGGCCGTGTCCATCAATTGCCCTCAATTTCTAGTTTTATTTTGTAAACCATGGAAACACCAACGACGTTAGTCTTGTTGTTTAAATCTCTTTTTCTTGATTTACCGCGAGGACCATGTTTTACTATGCCTAAATATGCTTACTACAGTGTGCCACACGGGTCTCATAGTAGCCGCCGAGCGAACACAAAGAGTAATATTATAACATTCAACACACTCAAATGTATCTAATATAATAAAACAGCGCTGCGTTACCCCACATACGCATGACCGGAAGAAGTGGCTTTAACTAAGTGGTCATTCTGTTTACTGTCAGTTCCAAAAACTACCAACAGCCTTGCCATAGTTTTTTCACATTTTGAATTTTAGGTAAATAATATGTGGCCGTAAAAACAGACTTACATTGTTGAAAAAAAATAAAACAAATGCTGTTCATGGTTTCCTTGAAAATAGCTCAACATTTGTTATCAATGTTTTAATGTTTTCAACATTGATAATATAGGAAAGTTTCTTGAGCAACTAACCAGCATATTAGAATGATTTCTGAAGGATCATGTTACACTGAAGACTGGAGTAATGGCTGCTAAAAATTCAGCTTTGCCATTAAAGGTATAAAATGCATTTTAAAATATTAAAATTATTTTAAAGAAAAGTATTTTATTTTAAATTGTAATAATATTTCCCAAAATTGCTGTTTTACTGTATTTTTGGTCAAATTAATGCAGCCATGATGAGCATAAGAGAAAAAATTAAACATTAAAAAATGCTGATGTTTTACATCTACAAACCAAACCTAAAAAAATGTTGTCATGCAAATTATATTTGAAATAATTAAGTTTCAAAGTATATGCTATTTTAGCTTTAATGACAGCAACTCTTGGGCTGCAAGAACTCCAAAAGTTCGTCTGCAATCTGATGATCATGTTATCAAGCCTGATTTGAGAATAATCCAAAGAGCATCTTGTGATTCAGTGGTCTGTACAGAGGCGTTCACGGTGTCACATCTTGCAATTATACATTAGTTCAGGTTCCATTGATGTGCCTATTGAAGGCATTGTGAGTGAATGATTGTGAGCAATAAACGTTGTTCAGACGTTGTTCATTGGCTCAGTGTCTCTGTGTGTTTTTCTCCAGGTATATCCGCTCAGAACGCTCTGTCATCCTCATCAACTTTTGTCTGTCCATCATCTCTTCCAATGCACTCATACTTATTGGACAAACCCAGACACGGAACAAGGTATGGCCAAACAAACAAAAATAAATTGATAAAATCCTTAATCTACAACAAAATATGCTTCATAAACTTCCTATTTTCTCCTTTTTACATAATCATCCTTATCTTTGATGGATGGATTCTCTCTTTCTTTCTCTGTTTTCTTGTTCCCAGGTTGTTTGTACTCTTGTGGCTGCATTTTTGCACTTCTTCTTCCTGTCCTCTTTCTGTTGGGTTCTCACGGAGGCGTGGCAGTCTTACATGGCTGTGACTGGCCGTCTTAGAAACCGCATCATACGCAAGCGTTTCCTCTGTCTTGGTTGGGGTGAGGCTTGTCCCTTTGACTTCCTATCCATCTTTATGCGTCTATTTACAACTGATCACTTCATGCGTTTTCACTGATCGGATAGCTATCCGAATTGTTAAAACTGCTCCATTTACACTTGGCCACATAAAGGTGTCTCTGTAAAATTCATATAAATCCAATCTTCACTATATGCAAATTCAGGGGAGTTCACATCAAGGAAAGCAACAGATATGAGGTGCATTTTATGCATCATCAGCTAATTTCAAGATCAAACACTGCAAGAGTGGCATCAATACTGGTGAGATAATTTAGCCTCACTACTTTTAATGAAGGTGATTGTGTGTCAAGTATGGTTGGGCTGATTGACAATGCCATCGTCCTTCGCTGATGCCACCGTCCATCGCCGATGGCTGACAGACATCACGATATTGAGCCGGCTTTGTGGTTTCCTTATATTCTCTAGTATTTTTATCGAAAGCCAAACGAGCTTCATTCAAGTCCTTTCAGCTCCGTGCCCGCTCTCTGTTTCTCCAGACGGGCGCCACACTAACGGAGCTTTACACTCAAACGCAACCCCCCCGATGTTATCGTCCATCACGATATTTCACTGTAGACATCGTCTGATGCCAATTTGGACATCTCCCAACCCTAGTGTCAAACTTCATGATGCAATGCCGAACCAATGCCCTGGGTGGGATGTCTGTAAATGGTATTTTGGGAAGTAAAATTTACATATGTGGTTTCAACAACCAGATGCATTTACACCTCCTGAAGTGGTTTGAGTAATCGGATTTAAATCCATTTCGGAGGGCATTTACAACTGGTCTTTTCATGATTGGATAGCTATCCAATCAGAGAAAACATGAAGTGACCAGTTGTAAATAGGCCCTATCCTCCTCTGCAAATAATAACCCAACTGGGTAGTTGATATAAAATTTCAGTTGGTTTTAGCAGAATTGTGTGGTACTACACGCTAGATGAAAACTAACTTAATGTAACATCTTGATGTTGAATAAAAAAGTTAATGTACATGATATATGTGAAGTAAATATGTCACTCATTTCTGTTCCTTTTATTATAGGTTTACCTGCTCTTGTTGTAGCAATTTCTGTTGGATTCACCAAGGCAAAGGGATATGGCACCGTTAACTAGTAAGTATGATTATGATGGCGTTTGATCAATCATATATTTTTCTGATAGTCCTAGTGCTCCCTATGGCCAGTCCGTGCCAGCCTTGCATCCTTCACGTAGACACTTCAAAATGTCACAACAACTAATGACAACCACAATATCTAACAAACCCATCACTAATTTCTCTGTTCTTTCTTCCATCTCTCTCGTTCTTACTTTTTTCTGCTTTTGTGTTTTGTGTTAGTTGCTGGCTGTCTCTGGAAGGTGGACTGTTGTACGCATTTGTGGGACCAGCTGCTGCTGTCGTCTTGGTACAATTTCTCTCTCTGTTTGATTTATTCACAGAAATCTTCTGCCCCTCATTTCCAGCTTTAGCGACAAGCTATTAGAATGGAAGTGAATGAGAATGCTGACAATTCCAGATTTTACCCTCATAACTCCACAACTTAATATCCAGCAAACGCGTGTTTTAGTGGATCTGTTTAAACAGCGTATGCTAAATGCGGTCATAATAGCCACTGCAGATTAATTACAACTGATCTGGGCTTACACTATATTAACATGGATTACAGCAGTATCTATTCTATTGAACAACAGATTTTTTTATTTTGTCGTTCTAGTGCAATTTACTGTGCAGAACCAAAGTATCTCTCAGTAGCTGTTTTTCAACCTTGTTTAAGAGGATTCTGTAAATTTAAACAATTTTACAATTAAAAAATTAAGGTGTAAATTTAGTAGCATATTAGTATTTGCTGTGGTATGAAATATCGGTATATATTACTGATAAAATGTAGAAGTTAGAAAAGATAGAAATTATTTATATTGACTTCATTAGGCATGTTTGAACACTGTATGTTAGCAGTAAGTAAAACTAGTATGTGTGATAAAGTGCAAAAGGCAAATTTACAGTAGCATTAATACATTACTTTCTCTAAAATCTAAGATTTTCACATTTTTTAAAAGTAATCCACACAGCTCGGGGTTAATAAAGGCCTTCTGAAGCGAATCAATGGGTTTTGTAAGAAAAATATCCATATTTAACACGTTATAAAGTAAAAATATTTAACTTCGATATTTTACTTTATAATGTGTTAAATATGGATATTTTTCTTACAAAACCCATTGATTCGCTTCAAAGGCCTTTATTAACCCCCCAGATATTACTTTTATAATGGATGGATGCACTTTTTTTGGTCTTTTTTGGCCATTATAAAGCTTGGAAGAGCCAGGATAATATAACTCAGATTGTATTCATCTGAAAGAAGAATGTCATATACACCTAGGATAGCTTGAGGGTGAGTAAATCACCGGGTGATTTTCATTTTTGGGTGAACTATCCCTTTAAAATACAACCGAATCCTCCTAAGCAAGATAATAAAATAGTCACTTTGTAGCACACAGGAAAAGACACTAGTACCGTTTTTCTATTGCGAGGCAGTATTTTCAAATGCATTTGTGTGTTCACCTCTTTCCTCTGTCTTCACCAGGTTAACATGGTTATCGGGATTCTGGTTTTTAACAAACTGGTGTCCAAAGATGGCATAACCGATATGAAACTCAAGGAGAGGGCCGGGTATGCCTCACAGCATTCATTCATCTCATTGGCTGACCTCTAACCAGCTCTGGGAAAGACTTTCATTGGCCAGACCTTTCATAACATCTCTCCCTCCTCCAACAGGACACAAATTAGCATGAATTAATGAGGGGGAAAATCACATTCATTATCAAATTTATCATCAAATCAAATTATTTTGTCTTGTTTTCCTCAAAAAAAAAAAAAAAAAAAAAAAAAAAAAAATCACATTTAAAATGATATACATTTACTTACTTGTATGATTGTTTTCTGAGAATATATTTCTTACCCCATTTCCAAATTTCAAATCTTTATTCTTGAAAGAAGAAAAAAAATCAGTTTTTCCTTCGGAGGGGAAGAGATTGATAAGGACTGGTTATTGGTCCTGTCAAAAGCAAGATGACACCTTTGCTCACTCATTGCATTTCTTTTACATTTTCGTTGGTGATTTGCCATGTGTCGCTTAATCATTTCTCCAGCTTCTCTTGATTTTTAGGTGTTGCTGTGCATCTTGATTCAAAGTCATGTTTCTGTGTGTGAAATGTTTATTTGAGGGGCAGTCGCAAAGGAGCCGGCAAAGGAAATCTCACATAAGGCGTCAGCTTCATGCGTCTGATCGATAGCACTCAAGCTGAGCGAATTTCTCATTTTATATCCATTGATTTTGACAAGTTTTCAGTTGTGTGAGTTAATGATTTTGACAAGTTTTCAGTCGTGTGAGTTAAATGTCATTGAAGCTGAAGTATGAACCGAGAATTGTTATTATAGACCTCATTATAAGGGTTTCTCAATCGTACGCTGTCCATCTCTGTGCCATTGACCATCAATTACACACTGGATTTGTTAATCTTCCAAGATTCACATGCCTTCTACCAATCAGGCTTTACAGCAGAAATGGGGCCTGAGATTTATTACCGAGAAGATGAATATTACTCATGTTATGACTCATGATTGACTGTCTGTGTTTCCTTTTCTGGGCTGTGCTCCACTGCCTGCAGGCTGACGCGTGCCCTTACTGGCATCATTTTTGCATCCGAGTGTTTTCTTTCCTTTTCCTTCTCTTTCCATTGTGTTTTTAGATTATTATTATGATTATTTCATTTCAACAACATTGTGTTTGCCTCTGCTATGATCTCTCTGCTCGATTGTGTTTGTTTTTGTGCTGTTTGAGACATTGTATCAGAGTTACCACAGCATCCCCTCGCTCACACTCAGGGCTCTCCTCTCTGCCCCGCCCACCTGTCACTGATTGGCTGACATTCAGGTCCGCCCATTCTCTAATTTAGTTTCTCCCACGATTTAGCAGCTACAATGTTCAGTAGCCTGTACACAATTATATGTTAGCTCTTAAATGCCCATCCTAATCTTTTAGGACTCAACCCTGTCAACTAATTCTGATGGAAGCATGCTGGTTAGATTAAATGTGCTTTAGATTATACATTTAGATTTAGAATAGCGGTAGATTCAGCTTTATGATTCATGTTTGAATCCATAAATTACTCTGTTTGTGTGTGTTTGGGAGTGTGCAAAAGTATGCTTGTATGAGTAAGTATGTGGATTTCATTGTTTGGACATTTTGGATCGGATTGGAAAGTCAGAGTTCTGTTTGTGTCTAAGTAATAATGGGAAATATTTTTGCAATTCCAAAACTCTTATCAACATGTTTGCTTGAGTATTTTCCAGCCGTATTGCATTCTCTGCGGAAACAGATTAACTCAAGGCTGGCTGCTGTTGTTTGGTGCTGATAGATGGAAAGGGTGAGTTAGATTTAGAGGGAGGATTTTTTTTTTTTTTTTATCACTTTTTCCTCCCTCCCTCGCCCTTGTTCTTAAACAAAACATTTTTCATTAGCCTAATTAATAAGCACTGCTGATAATTATGCATAGTGCAGCAGCACTTTGGGTAGTCTCTGTACACCTGTAAATTCTGGCATTTTCTTTAGTTTTAGAATAACAAAGGGCATTTTGATAAATTGCTGTGGTCCGCATCAAGAACTTTCACATTCCTTTACTACCTGCGGCAAGACAAAATAAAAGATGAACTGTTTCAAAAATGAAGGGTAAAATAAATTAGAACGTTTTAACATTTGGTGTAGGATCATATCAGCTCGGTCTTTGAAGTTCCTCCACGAGGACTAGAAAGATGGTCTTATATTTAAAAAAAAAAAAAAAAAAAAAAGCTGATTGCTTTTTCATATCACTGCCTCTAGTGAGGTTTTATTGGTTGCTTTGGCCTTTTGTTCGGAATTGAATTTCTTATATTATGCTGGGTTTAATCTACATGTCTGCCAGTAGCAGAATCAACTTCCTATACGTTTGGGCAGCCATACCAAACTGATGGCTTTATTTTTTATCTTTATTTAATTTTTGGTGTGCAACAGTTGTATTACTTACAGTACCACTCAAAATTTGGACAGATTTTTTTTTTTTAAATCAAAGAAACATTATATTGATCAAAAGTGACAGTAAAGACATTTTTAATGTTACAAAGTCTTTTTTTCTATTGATTTGTTTGTATTTCTGTTCTTCTGAACTTTCTATTCATCAAAGAATCCTGAAAAAAAATATTGCAGTTTCCACAAAAATATTAAGCAGCTCAACTGTTTTTAATTTTGATGATAATAAGAGATGTGTGACACTAAAGACTGGAGTAACGATTGCTGAAAATTCAGCTTTGCATCACAGAAATAAATAATTTTTTAAAAATATTACAATAAAAAAAGTTATTTTAAATTATAATAATATTTCACGATATTAATGTTTTTTTCTGTATTTTTAATCAAATAAATGCAGCCATGGCGAGCATAAGGGATTAAAAAAAATCTTACCGACCCCCACATTTTGTACAGTAGTTTATGGACAATGTTAAATAATTAATTCGTCCTTATTTATTTATTTATTTATTTATTTATTTAAACTAGATTTATCCAAAACAGGAAATGCATACTTTGCATATTTTTCACATAAGCTGTCAGCAAATATTAAAATGCATTTGAGATTTTCTATAAAAGCATATTTTAGGATAAAAGTAAATAGTCTCTGTCTCAACAGTGGCATTACAGACTGAAATATTGTATACTGCAGCTTATTTTAGTAAGGAAAAAACAAAACAAAAAACATGCCACACATGGATATATGCAGAGTTTGTGCATGCAGGATATTGGCAGTTATGGCTGTGGATGACTTTAATGTGTCTCCTAAAATGACCGTGATTTAGCTCGTGTCTGTGAATGCACGATCTCCGGCTGTCAACACGCATGAATGTTTGTGTGTATGTTTTTCAGCCAGCTTTTTCGAGTTCCCATGTCTCTCTCCAGGGCCCAAAGACAGATGCAGAGTGGGACGGATAAACTGCTCACAGCCTAAATCAAGCAAATTCCATATGGCATACTAATGCAAAAGAAGATTTTGATGTCATTGATATGACAGAATCAAAATCCTATCATGTAGTATATTATGTAGAATGTCACTGGAAATAAATGATGGTAATCCATACATACAGTACATGCACAACATATAGAGTTGCTTTTTTTTACTCGCTAGCTCTTTGTCCCACATGTTCAATCAGGCCTATTTAGAAATAAAACTATTGTGACAGCATCTTTTCCATCAATCCTGTACTCTTCCCAAAGCCTTGACAGAGATCTGCCCTGAGTGAGAGCTGGAAGGGGATTCTGTGTCCGCTAGGTCTGTGTATCCACATGTATATAGGTGTATGTGTCTCTGTGTGTGTGTGCGAGAGAGCGTGTGTGGTTATATATCAGCGTACATGTATATTTCAGTGTGTTGATTTGACTTTGCAGTCAGATGACAGTGCCACTGTACAATATGACGCTCAAATGTGCCAAGTGCGGAGTTATCTCGTCGGCTGACGTTTCCACCACAGCTACCAGTAACGCCATGTTAGTCCCGCTAATTATTTACCAACTCTTTGATGCTCTGCCTTCGGTTCTATATTTCTTTTTTTCTGCATATTTCTTAACCTCACCCCTCTTCTTTTTTTTCCTTGGTTTTTCCTGGTTTTCTCGCCCATTCATTTCCCTCACCCTGCTATTGCTCCTTAGCTGTTACGTCAGAAGCGATTAGCAAAGATGGAGCTTTTTTGCTGTTGCAAAGCTAAATCATGCAGATTGCAATAGGAGTCCATCTTGAAGCCCTGCTGTGTATGTTTGTGAGTGTGCAAGTGTGTTTTCAGTGCGCGGTTGACCAGACAGCTTCTTGCTGAAGATTACCATGGTAACCATCATTTCTGTCAAAGTAGCATAGGTTTAGTTATAATAAATTACATTTATGCACTTGGCAGACACTTTCATACAAAACGACTTTTGGTTCATTCAGAATGTGCGTGCCCTGGGGTTCAATTGCCTTCGTGTTGCTATAGCATAATGCTCTACCAATTATTGTATAAGTGATAGATCAATATATCATCTAGCTTTAAAGTTGGTAAATTTGCCAGTGTTTGCTGGGTTAAAAACAACCCAAGTTGGGTTGAAAATGGACTAACCCAGCGATTGGGTTGTTTTAAGCAAACATTTAACTCAACTGCTGGGTTAAAACAACCCAACCGCTGGGTTAAAACAACCCAATCGCTGGGTTAGTCCATTTTCAACCCAACTTGGGTTGTTTTTAACTTGGGTTGTGTAGATCATTTTCTTACTGTTAACTAAAACTATTAAAAATGGATTTTGGAAATAAAGATCTTTAATAAAATAAAATATAATTATTAGAAATGTTGTAGTACTAAAGTACTAAAATGACTAAAACTTAAATAAATATATAAAAAATAAAGCTAAATATAAATATAAAAAACAATAAAAATGACAAAAGCACAACAAAAATATTCATTAAAACTGTAAAAATAAAAATTAAATACCATAATAGTGTATATAACGACCTTGTCCCATATATATATATATATATATCTCAGTTGGCATAATTCAAATGAATTAACCTATATTGTATATTGAAAACCTCAAATCAGTCAACCACTATCCTTTAAACAGTACAGGAATCTTTCTGCATCTTTCTGTCTATTTTTTTATTCATTTTGTGATGACAGTGGTGGCCAAGTTATCACAGTTTTTGCAGTAACACTAACCGTATGGTATTTTGGTTGGACTCTGGTATTTTGATGGAAGCTATGGTTGCCATGGGACATTTTTGTAAGTGCTAATAATAGCAGCCATGCCAAGAATGGCTTTTTTAGACTGCGAGACTGAAATGAGCCATGTTGGCCTGGTCTCTGTCATTAGCTTTTTGCTGGTAAGCTGGCTGTGTGTGTTTCACTCTATAATGTGAGTAGACCAGCCTTTTATTAATGTACGTGAGGGTGTTTTTGTATGTGGTGGCAGCTAAGAAACAATAACAGAGGTTAAAATCATGCAACCTGCAATATGGTGAACTGCAGTAATTTGTAAACATACCTCAGCAGACAAGTAGGGCGAAAGGTCGATGACGTTTTACCACATTATGCATTTGTTGGTATATATAGATGTACAGAGTTGACTACATTTGTGTTTAGCAGTGCTAGGTGAAAGCTTTATAGGGCAGAGTACTTCATAAGATGATGTACATCCTATTTTATTCATAAAATAAATATATTGTAAATATCCCTTATGCATATCCAAGAAATGTTCTATAGAAAGAAACAGTGTTCTATAGTATAGCCACTGAACAAGACCCTTTCAGTGAACAGTTCTAAAAAGAACCTTTTTTAAAAAAAGAATCTGAATAACTTTTTCCACTATAAAGAACCTTTTATGGAATGGAAAGGTTCCATGGATGTTAAAGGTTCTTCATGGAACCATCAATGTCAATATAGAACCTTTATTTTTAAGAGTGCTCTTTGATTTGTGTGTGTGTGTGTGTGTGTGTGTGTGTGTGTGTGTGTGTGTGTGTGTGTGTGTGTGTGTGTTGTGTGGGTGGTGTGTTTGTTGGTGAGTTTAAAAGCAGATCAAGAATACATTTTTTAAATAATAGAAGGGAAGAATAAAATAGTAAAAATAGTGAGATGTAGGACTTGCTGAGCATGCTGGACCTTTCCTCTAAATCCATGATCAGGGGAGAGTTTTTTTTTTTCCTCTAAAGACCACTGATGTGTCTACATTCCTTCATCTTTCACCCTTTCATTTGTCTTCCTCTTTTTCATCGTCCATTGCTCCTTTTTTATTGCTTCTTTTGGCTTATTTTTACCTGTTGCACCTGTTCACATGTTTTGAACTCTGATTTTTGAGTATATTGATATTGTTTAGAGTATAAACAACAAAAAGGGCAACTCTAGCTCATATTGAGCACTGTATTGATCTGTGTATATTAATGCGTTTTACTGCAATACCAGACTCATGTCTTTAAAACACTCATCAGACATCCAAGAAATCAATAATATACGCAATAAATATTAATCAGTTTTATAAGAAATTGCTAAATATCAACCAAAGTCACTCCGAAAGAGAGGCTTATCCTTTAATTTTGCCCTCTTTGTCTTTTTGTATGCCAATGGTGATATAAACCCTCACTCACTGTAATTCTGCTCCTGTCCTGTAGGGCGTCGCTGTGGAGCTCCTGCGTTGTACTTCCACTGCTGGCTCTCACGTGGATGTCAGCAGTCCTGGCCATCACTGACCGCCGCTCAGCCTTGTTTCAGATTCTTTTTGCTGTCTTTGATTCTCTCGAGGGCTTCGTTATTGTGATGGTACATTGCATCCTACGAAGAGAGGTGAGTAAACCTTGTTAGTCTTTAAATTGAATTTAACATCTGACTTTCCAATTTTAGATGCAAATGAAAATACTTAGACGTGATTTTTACAATTGATTAGGTCCAAGAGGCAGTGAAGTGCCGCGTTGTTGATCGTCAAGAAGATGTGAATGGGGACTCTGGTGGATCTTTCCAGAACGGCCATGCTCAGCTGATGGTGACTTGCGAATACAATTGTGTATTTCTGTTACACATAAAATGTAAAATTGTGGATTAAAATTCTCATTCCCACTGTTTTCTCCAGACTGACTTTGAAAAGGATGTAGACATGGCTTGCCGATCAGGTGAGTCTCTCGACACTCTCTGGTCATTTAAATTTGCTGTGATGTCCCTCTGAGAGGTGCAGCCGGCTCTTTAGACAAGACAAGTGCCATTTTACAGGCGCCATAATGCATTTTCTTCAAGGAGATTCAGAACACGATCTGATTGCTGGCGAGCAGCAAAATGCAGATAAATAGACTTGTCTGTTTCCTTGCCGAGCCTCAGATCTGCCGGCCTGTCCTAATTAAGTCCCTCCCGACATTTCATTATCAGATAGCAGCTTTCTTCTCTGATATCTATCGAAAATGGGATTCTGATTATTTGTCAAGACGACCTATCAAGCTAGCATCTGGAAATAGAGACTTGTGATGTGATATTTTTTGCTTTTTTGAAGTGTGAAGGACTAAAAATTAAGCCTTCCATCAGCCTCCCTTCACTTGGTTATTCAAAAGACCCTTTAACATGACTTGCTGAAGCTAAAGTTTTGGCCACATTATTATGCAAAGCATTGTAACCATGTAGGAAGACACATCGTGGCCATATTCCAGGATGACAATGTCAAGATTCATCAGGCTCAAATTGTGAAATAATGATTGAGAGAGAGCCTGAAGAATAAAAATTCACATGGAAATAACATCACAACATTTATTTCCATCGAGAGGAGCATACATTTTTGGTCAAGATCTTGTATTGACAATGCAGGAGTGTAAAGTCTCCTTCTGCACGTCCCAAAGACTTTCAGTGAATTTAAGGTCTGCACTCAGAGGTGCCAATTCATGTGTGAAAATGATTCTTGATCTCTTTTCACTTACTAAGGCTTTTTCCCTCTGATTTGCAGGCACCCTGAAGCGTTCCTCCCAACAAGGTGAGGAGAAGGTAGCGTCACAGCAGATCACGGTACAGAAAGGCTCCAACTTCAACACCCTTCCTGCCAGCATGGCAAAAGTCCACCTGCAAAACGTTGCCGATTACGCCAGCCACACTCTCACGATGCGACGCGACAAAGGCGGCATTGCCGGGGTCAGCACTGAGCTACCTGGAGCCAAATCTATTTACATCTGTGACGGCGAGCTCTTCAAGCAGCTGGACGGAGCTCCAGGAGACAGCGGTGGTCTTGAAGGCGGAGGAGGAGGTGGAGGACCAGGCCAGGGTTACGTGCTTTTGCCCAACAACAACAACACCCTTAGGCCCTCGAAGGGTGGTAAGGAGGACCAAGCCACCAAGTACAACATCAGCATCGAACAGTTACCTCAGACAAGGCTCATCCACTTGGCCAACCCCGCTGGCACCGATCCCGTGCCAGGCTTCGGGCTAAAGAGCTTGCCCACCGACAGAGTCAGCGTTTCCTGCTCGGAGAGGGATTCCCCGGGGCAGACAGTGCAGAATATCTCTAACGAATCCCAAATGACAAACACATGTGAGCAAGGGGACTCTGGGAACTCCGGCATAATGTCTAAGAGTGAGACCGTCTCCACACTGTCTATGAGCTCTTTGGAGGTAAGAAACAATGATAATCATGAGATCAAACAATGCAACCCTCTACATTACGAATAAATCACTTTCAAATAGTTGGGTATCGTTCAGGGATGTGGACTCGAGTTGCATGACTTGGACTTGTGACTCAACTCGACATAATCAAAGAAGACTTGCAACTCGACAATGACTCGCGACTTGACTTGGACTTGAGCCCTCTGACTTGGAAAGACTTTATTGCCTACCTTCTAAAACCAAAGATCAGAGTTGTGATCACTATAGGCTAGTCCCTGGAATGTATTATCAAACCGGTATGAGTAGCACTGCTTTCGCCCTTTGGCTGGCACTGAGCCAGAGACTCACTCAGCCAGTGCTTGTGTAACAAGTGGTAAACCAAATAAAAGGATTGTTCAACACACAGATTTAGATTTAGCACAGATATATTTTTACTCACCTACACGAACACTTGAGTTTTTTTTTGACTTGCCGTCTTTACAGCACACTATTCCTATTGATATCATATACTGTAAATGGATGCACAACCTATTCTGATGAACTGTAAACTCTAGTGCATAGACACAGACTCTGTTACTTTGCTAAGAATGCTCTTTTTCTCACATACACTCTTGGAGAGAGAAAGCGAGAGTCTTACACACCCTGTAGAATTGACTCACTACATCTAAATCGTATTTTTTTTCTTGTTTTTTCCTGTCAAAAAGTGTTCCTAGTGTGTTTTCGTTATAAAACGGTGTTTTAAAATTAAAATGATCCTCATCTACACTGTCGTTTCCATTGCGTTTCAGAAACGATCTCTATCTACACTGTACGACCGAAAGCGCATGTCACATGAGCGTTCATGCACACTGGTCTTGCGCGAACAAGTGTAAACAGTTGCATCTTGCACATGTAGACTGCTGCAGTATTATACAATACAGCGTTTAACTGCACAACAGCTGCTAAAAAGGACCACAAAGTCAGCAAAGCATGCAGTTCCATCTCTGTGTTATTGTTTACACGTTGTCGAGACTGGTATGTTGCAGAGCCATTGAGAGAGACGCCTCTGGGCTGTGTTTCCCAAAAGCATTGTGATACAATAAGTCACCAACAACTTGGCTATGATCAACTGAGACGTACAGTGCTTTTGGGAAACGCAGCCCTGGTCTGTTATTGTCGTGTTCCGGTACCGTAATGTGGGCAGCCACACCATCGTTTTTAAAAGTCTCCGTTTTGGTCCATTTACACTGAAACACAACCCAGTTTAGTCTTCAAACTAAAACGGGTTCTGCAGCGTTTTCAAAAGTCTCTGATTTTGAGGTTAGAAAATGCTGGCATAGTGTAGACGACAGGCTAAAGCATAGAGACGTTCTGATAGATGTCCTGCACCTGTTTCCTCATTGTAGACAAGCATGTTTGACTTCATTTTGTCTAAATAATGAAAACGCTCATCACAGTTTATGGAAATATTCACAGTCTAAATGATTCAGAATCCAAGTGACACAACTGCTTTCTAAATGACTATCCATTAACATTTGATGGCTAACAGCACATCTGCATGCGTCTTACAACTCTGTGGATGCTGTTTTCGCGGTCTTAAATCACGACGTCTTTTCATCTTTGTTTTGTACACTTTTTTTTTTTTTTTTTCTCAGCTGTGATTATTAGATTATTACTGTGATAGCTGATGGACACTTTGGTTTCTGGTCCAAAGAAACGTGCTGTAGACCCATCTGCCTATGATGCTGTGAATTCACATCAATGTTTGTCATATCTGCCACAAGGGAACAAGTGTCCTAATTTATGTGCGGAGTGAAAAAAGCATGTTTGTGGAGAGTGTCTGTCATTACGTGGCTCAGAATTACATTTCAACTGACATCAGCCAATGCACATGCACTCGGTTTCAATGAAAACTGCATCAGAACACTTAACGGAATGAAAGATCGGCTGTTTCCAAAAGGAAGAAATGAAAGAAGGCTACATAAATTATGCCTCTTTGCATTTGCAATTATCCCGCTTAGAAAAGAAAGTCTCTGCAAAGGTCAGATTTTGCTCATGCTTTAAAAGGGAGCAGATGACAAGCGTGGATTCCTCACCTCAGGCCAAACATGCTCCCAGAATGCATTGCGGGCGCACAGCTGCAGCCACGCACAGCACAGGCAGAATGTCAGACTGCCCTCAGACGCTCTCCGACAGGCTAAAGAAAGGCCATTCGGTCACAAGCTGTTTACTGCACGCTCATGCCAGGAGCGCGGCAGAAACGTGCAATATACAAGTGACACGATACTTTCTCAAAGTCTGCCCAAAGTGCCAAAATGTTACAATCGTTTTTTTCCCCCCTCCGCTTATTGCTTTTGGGTCATTCTCAAACAGTATTGACTTTCTGACTTACAAAATATTATAAAATGTTGAGCATTTGAAGTTCAGTTTTTCCCATATTAATCTTTTTTTGGAAACTTTTTTAAAATCAGAATAATAGTTCAACTTTATACTGACACCTATGACATTAAATTAATTATTTATATTATTAATTGAGTTTATATTAGTTGCTTTAAATGTTCATTTAATGTTTTAATTAAGTATTTTATGTTATAACTTTTGGCTTATTTTACACTAATGTTTAAACTGGAAAAACTAAATTATATTATATTAATTATAATATAATGTATTATTATATTAATTATTAATTAATTATATATTATGTTTTTATTAGTTGGTTTAAATATATATATATATATTTTTTTTTTGTATTGTTTTGCTTCATGCACTAATGTTTAAACTGGGAAAAAACGGAATTAGTATATTTAAATAAATTGTTCAGCATGGATTAAACCATTATATTATGTATAGGTGATTATAGGGTAACACTTTACAATAAGTTCCATTAGTTAGCTACTTCAGTTAACATTAACTAACTATTAACAATACATCTACAGCATTTATTAACCTTATCTAATGTTAGTTTTAGCATTTACTAATACATTATTAAAATCAAAAGTTGTATTTGTTAACATTAGTTAATTCACTGTGAACTAACATGAACAAGGAACTGTATTTTTATTAACTAACATTAACAAAGATTAATAAATACTGTAAAACATGTATTGCTCATGGTTAGTTCATGTTATTTAACACATTAACTAATGTTAATGCATGAGACCTTATTATAAAGTGTCTTTTATGTTTGTTTTTAAATATTTGAAATCTTGTTAATGACTGAAATGTCTAAGGACATGTTTGTCACTAGATTTTGGGAATGGCCCATTTGCTGATTTTTCCCCAAGACCACTCTGGAAGGACACACAATAACATCCTTTATTCTTATTTGTCCTTTTAGAGACGAAAATCACGCTATGCAGAGCTGGACTTTGAGGTCAGTGTAATGTAAATCTTTCCACAAATGACAGCAGTCTTGCGTGGTGCAGATTCATTCATCTCTCCAAAGGTTCTAAGTCCGGTTTTGTCTTGCAGAAGATCATGCATACACGGAAGCGCCACCAGGACATGTTCCAGGACTTAAACAGGAAGCTGCAGCATGCAGAGAAGGACAGAGATTCTCCCCCAGTGGATATGAAGCCTGGGAAGAGATGGAGTGTGTCGTCAGGAGGCAGCGATAAAACCAACCTTAGTGTACGAATTTACATTAATCACTCCACGTCTGGGAAGAAAAAATGTCATCCCAAAATCAAAATGAAAACAAATTATACTTTGTATTTAGGAGCATTCAGGTTTTGTGACATATAATATACACATATAATATAATATAATATAATATAATATAATATAATATAATATACTTAGTGCTGTCAAATCGATTAATCGTGATCAGTGCTTCAAAATTAACGTGTTGGTGCATGCAGTTAATTTGTTCAGTTTAACACAATTAACACATCCGTTTTTTCCCGTCATCCTTAGGCTAGCATTACAAAATATGATCACACTCTTATTCATGCAAATGCTTTAAACCATTCAAGCACAATAAGACATAAAAGAGAATGCAGTGCGGTATACTGTGCATCTCCTGTTTGTGTGACACACCCACGACTCGTGCGCACAGAAAGCCGCTTCAGACAGCGCTTGAATGAACAAAGACACACACAATTGTGCCGAAATGCTTTTGTCAAGTATCCTCGCCAGCACAGTCTTAAATAAGTTAAATCAACATAAAAAGTTGTGAGAAAATGCGACGCTTGTCAGATCCGCGTCATGTGCGGCAGATCATAAAGTGACATCAGCCTAATAAACCATCTGCTGTCTGTCATTAAGGATAATCAAAGAAGAAAAAGAGAAAATCACTCACTGCTGAAAATCTTAAAGCACTGTTTACAAGGTTACATGGGTCAAAAATGAAAACAATAACTTTTTGTGCATTTTGACAGGGCAATTAAAATCTGAAACAATTGAGCATATGTTGAAGGGAGTTATTATAATGGCTTTATGGGAAGATTGTTTTAAGTTCACTTAAAAGTGCAGTGTGTAAATTGTAGCGGCATTTAGCGGTGAGGTTGCGAATTGCAATCACCATTGCTCACCCCTCCCTTTTGAAGCACATAGAGAAGCTACGGTGGCCGACACAGGATAAAGATGTCGTCGTCTGAGACAGCAGAGAGTAGCTAGCGCTCTGTAGAGAAGTTTGTCCGTTTAGGGCTACTGTAGAAACATGATGGCGCAAAATGGTGACTTCACTATAAGAGGACCCGCGGTGTATGTAGATAGAAATGGCTCATTCTAAGGTAATAAAAGCGTAACGGTTCATTATGTAGGGTCTTTATACACCACTGAAAACATAGTTATGTATAATATATTGCATTTCTGTCAATAGATCCACACACTGCACCTTTAAATTAAAAGTTGTTATATTTATTAAAGCCTAATACATGTTAAAATTGATAGCTTTTAATTATAAAAAAATTACAAATGAAAAAATTAAAAAGTAGCGGTAGGCTATTGGTATCGGTGATACTGGGCTTTTATAAAAAGATGCATTAAACAAATATTTAAATTATACTGTATGTTGTTTCATAACAAATGTTCATACATAAATGTAAAATTATTACAATATAAAATATATTAACTTGGGTTAAGTGCGATTAATCACAGTTAATTGCAGAAAAATGTGTGATTAATTAGTTAATTTTCAATTGACAGCACTAATAATGTGTGTGTGTGTGTGTGTGTAGTTACAAAATTGTATGCAATTAATCGATTTGACAGCACTAAATATAATATAATATATAACAATTAATTAAAATTTATTTAATAATAATACATATATTTTTGCCTTAGAATGGTAAAATAATAAACATTTCCTGTAATCCATTAAAGTTTTATAAAAAATAATAATAATTATCCTAACAATAATATTCATCTATATTACATTAAATCAATATTAAATAAAATAATAATAATTTTCTGTATTGCATTAAATGAATATATAAGTAAAATAAGAAAAATACTTGTCCTGACAATATTCATTTTCTGTATTAAATTAAATGTATATTAAATATTATAATAATAATAATAATAAAATGGTCCTAACAATAATATACATTTTCTGCATTGAATATATAATACTGTTTGTTTTTTGTTGTTTTTTTATGCTGAAGTAAGACCCAAACAGTTCTTGCCATTTTACTTAAATGTCACATTTAAATCATTGTTGTTCTTGATAATCCAGGACAAGCAGCAGACCCCCAGTAAGCGGGCGTGGGAGGGCATCAGGAAGACCCACTCCCCACCATCATGGGTGCGTAAGGAGCTGGAGCCGCTACAGGCCTCTCCCCTGGAGATGCAAGCGGTGGAGTGGGAGAAGGCCAGTGCCACCATCCCTCTGGTGGGCCAAGAGATCATGGACCTGCAGACGGAGGTCTGAAAGACCCCCAGAGCATACAGAGAAACGGAACAAACTCTACTCGCAGGGAAAAAGGGATAAGAAGAGGGAATGATATTTGAGCGAGAATGCGGGCAAAATAAAGTATGCAAGAAAGACACTGAAAGAGAGTGAAAGCAACATGGCTGTGCAATTTTTATTTGTGTTATTTTTTTGTTTCTTTGTAATCCTGGTATGGCCTTTTCCTTAATGTCAAAGCGAATCATAACACTTTCGAAAATCCAGGTCTGAGCCTGTTGCTATGGTAATGAGCTGGCACTACCAAGGATTGCTGAACTAGGCAAGTTAAGTGGTGACCCGGGATGTTGCCATGGGAACATTGGGAGTGACGACTAAAGGGAAGGACTGGAATTCAGGCTAAGAGCAGATGAGCCTTAGTGAGTGGCCTTCAATTTCGTACACCTCTGGATACATTAGTGATCATGTCACATTTAAGAGTGTTATGGAAGAGAGAGAGACGTAGCGCTACGACAGAAATCTTTCAAACTTCCCGGCAGGAATCAGGTATGCTACACATCATTCAAAATCAAATTCTTGAGTATTCTTAGTATTATTATCATCGTTGTTGATCAGTGTGACACGTGTATGCTTGGGGCACAAGAGGCGACGTGATTGCCCGAAGCCATCTGCATATGACTGTTAATCTGTCTCAAATGCCCTCCTGAGCCAGTACAGCCCACAATTTAGCCACTGTGCTGTCCCATGCACCGTACCGACCTGCGGATCCTTCGAAAGTCGGTCAATGGCGAAGTGACATCAGCGTGAGATTCAGTTTGGAAGTCCGGTTGGTGGGTTCATGAGAATCGACATGTTTTCATTCACTCAATGTTTTCATCAGAATCAGTGGAGCTGAGAGACCTGAAACAAACTGCTGTGTCTCCGAATATGTGCAGAAAACAGAGATGAATATGAATATATAATTATATATTATAAATAGTCTTATATATGAAACTGCAGAGGGGTGTTATTCTCTGGTTAGATTGTGGTCGCACACAGAGAAAGCACAAGACTCACTCCTCAGAGTCCTGTTGTACAGCATTGTAATTATTTCCAGAAGAGTTCTACAAAATGAATTTTAGCCTATAAATATCTTTCTTACTGTGCTTGGGGACTATTGTTATCATTATTATAGATATCACTGCGATTCTGAGATCCCCCACCCAACTCTCATCGGGTTACTGGACTATATGAGTGTTCTGTAACATCATGTAACAGTGTGTATTTCGGTATCACTGACTGTCACTCCAGATGATACGTACTTGCCTGAATTCTCCACCATGAACTCCCTGTCCTCCTCCTCCTCCTCTCCCTGCCTTTCCACACTTCCTTTTTTTAATTTCACTGGGGTTTCTTTGTTATTGTACAGTTTTCAGAGCACAAAATGAATGTGTCATATTTCTAATAAAAAGTATATCTATATAATAAAGGGAAAGATGTGGTATTTATGGTGCTGCAAAACTTTGAATTTGCACAGGCTTTTGTGTTTCAACAGATAGATAGATAGATAGATAGATAGATAGATAGATAGATAGATAGATAGATAGATAGATAGATAGATAGATAGATAGATAGATAGATAGATAGATAGATAGATAGATAGATAGATAGATGGATGGACAGACAGAAGAGAGACAGATGGATAGATAGAAAGATGGACAGACAGAAGAGACAGATAGATAGATGGACAGATAGAGAGAAGAGAGATAGATGGACAGACAGAGAGAAGAGAAACGGACAGATAGAGAAGAGAGACAGATGGATGGACAGACAGAGAAGAGAGACAGACAGATAGACGGACAGATGGATAGAGAAGAGAGACAGATGGATGGACAGACATAGAGAAGAGAGACAGACAGATAGACGGACAGACAGATAGAGAAGAGAGACAGATAGAGAGGAGAGACAGATGGATAGACAGATAGAAGAGAGACAGACAGATGGATGGATGGACAGACATAGAGAGAAGAGAGACAGACAGATAGAGAAGAGAGACAGACAGATAGAGAGGAGAGAGACAGATAGATAGACAGATGGATGGATGAACAGACAGATGGAAGAGAGACAGATGGATAGATAGAAAGATGGACAGATGGATGGACAGACAGAGAAGAGACAGACAGATAGATAGATGGACAGATAGAGAGAAGAGAGATAGACGGACAGATGGATGGATGGATAGACAGATAGACGGACAGACAGATAGAGAGAAGAGAAACAGACAGATAGATAGACGGACAGATAGAGAAGAGAGACAGACAGATAGAGAGGAGAGACAGATGGCTGGATGGACAGACAGATAGAGAGGAGAGACGGATGGATGGACAGACAGAGAGAAGAGAGACAGACAGATAGATAGATGGACAGACATAGAAGAGAGACAGATAGATGGTTGGACAGACAGATAGAGAAGAGAGACAGACAGAGATAGATAGATAGATAGATAGATAGATAGATAGATAGATAGATAGATAGATAGATAGATAGATAGATAGATAGATAGATAGATAGATAGATAGATAGACTGATGGATGGACAGACAGATAGAGAGGAGAGACAGATAGATGGATGGATGGACAGACAGATAGAAGAGAGACAGATAGAAAGACGGACAGATGGATGGATGGACAGACAGATAGAGAAGAGACAGACAGATAGAAGAGACAGATAGACATGGATGGACAGACAGATAGAGAGGAGAGAGACAGAGAGATAGACTGATGGATGGATGGACAGACAGATAGAGAGAAGAGAGACAGACAGATAGATAGACAGACAGACAGATGGATGGATGGACAGACAGATAGAAAAGAGACAGACAGATAGAGAGAAGAGAGACAGACAGGTGGATGGATGGACTGACAGAGAAGAGAGAGGGACGGACAGATTCAAGTTTCAAGTTTATTTTAGATAGATAGATAGATGGATGGATGGACAGACAGAAGAGAGACGGACGGATAGATAGATCATAGATAAAAAGTAATAAAACACATACAAAATAACTACAAATTTGAATAAAAACTAAAAATATAAAAATAAATGCAATAATAGTATATAAATAATACTAAAATAACACTGCACTCGATGCACTGCATTTTCATCTGAGGAGCCCATAAGTCCACTGATAGAGATTAAACTAATTGAATGTGCTGATGATAACAAATGTGTGTTATTATTCGATTAAAAGAATACATTAGGATCGGAGTCACAGGAATCTGGAGGGAGGGGAAATGTGGCCATGCTGCAAATGGAGGACATTCATTTCATGTCACCACAGAGCGGCCCAGTGTCCTGAACCTAATTATGTCAGCATTAGTTACTCAACACTTTTTTAATACATCACTGATCGCAATAAAATGGAAAGAGTAATATTATAGAAAATAGATCTGTAAAATGCCCGTTAATAGATCCACTGCTGATACAATAACAAATAACATTTATGAATTATATATTAAATAAATGTTATATAAATAATTAAACAGAAGAAAGGGACAAGTAGAGAAATTATCATAACGGTTATATGTAGGTTGCAATAGTAGAGGTAAAAGCTAAATATGGTAAATAGTATATAAAAAAATAAAACACATTGCATTAATAGAAATTCAAGGCACATCGTAACATCAGTTATTTTTAAAAGACAATGGTCCATGTATACTGTATATATGATTTGTGTAAACAAAATTAAACAACAAACCGAAGACATACATAGGCACACAGCTGAGAGGGGAAATAACAGCAGAGGAATATCAAAGTGATAATTAAATGAACATAACCCCACTGGCTTTGTCTCATGGTGTGTGTTAATTTTTGATATCCGGTTCACTAATGCATAAGGACATCTGTTTTCAAAGTTTCCGATGTACTGAAGCACGGTAATCATGACAAGTTCAGGCTGTTTAGACCAATAAACAAGCCCATGGAGCCTGTTTAATGCTCAGTTACACTACTTTGTGTTGATGTTTATGAAGTTTAAGCTATGGAAAAGGACCTTTTACAACCCGTGCAGCTGGAAAGCTGTGCTACAAACCGTCAGGTGACTGGAGAACATGATGTTATTAAATCAATTAAATCAAACTGCTGGATGTTTATCTCATAGGGACATAAGAACGCATGTTCTGACAAATCACTGCATGCTGTGATGAGATGACCTTTGACTTGAACAGAACCTTATGGAATGTTTTGATTCCACCATCTAATTAAATAAGCACTAATGAGTTGCACTATATGTAATGAAGCTTAAGGTTATTAAGTTGGAAGTGCCGGTGGATACTTGGTAACACTTTACAGTAAGGTTCCATTTGTTAACATTAGTTAATGTATTGACATGAACTAACCATGAGCAATACATTTGTTACTGTATTTGTTCATCTTTGTTAATTGTAGTTCTTTGTTCATGTTACTTCACAGTGCATTCATTATATTAAAGGGATAGTTCACACAGAAATGAACATTATCGGTGCGGTACACACTGAGACAACTTATTCGGCCGACGCACAAAAACGTGCCGACTAAAGGCTGATTTATACTTCTGCGTCAGATCTGCGCCGTAGCCTCTACGGCGTGGGCTACGCGTCGATTTTCATTTATACTTCTGCGTCCTTGTCCGTGCCGACAAAGGAGCATGTGTACCCCTGAGGGAGGGGTTCTGGTAGACCAATCACAGCGCTTGCGTTCCGCGTAGAATTAACGTGTTGTTACATTTTTGGAGAGGTGCGCCTCAGGGTACGTCATAGGCTATGCATGCAACACACAAGGTTGATTTATACTTCTGCGTCAGATCTGCGCCGTAGCCTCTACGGCATGGGCTACGCGTCAATTTTCATTTATACTTCTGCATCCTTGTCCATGCCGACGTGCAGTTACACATGCAGAGGGAGCATGCGTATCCCTGAGGGAGGGGTTCTGGTAGACCAATCACAGCACTTGCGTTCCGCGTAGAATTAAGGCGTTGTTACATTTTTGGAGAGGTGCAAGTCAGGGTACTTCGTAGGCTATGCATGCAACACACAAGGTTGATTTATACTTCTGCGTCGGACCTGCGCCGTAGCCTCTACGCCGTGTGCTACACGTGGAATTTCAATTATACTTCTGCGTCCTTGTCCGCGGCGACGCGCAGTTACACATGCAGAGGGAGCATGCGTATCCCTGAGGGAGGGGTTCTAGTAGACCAATCACAACGCTTACGGTCCACGTAGCATGTAGCTACGCCGTACACTTGACGCAGAAGTATAAATTGGGCTTAAGTTGTCTCAGTGTGTTCCGCACTGTCGGCTGAAGTTGGTCTTTGCATTTTTTTGGCCGATTCCACATGTTGAATTGGCGTCAGAGCTCGTCAGTCTGTCAGGCTATCTGATCATTCTAATTGGCTGTTCAGCTACTGCCACCTGCTGGTACAGAAAGGTATTTCCTCTTACGCAGGTGCAGAACCTATGTGCTACTTGGCCGTCGGGTGTCGAGCGTCCCCGCAGTCTGTTTTCGCTGGCACTAGCTCGTCGACGTCGGCTTGGTGTGTTCCGGGCTTTAGACTTCTAATTTGTGACCAGTATTTTGTTTTGTCGTGCATCAGGTCAGGGGTTACTCTTTCACGTAAATCGATGCGTACGGCCGTCTGTCGGAAGTTAGTCATTTTAGTTTATAAAGTTTTAAATATGGATATTTTTCTTATACATATTTTTCTTATGCATCTCTTCACTTCAGAAGGCTTTTATTAACCCTGCCGAAGCCGTGTGGATATCTTTTATGATGGATGGATGCACTTTTTTGGGCTTCAAAATCTCATCCTCTATTCACTGCCATTATAAAGCCAGGACATTATTTAAAATATCTCCGATTGTATTCGTCTGAAAGAAGAAAGTCATAGACACCTAGGGTTAGCTTGAGTAAATTATGGGGTAATTTTCATTTTTGGGTGACCTATCCCTTTAACAAATACAACTTTAGATTTCAGTAATGTATTAGAAAATGTTGAAATTAACATTAACAATGATTAATAAATTCTGTAAAAGTGCAGATCATTATTAGTTCATGTTAACTAATGTAGTTAACTAATGATAACTAATGAAACCTTATTGTAAAGTGTTACCGTTAATTTGATTCTTTTTTTTTTTTTTTTTTCTTGCAAATGTCAGCCATGCAAACTAGTCAGTTCTGCAGCTTCCATGACTGACATTTTATCATAAACATCCAATAGGCCAACAGCATAAAAACATGATAATTCAAATGTAAACAAACTAAATGCAAGTCTGGATTCATTTTTAAATAGCAGGCAGTGAAGCAATATGGGAAGTCTGATAATAGACTTTATCATCCATCCGTCTGTCAGCCATTGCTATCTATCTATTTTTCTGCATATTGCTAACACAGATTTGCCATTATTTGAAAAATCCTCTGGTGCTATGTATAGTGTTTTCTGCAACATTGATTTATTTGTGTTGAGTTTTTGCACTAGTTTATTTTAAACAGTCCTGCAGTCAGGCAAATTATTGCCTCATAATTAAAAAATATAAATCTTATATAATAGTTTTAGAGTTTTAGATGTCACACCGCAGGACAACATTCCTTGTATACTGTATAAACAGCATATCCTGATTTTGCTGCGTTAGACTCGGTTCCTGGGTCAACATATTTTGTTGATCCTGGAGCAAAATTCCTGTCCGAAAATCTAATCCTAACAATATCCCTACCCCTAAACTTAACCCTATTAATAACTTATAAAGCGTGAAATAAACTGCCATAAACATGTCCCTCAAATCTGATCTAAATAGACAAATTACTTTCTTTGAAGCCTTACAAGGCACGCGCGCGTGTGTGTGTGTGTGTGTGTGTGTGTGTGTGTGTGTGTGTGTGTGTGTGTGTGTGTGTGTGTGTGTGTGTGTGTGTGTGTGTGTGTGTGTGTGTGTGTGTGTGTGTGTGTGTGTGTGTGTTCCAGGGATGCGCTTTCAGTCAGGCCAGATGAGGCCTAATTAAATGTAATCTGGATTCAATTATATGGAAATCACCACTCTGTATATTTCAGCAATGCAATTTTGCTCCATATGTTTTTGTTCATCAGGTAAAATTGTCAATATTGCTTGGAAAGCACTCACTGCTGTCATTCTCATTAATTCACATTTGATGCAGCTCCTTCAATAAATCAATGCAAATTTATATTGCACCTTTCAATAAAAACACCAAAAAAGACATTTAAATGTCAAATGTATAATACCGTTCAAAAGTTTGGGGCCAGTGCTTGCTTGCTTATTTATTTATTTATTTGTGTTTTTAAAGAAATTGATAATTGTATTAATTGTATTCAGATATGCATTAAATTGGTCAAAAGTGACAGTAAATAAATGTATAATCTTACAAATTATTTAAAATAAATTCTGTTCTGATCCACAAAAATGTTTTCAATATAAGAAATATATAATAAGATAATAATAAGAAATGTTTTCTGTAAATCATCATATTAGAATGTTTTCTGAAGGATCATGTGACACTGAAGACTGGAGTAATGGTGCTGAAAATTCAGCTTTGCATCACAGAAATAAATGACATTTTAAAATATATTCAAATGGGAAACAGTTACTTTAAATTGTAATAATATTTCACAAAATCACTGCATATTTTTGTTCAAATAAATGGAGCCTTGTGATGAGCATAATAACAGACTTCTTTCAAAAGCATTACAAATTCTTACGCTCGCTGGGTTAAAACAACCCAACTGCTGGGTTAAAAATAACCCAAGTTGGGTTGAAAAAGGACTAACCCAGTGATTAAGTTGTTTTAACCCAGTAAATGGGTTGTTCTAAGCAAACATTTAACCCAACCGCTGGGTTAAAACAACCCATTTACTGGGTTAAAACAACCCAATTGCTGGGTTAGTCCATTTTCAACCCAACTTGGGTTGTTTTTAACCCAGCATTTTTTAGAGTGCACTGACCTCAAAATTTAGTCCTGGACTTTGGAACCAAAAGTGGCCAACATCATTCAACATTTCCAAAATAATGAAGGCGATTGCTGTACTAAACAGATTTAAGGCAAGATTTGGTATTTGGTTTGAACCTTTCCTCGTTGCATCCGGATCAACAACATTAAAAACTATTAAATTAGCTTCTTGCAATGGTAAATGATACAATAACAGTCTCAATTGTACTATTTTCAAATGCTCTGTTTATATCCAACCTGTCTATTGATACTTTTCTAGGGAACACTGCCAACTTATCACATTTAAAGCCTGGGATTATATCAAGATGACTTCTTAGAAAGGCGTTTAGAAGCCTGTCAATGGTCCAGAATAGCACCCTTAGGGTGTTCTGGTTCTCAGAGACCAATTTAGTGAAATGAGCATACCAGCCTGATCTAATTGCATTATTAAAAATAGATAGGTGCTGTCTGAAGGTATCAAAATGGACTTGCAGCTTCATCTTCCTCTATTTATATGCAGCTCATCAGCAGTTTCTACTGCTGATATTTTAATTCATTTGTTTGGAGAGTTTGTAAGCAGGAAACTGGAGAAGGAATATGTGGTTCCCTTTCGAAGTGGAACACAATTTTTTTCAGTGTAATAGACATTATTCAGAGCAGCGCCATGACATGTATGAAAGAGCAGCTCTGAAGGATAGACTTACTGTGTTTTTAGGCATCCACCATAAAAAGCTGTATAAAGATCACTAGATCACTTATAATTTTCCACAGCTCATGTTGTCTGGTGTTTGTTGTCTGCTGAAATTTCTGGAAAGATTTTGCAGTGTTTCATCAGCAGAACAATTCAAACACCTTAAACGCATACTACGGGTCTTTAGTGACCCGGGATGTTATTCACTACCATCCTCCTCATTAATTTTTTTAAAGTTAAACATCAACCTTCTTAGTATTCCTCAATCAATTCATTATATATATATATTAAAAAATAATAATAATTAATGCAGGCAGAAAACAAAAGAATAGTAAGAATCATCAGCAAAACTTGAAATGGCTTTCAAGAAATGGCTTTCAAGCTATTTACTGAACGCAATCAAATATTAGTGTCACTGTAACTTGATGGTGAATCCGGTGAAGAAGCTGTCAGCGATCAAAATATTGATTTTGAAGATGTTGAAAATTATAGTTCTGAGATATGTGAATATGAGCCAGATGCTGGATGTGCTGGAAAATGAGCTCTGACGAGGACAGTGATGATGGTATAAAACTTTTTGTGCTTTTTGTGCTTTTGATTGTGCTCAAACTGAACCATTCCAAGCGCCAAAAGGTAACAAAATATGCTTTATGCCAATTTTTTATTTTTATAAAGCATAAAGAAACAGAACAGTGAACAAAATTCTAGGTCTAAAGTAGGGAAATAATCCTTTTGGGACTATTTGCAAACAATATTTGCATTCATTTATGTCAAATTGTGTCAAATTCTAACTTATGTCCCGAGTTTGTCCGCATAGTGAATAAATATATAGATCTGCAATTGACAGTTGAAGTCGCTAGTGGTCTGGTGGTAGAGTTTTTGTAAACCGTGTCAAAGGTTCCGGGTTCTAATCCGCCCTCATATAGTTTTTTTTTTTTTTTCAAAGATGTTCATAAATGATTGTATGTTAAGAGTAGGGACACGTTTGTGTGCATTTTGTTTTGTTTTGTTCTGTAGGTGTGTTCGACATCGGCTGCGGCTGGATGTAACCGATCGGCGAGAGTAGCCGCGTGCAGGCGGGGAGGAGCTGCAAACGGAGACGTGAAGTCGGACACTTTCTGCTTCCCGCAGTGACGCTCGCGCTGCGTTTGTAACTTTATCACAGATGAAGTGAAATAAATGCAATATGTATAAATACACAGATGTGGGGACATGGGGGTGAGTAATTATCAGGATAATTCTGAATGAACTAATCATTTAAATAACAGTAGGGGAGAGCGGGACACAGCCTAACGCTTTTTGACTTTCTCAGTTTGTGTCAGTCCACATGGGGTTCAGAGTATTTATTTTTTCCCACATTCATTTCACACGTCTAGTACAAATATGTGGTTTTGTTTCATTAATACAGTGTATACTTTCTTCTTGATTTACCCTGAAAGAATGGAAGTGAAATGTGACAACATGCCCCATAGGTGGGGTACATTGACATGAGAGGGGCACATTGTAACATCACCAAATGACAGCTTAAAATGTTATCTGATATAATCCAAAAAATATACAAGACAAGCTAAAATATTTTGTCAATAAAATACAATTATATATATTTTTTAAATAAAATAAAGGCATTTTTTAATAATTAAAATTTAAAAAAATTTGAGTTTGACAACAAACACACCGCTAAATACAGCTATACAGCATAGTTCAAAAGATAATAATAATGAATCATTTCTGAACATTGACTCTCAGTTATTATTCACCCTTTTCTCATGGTTTCTCAAAAGAATTCATAAAAGTATAGAATATAATAGCGTAGTTCTAATAGGGGCTCATTGTAACGCAGTGTTAGAACGCACCCCACCTGAGTAACTGGGATTTAAACCCGGCTTGTGTCTTCTGCTGTTAGATCGGCATTAAAGAACCATCTCAACTGATAAATAACAGATATAAGATTAAAATAATATCAGATTTGTCTTATTTTAAATAAACACAAAAAACAGAGATGAAAAATAAACTTAAGAAATTAACTTTTGCTATGGTTAAATAAATGTTCAGTGATATCTTCCGAAGATTTCTTAATTTTGGCGCAATATTTTCTCTAACTAATGTTGATATGGCAACTAGTAAATACACTAAGTTTCATCATCCTGGCATGTGTGGAAAGTTTTAAACCATGCGTGTTAGGGTGTTAGGTTAGATTGTGCCTAGGGTGTTAGGTTAGCTCCCCTACAACCCATTGAAGAGATGTATATCTAACACAACATGACAAAGCGTCTCATTCCTCTTCCTCTTCCTCCCTTTTGAAGTGGAAATTCGATGACTAAGGCATACATTTAAGTATATGTAAATAAGTAAATACTTATTTTACAAAATGCAAAAATTAGTCAGCTTCAAAGTATTATTTGTTAACAAGCCATTCTATAGACATATTCACATACTGTAAACAAATATTGTTGGTTTAACTTAAAAAGTAAGTAACCTGGTTGCCTTAAAATGTTGAGTTCATTGAAATGAAAAATTTGAGTTAATACAAAAGGAAATGGCTTTAATAAATAGAAACTCAAAATATTATTGTATCTGAACCACATAAATAAATAAAATAAAAATTTTGATAAATCATGAAAATAGCACAATTTGGCATTTTCACATATCTGTCTTGTCTTGTTGAGCACATGTGGTGTTTTGTTTTATTTTCTAACCATGTGCTTTGGGTTGTCATGTTTTGGTTACGTCATGTCTCTGGTCTATTGTCCTGACCCCGTCCCTCTTGTTATCTCTTTATTGGTTTCATTTGCCCCACCTGTTGTTCCCTCATTACCTGCTTGATTTGTCCCTTTTATAAGTCCCTTTGTGTTTGCAGTCTTTGTTGGATTGTTGTATTGTATTGTATTGTCTATGGCTCCTGGTTCCCCGTGATTTCCATTTGGTATGTTTTGAGTTTCTAATTGTTATTTTGATTATGTGTTTTGCCCCCATCGTGGGTTTTGTTTTGTGTTTATGTTTCATTTTGTTAAATAAATTCACTTTCCTCTGCACGAGTCCTCACCTCAGTTTTCCTTGAGTTACACGTGACAGGCATGTTTCACTGCATTATAACAAATAAGACACAATTATACAATATGCTTACAAAATCTTTTAATACTATTTGAATAAAGGGTGATGTCAGTTCTCAAAAATGTTAATTGTATTAACTCAAATTTTTTATTTCAATGAACTCAAAATTAAGGCAACCAGGTAACTTACTTTATATATATATATATGCCGTGGCATTTAAACAATGCCCAATTAGCACTAAGGGGCCTAAAGTGTGCCAAGAAAACATCCCCCACACCATTACACCACCACCACCAGCCTGCACAGTGGTAACAAGGCATGATGGATCCATGTTCTCATTCTGTTTACGCCAAATTCTGACTCTACCATCTGAATGTCTCAACAGAAATCGAGATTCATCAGACCAGGCAACATTTTTCCAGTCTTCAACTATCCAATTTTGGTGAGCTTGTGCAAATTGTAGCCTCTTTTTACTATTTGTAGTGGAGATGAGTGGTACCAGGTGGGGTCTTCTGCTGTTGTAGCCCATCCGCCTCAAGGTTGTGCGTGTTGTGGCTTCACAAATGCTTTGCTGCATACCGCGGTTGTAACGAGTGGTTATTTCAGTCAAAGTTGCTCTTCTATCAGCTTGAATCAGTCGACCCATTCTCCTCTGACCTCTAGCATCAACGAGGCACCATTCTTTGTAAACCCTAGAAATGGTTGTGCGTGAAAATCCCAGTAACTGAACAGATTGTGAAATACTCAGACCGGCCCGTCTGGCACCAACAACCATGCCACGCTCAAAATGGCTTAAATCACCTTTCTTTCCCATTCTGACATTCAGTTTGGAGTTCAGGAGATCGTCTTGACCAGGACCACACCCCTAAATGCATTGAAGCAACTGCCATGCGATTGGTTGATTAGAAAATTGCATTAATGAGAAATTTAACAGGTGTTCCTAATAATCCTTTAGGTGAGTGTATATATATGAGTGCTGGTCAAGACAATCTCCTGAACTCCAAACTGAATGTCAGAATGGGAAAGAAAGGTGATTTAAGCAATTTTGAGCGTGGCATGGTTGTTGGTGCCAGACGGGCCGGTCTGAGTATTTCACAATCTGCTCAGTTACTGGGATTTTCACACACAACCATTTCTAGGGTTTACAAAGAATGGTGTGAAAAGGGAAAAACATCCAGTATGCGGCAGTCCTGTGGGCGAAAATGCCTGGTTGATGCTAGAGGTCAGAGGAGAATGGGCCGACTGATTCAAGCTGATAGAAGAGCAACTTTGACTGAAATAACCACTCGTTACAACCGAGGTATGCAGCAAAGCATTTGTGAAGCCACAACACGCACAACCTTGAGGCGGATGGGCTACAACAGCAGAAGACCCCACCGGGTACCACTCATCTCCACTACAAATAGGAAAAAGAGGTTACAATTTGCGCAAGCTCACCAAAATTGGACAGTTGAAGACTGGAAAAATGTTGCCTGGTCTGATGAGTCTTGATTAGGTTGAGACATTCAGATGGTAGAGTCAGAATTTGGCGTAAACAGAATGAGAACATGGATCCATCATGCCTTGTTACCACTGTGCAGGCTGGTGGTGGTGGTGTAATGGTGTGGGGGATGTTTTCTTGGCACACTTTAGGCCCCTTAGTGCCAACTGGGCATTGTTTAAATGCCACGGCCTACCTGAGCATTGTTTCTGACCATGTCCATCCCTTTATGACCACCATGTACCCATTCTCTGATGGCTACTTCCAGCAGGATAATGCACCATGTCACAAAGCTCGAATCATTTCAAATTGGTTTCTTGAACATGACAATGAGATCACTGTACTAAAATGGCCCCCACAGTCACCAGATCTCAACCCAATAGAGCATCTTTGGGTTTGGGATCTAAGCGCTTCCGAAGCCTGATGGCCAAAACTGAGAGACTCAGGAGGAGCTTCTTCCCCCAGGCCATCAGACTCCTGAACTCAGTCACTTAACATCACGTGACTTCACTTCAGGATAAACATCGATACACTGACATTGCACTGCACTTTCTGTTCTCGTTGTTACTGTGTAACAACCTGTTATAAACCTGTTTGCACATTATACTCTTATACATTTGTTAACCACATATTTATAAGTCTACAGTTTACTCACTGCACAGTTCACTTATTTTATTCCACTTCTTTATTCTTATTTTTTTACTTTTTCTTCTACTTGACTTGATTATTTATAATTCTACAGATATATATATATATATATATATATATATATATATATATATATATATATATATATATATATATATATATATATATATATATATATATATAGTACTTTTTTTATCCTATTTCTATTATAATTTCCTCCTTGTGTTTTTAACTGTGAATTTGCACTGTCCATGGAGCGGACCTGTTTACATTTCACTGCCGGTTGTATATTCTGTATATAACTGTGTATGTGACAAATAAAACTCTTGAATCTTGAATCTTGAATGTGGTGGAACGGGAGCTTCGTGCCCTGGATGTGCATCCCACAAATCTCCATCAACTGCAAGATGCTATCCTATCAATATGGGCCAACATTCCTAAAGAATGCTTTCAGCACCTTGTTGAATCAATGCCACGTAGAATTATGGCAGTTATATATATATATATATATATGGGGTCTTCTGCTGTGCGTGTTGTGGCTTCACAAATGCTTTGCTGCATACCTTGGTTATAATGAGTGGTTATTTCAATCAAAGTTGCTCTTCTATCAGCTTGAATCAGTCGCCCATTCTCCTCTGACCTCTAGCATCAACAAGGCATTTTCGCCCACAGGACTGCCACATACTGTATGTTTTTCCCTTTTCACACCATTCTTTGTAAACCCTAGAAATGGTTGTGCGTGAAAATCCCAGTAACTGAGCAGATTGTGAAATACTCAGACGGCCCGTCTGGCACCAACAACCATGCCACGCTCAAAATTGCTTAAATCACCTTTCTTTCCCATTCTGACATTCAGTTTGGAGTTCAGGAGATTGGAGTTCAAGCAATTGCCATGTGATTGGTTGATTAGAGAATTGCATTCATGAGAAATTGAACAGGTGTTCCTAATAATCCTTTAGGTGAGTGTGTGTATATATATATATATATATATATATATATATATATATATATATATATATATATATATGAGTGTATATACATACATACATACATACATACATACATATATATATATATATATATATATATATATATATATATATATATATATATATATACTATATACACTCACCTAAAGGATTATTAGGAACACCTGTTCAATTTCTCATTAATGCAATTATCTAATCAACCAATCACATGGCAGTTGCTTCAATGCATTTAGGGGTGTGGTCCTGGTCAAGACAATCTCCTGAACTCCAAACTGAATGTCAGAATGGGAAAGAAAGGGGATTTAAGCAATTTTGAGCGTGGCATGGTTGTTGGTGCCAGTCTGAGTATTTCACAATCTGCTCCGTTACTGGGATTTTCACGCACAACCATTTCTAGGGTTTACAAAGAATGGTGTGAAAAGGGAAAAACATCCAGTATGCGGCAGTCCTGTGGGCGAAAATGCCTTGTTGATGCTAGAGGTCAGAGGAGAATGGGCCGACTGATTCAAGCTGATAGAAGAGCAACTTTGACTGAAATAACCACCTGTTACAACCGAGGTATGCAGCAAAGCATTTGTGAAGCTACAACACGCACAACCTTGAGGTGGATGGGCTACAACAGCAGAAGACCCCACCGGGTACCACTCATCTCCACTACAAATAGGAAAAAGAGGCTACAATTTGCACGAGCTCACCAAAATTGGACAGTTGAAGACTGGAAAAATGTTGCCTGGTCTGATGAGTGTAGATTTCTGTTGAGACATTCAGATGGTAGAGTCAGAATTTGGCGTAAACAGAATGAGAACATGGATCCATCATGCCTTGTTACCACTGTGCAGGCTGGTGGTGGTGGTGTAATGGTGTGGGGGATGTTTTCTTGGCACACTTTAGGCCCCTTAGTGCCAATTGGGCATCGTTTAAATGCCACGGCCTACCTGAGCATTGTTTCTGACCATGTCCATCCCTTTATGACCACCATGTACCCATTCTCTGATGGCCATTTCCAGCAGGATAATGCACCATGTCACAAAGCTTGAATCATTTCAAATTGGTTTCTTGAACATGACAATGAGTTCACTGTACTAAAATGGCCCCCACAGTCACCAGATCTCAACCCAATAGAGCATCTTTGGGATGTGGTGGAACGGGAGCTTCAGCCCTGGATGTGCATCCCACAAATCTCCATCAACTGCAAGATGCTATCCTATCAATATGGGCCAACATTTCTAAAGAATGCTTTCAGCACCTTGTTGCATCAATGCCACGTAGAATTAAGGCAGTTCTGAAGGCGAAAGGGGTCAAACACAGTATTAGTATGGTGTTCCTAATAATCCTTTAGGTGAGTGTATATATATATATATATATATATATATATATATATATATATATATATATATATATATATATATATTGTAATGCAATGAAAACGTTCAGGGAAGAAGGAGGCGGGAACCGGCGGACATTTAAAAACTTTAATCAAAAATAAAACAAAACATAATGTCGGCGGCAGCCCCTCACGGACGACTGCCGCCTAAAAACAAAACAAAACCAAAACACAATAATGGCGGCAGCCCCTCACGGCCGACTGCCGCCTACATATAAAACAAAAACACAACATAAAATCCAGGCCTGGTCCTCTCTCGTCTTGCACTGTCGTCGCTCCTCCTTTTATACTCCCGTCACTCCTCCATGAGACGAGACCGGTGTGGCGCTCATTAACATTCGCCACCAGCCCGCTCTCACGGTCCCTCGCCTCGCCACATATATATAATTTATTTATTTATTTATTTATTTATTTACAGTGCAGCAGCACCATCTTTGATTTTTAACATAAATGAAAGCAAGGCTGTGAGGGTTAGACATACTCCTCATTGGGTAGTACTGTTATTTAATGTTTTCTGATTATCTAGGAGCTTTATACAGGTTTTTTCTTTTTTTTTTTACAGCGGATGCCATTGAAAACACTCATGTCATGGCACTGCTCTGAATAAGGTCTATTACACAAAAAAATGGTGGTGTAAGATTTACTTTGAAACAACTCAGAAATTGCTAGTAAGTTTCACAAATAACTACAAAGAAAAGGCAAACATTTTAAAATCATATTTTACAGTGTAGCATGATCATGTTTAAGAGAGGAAATTCCAGAAATTTGACCTATTGAAGACCAGCACTGCATCACACATACATTTACACATTAGGGGGGATTTTGCATGCTCATTGATTCTTGTTTGTTTAGGAGTCTGCTCCAAATGCTTTCCAATGGGAGGAAAAATGGGAGCTTTCAAAAGCTATTTTAAAAAATTTCACCCTTGGGATTTCTCCCTCTGTCCCACTCAGCGTTTTTGTCTGTGCTTACTGACCTCCCTCCAGCCTCCTGGTCCGCACAGGTGGTAAATCTGTCTCAAATCCATCTGCTGTGACAACCACAGACAGGCCCTGATTTAAAGCCTGTCAGTCTCACTCTCAGACACTGAAGTCTGCCAGAGACGCCCGGCCACGGCCCATCCAAACTGATCTGGTTCTGCTTCTGTCAGTGATTAATGTTTCCCTATTTTTAACACCTTCCTCAGAAAACACACACTCACATTCAGTCATGCACGTTCATTGACAGATGGGGATACACAGACTCGCTCGCAACTCTACAGGCTCATTCATACTTGACACAAGCTGCAATAAAGAAGCCTAAGTGAAGAATTATGTATTGAAATCATAGTTTGTTTATCCAGTGTGTACATAATGATCTATAAGTGACTAAAGTATTTATCAGAAAGTCCAAATAAAAACTATTATTAGCTAGTATTAAAGTCACCATGAAATTGTTTTTTTCATGGAATATTGCGGTGTTTATTTTAAATGATTCACATGCCCTCATCTCATAATCTAAATAACCCTTCCCACTTGCAGTGACTTCTCTGATTACGTGTTTTCGGCAAGAGGGTGGGACAACCTGTCACTCACATGAGATCACAGCAAGAGCAAATGATCCAATCCAATCAATTCCTGATAGACAAATTCAAGTCCTACCCTACATTTTTTCTTGTTTGAGTAGCAGTTTCACTTAGATATACACCACAATAGGGACTATTACATCTTCTGTGTATTCACTGTGCTTCACAATAGGAAAGAAAAGACTATCGCAACTACCGTTTCATGACGACTCTAACAAAATAGTGTTGCGTAAGACAGTGGCTGCATCTGAAATAAGTATATTATATATTTGAGCAAGTAATGTGTGAATGTAATATGGATGTTCTACATTCGTAATTTTGTCATTCTCCTGTTACCTCTCTGCCATTCACAAATCCTCTCCCATGGCCTCATGGGATAGTAAAGTGTTCACCGTATTATACTTCAGAATCTCTGTGGAAGTAGCAGGTCATCCAGGTACTTTTTGACTACTCTTTTATGAGTATTGTGAATTGGGACATGCTTCTTTTGTCACATTACTGTTTATCATCTACTGTATAGTAGGGAAGTATGTGATTTCGGGTGCAGCCAGTGTCTTGTGGTCCTTTAACTGTCCATGTATTGATTGGCTAGTCTTGGTTGTACACCAGCAAAGAAAAAAAAAAAAAAAAATCTAATAGATTGTAAAATCACCTTCAGCATAAACTTCAACAATAAACATAAATTTCAACATGAAGTCCAATTGCACCAGCAATAACTTCTAATGAATAGTGTTGCTTGCATAATAGGAAAAGCTATTAAAAATAAATGAACAACTATACTTAGTTTTCATAGCGCTATCAGTCAAACATCAGTCACCTTTTCAAGGTACAATAACTGAGATATGAGCATCTAAAATGGAAAATTATACTTTTAAATATTTATATTTTAGAAGAAAATCAGGTAACACTTTACAATACGGGTGCACTAATATGCATTAATTCATGCTTAACTAATGCACAGATAATCATGAGTTAATGATTATGACTCATGAAGAGCTAAACCAATTATTAATGATTACTGCATCAGCAACTAATGAAGATTCTATATGATTAATAGATTAAGTAATCAATAAATTGTTATTAGTTAAATGTGTCATATTATATTAATTCCCTAATAACGTATTATATTAACTAATAATGTAAATTAATGTATTAATTACCACAATGGGTCAAAGCCATGCATTTCATTAGCTAATGATTTACAAAGGTATAATTATGTTATGACTTTACTTGTTGAGGCACACGTCTATTAACTAATTGTTAAGTAATATGTCATTGAGGTTATGGCTTTTGAATTAATTTTGAATGAGTTAATAGTCATGTGCCTCAACAAGTAAAGTCATAACATAATAATACCTTTGCAAATTGTTAGCTAATGATTAATTAAAGCAGACAACTGGTATATATATATATATATATATATATATATATATATATATATATATATATATATATATATATATATATATATATATATATATATATATATATATATATATATATATATATATATATATATACAGATGAAATGCATGGATTTGACCCATTGTGGTAATTAACACGTTAATTTACACTATTAGTTAAGATAATATGTTATTAAGGAATTAATACATGATGTCATATTTAATTAATAGCAATGCATATATTACTTAATCTATTAATCATATAGAATCTTCATTAGTTGCTGATGCAGTAATCATTAATAAATGGTTTAGTTCTTCATGAGTCATACATTAACTCATGATTATCTGTGCATTAGTTAAGCATGAATTAATGCATATTAGTGCACCCGTATTGTAAAGTGTTACTGAAAATTGTCTTGATATTTTAGTCCTTTAAGGAATGAAAGAGGTGGAAATATTATATATACATGTTCCACTCACTAATTATAATCTGCCCCGTAATCATCATTTGTGTGAAATACAAGTTGCCAATCTGCAGTGAATTGTATGTATAGGTACATTTTTGGAGTTTTGCAAAAATGTAGGTGAAATGAGGTGAAGTGGATCTAAAATGCAGCGTACTTTAACAAACAAAACAACGAGTAATTGAAAACAACAGGAAGGCAACGCAACAGTGTGCACAAACACAGGCAACAACAGAAAAGTACTAATCTACTGAATCAGAACAAGAGGAGACATATATACACTATATTGCCAAAAGTTTTGGGACATCTGCCTTTACATGCACATTAACTTTAATGACATCCCATTCTTAATCGTTTAATATGTAGTTAGCCCACCCTTTGCAGCTAAAACAGCTCCAACTCTTCTAGGAAGGCTTTCAAGGTTTAGGAGTGTGTTTATGGGGATTTGTGAGCATTCTTCTAGAAGTGCATTTGTGAGGTCGGGCACTGATGTTGGACGAGAAGGCCTGACTTGCAGTCTCTGTTCTAATTCATCCCAAAGGTGTTCTATCGGGTTGAGGTCAGGACTCTGTGCAGGCCAGTCAGTCTACACCAAACTCACTCATCCATGTCTTTATGGACTTTGCTTTGTGCACTGGTGCGCAGTCATGTTGGAACAGGAAGGGGCCATCCCCAAACTGTTCCCACAAAGTTGGGAGTCCAAAATGTCTTGGCTGGAGCATTAAGAGTTCCAAGATTGTCCAAAATGTCTTGGCTGAAGCATTAAGAGTTCCTTTCACTGGAACTAAGGGGTGAAGCCCAACCCCTGAAAAACAACTCCACACCATAATCCCCCCTCCACCTAACTTTACACTTGGCACAATGCAGTCAGGCACATACCGTTCTCCTGGCAACCGCCAAACCCAGACTCGTCCATGGGATTGCCAGACAGAGAAGCGTGATTCGTCACTCCAGAGAACACGTCTCCACTGCTCTAGAGTCCAGTGACTGCGTGCTTTACACCACTGCATCCGATGCTTCGCATTGCATTTGGTGATGTAAGGCTTGGATGCAGCTGCTCGGCCATGGAAATCCATTCCATGAAGATCTCTGCGCAGTGTTCTTGAGCTAATCTGAAGGCCACACAAAGTTTGGAGGTCTGTAGCTATTGACTCTGCAGAAAGTTGGTGTCTTCTGTGCACTGTTTGCCTCAGCACGCGCTGACCCCGCTCTGTGATTTTCCGTGGCCTACCACTTCAGATCCCAATTGCTTCCACTTTGTTATTCATAGTTGACCGTGGAATATTTAATAGAGAGGAAATTTCCAGAATGGACTTATTGCACAGGTGGCAACCTGTCATGTTACCACGTTTGAATTCACTGAGCTCCTGAGAGTGACCCATTCTTTCACAAATGTTTGTAGAAGCAGTCTGCATGCCTAGGTGCTTGGTTTTATACACCTGTGGCCAAAACAGTGACTGGAACACGTGAATTCAATGATTTGGTATGTGTCCCAATACTATTGGCAATGTAGTGTATATATAGCCGCTTCTGTTCCACAACAGTTTTCCAACATCCCTCCTCCACCCCAACTCCTCACTCTCAATTATTCCCAACTCGGCCAGGGGGGATTGCTCTGGGCCAAATTCCGAGCTCAAAGCCCTCCCCTCAGACAGCACACCAAATATGCATATTCTGAACTACGTATGTATGATTACATGTAAGTGTGAACTTGTGAATGATCAAATGAGGAACAGGTGTGAGTAAGCAAAGGCTGTTTCTCAATTTTAAGAATGCAAAGAACGGACTTGCGTTCTCATGGAGACTGGTCTTGCCAGGCTTCTTTGAATGTGAACGTGGACACATAATTCATCTTTGTGAGAATTGAGATGTGCTGTGATCTTGTTGCTCAACTGACCGTGAAAGAGCTCCATGTGTCAGTTGTGTCACTTCACTGCCATTCATCCTCTCCCATGGCCTCACAGTATAGTAAAGTGTCCATCGAATGTGCACTTCAGAATCATCTGGGGACTTTCTGCCTACTGTTTTTTGCATATATAGTAGGAAAGTTTTCGATTTCGATAATCTCACATACTATTTAGGATGGATAGTATGCACATTGGTGCGCAGGGAATGAGTACCTAGCAACAGATGAAACCAGAAGGTAAACACAGGAAATGACAAACTAAAAGTCCTTGAAAACGAAACAGAAAACACAACAGATCGTGACAGTCGGTAGAGGCATGTTTTTCCATTAACCTTATGTTGCAACTTCCTGCAGTTTCTACTTAATATACCAAAGTTAGAAAGTTAGATCACTTAATAATAAATTTAAATTAACAATATTATCTCAGTCTAAATAGATATTGTTTTGTGTGCAGCCTATTTGTGTTATATGTCAAGCATACCGTACGTTTGAGACTAGAAATTGCTTTGATTGTATGAGTTTATGAGTTGTTTGGTGTTATATGGTCAGCTTTCATTTTACAGCCTTAATCTTACACCTTGTCATCTGAGATTCGTTCATTAGAGACTCACAATATAGATATAGGCTATGACCAGATCTCTAACTATGAAAATTCAGTGTGCATTAAACATTTGCAAAATACGAAGCACAAGTGGCACTCTCCTTCCGAGACAACATTCTTGATCAGCTTACACTAACTCCACAAAATCAAAATAAAATGCACTGCATGAGCAGTCAATTACTAATAATGACGTCTCTACCTTCCCGAGGTGTTCGAATAATGCCGTCACAAAAGCTACAAATGGATGCCATAGCGAGGGAGCTCTTCAGAGCGCGCAATCTGCCAGAAAAGCTTTCATGCTAATGAAGGAGAGTGGAGCGGTGGCGTTCACTCACTGTAGAAATGAGTCACAGGGCTGCGGTCAGGCTAGAACAGCCAGACTCTGGCGGTAATAAGGAGCAGCAGAGCCAACCTATTCCCCGTCCATTTTGTTGCCGTCAAAGCCCAATTTCTACCTGGAGAAAGGGAGCCAACTTAAAAGGGACTTCATAAAGATATGACAATATTCCATTACCGCACCCCTTTAGTCAACAGAGCAGAGATGTGGCCAATAATCAGCAACACATGTCTGGGGAAGGCTGTTTACATGGGGAACAAGGGTCGTCCTTATTGCTTTTAGAAACGGACGTAGGCGTTGTTTTAAAAATATGAGGGTTGAAACATAATCTTTGAGGGTACATTTTTCATCTTTTGTTCTGAGTTTTTCATTTCCTGTAAAACACAATATCCTGTCCAAAAGCGCAATTATTCAACCACCAGCATGTCTGCTTACTAGCATTCAACACACATAGATGTAAGGCAAATTACCATCTGATGTATTTTAGAAAAGATGTTTAAATCTGAAATACACACAGAAATGATTATGTATTCATACAATATTTATATTAATAGTTTCAAACATATTTATGATGTCTCAGGGGCTTGGCGATACATATTCTGGAGAGGATGTTTTTAACCATCAAAGGGCAGTTTTAGGTGAGTGACTAATTGAGTTCATTTTATCATAATTCTTTTTGGAACAAGAACACACCAGTTTTTAAAGCACCAGTGACAGGAAGTAAATTGTATTTGCACACACTTTAAGTATTTAATGGTTAATCATTTTGTTGACTGTTATAAATCTTAATGACTGGAATTGACATAAATTTTAATAAATGCACTATAGAACTTTTCGTACTAAGCATTGTAAATTAAGGGTGAGAAAACTTTTGATGATGTTACAACAGCTATAAAGAAGGGGTCATAATTTCTTACTAAAAAGATGAGCTTTCATAGTGTCACATGTCTGTCTGTTTAGTTAATCTTTCAGTTATTTTCATCCTTTGACACAGTGGTGCAGGTATGACATCAGAACCCGGAAGTCTAATTTGCTGCTGGTTCCTTCCACACTGAAAAAAAATTATTTTTACCGCTTGTTCAAATTGCTTAATTAGAATGAGCTAAAACAACACAATTGCTATACATTTTGTCCAAACTTAATTTGATTGTGTTCAATCCACTTAAATATAAATCAAATAGAAGTTTACTTAATCCGGTTGTGTTGAGATTACATGAATGATTTGTGTTGCATTAACTGAAACTGAGCGGGGCTTGTTAGTTCCCAGCATGCTTTGCATATGGCTAGATCAAGAGTGAGTAAATGTTGTTATTTTATATGCAAAAGTGTTATTTTATGTATTTTTGAGTAAGATGAGAAAGGGGAGACTTGATTGTGTTTAATAGTGTTTAATACTCAATTATGTTGGAATTATTAGAACAATTTAAATTACAGTGGGTTACCATTGTGGAGAAGAGTGGAGCATTTGCTTAGGCTGTGGACTAATACAACTAATGTCATAACGGCTTTGCTGAAGGAGCTTTGAATGCTTAGCATTTAAGATGTTAATGTGTGCTACTAGCTAAAAGTCAACTAGTGCAGTATTATAATTAAGTTGTGTAACAAAAAAGTATTAAAGTATATGAAATTGAAGTAGATGAATGAATATATGAAACTGAATGCCTGAATCATGTCAGGAGCCATATAAAATTCACTTTGAGACTACTTAATTGAATCACTTCAAATGTATTCATTCCATGATGTTAAACTTACATGAACAAATTATGTTTGTTTAACTTAATTGAATCATGTGGGACCGATGTACACAATTAAATCATGTAAATCCAACACACTTTTTTTTTCAGTGCAGATTTTTTTTAATTTTTTAATTTTTTATTTTTTTATTTTTATGTGTAAATACTGTGGTAAACATAACTTGACTATACTTTGACGTTTTGTTCTACAACGTAAATTACACGCACCCATACCAAAAACATGAATTTTGTTTCTAAGACTTGGAACAAATGCTTTGTTTCTTGTGCTTTGGAAGCTTATCTCTGCGATGGAATAATACAATGTAAAAGATAATTGCGACTCTTTTTTTCTCACAATTGTGAGTTACATCAATTCTGAATCTTTTTTCCCCTTCAGAATTTGACTTCATATCTCGCAACTGCGTGTTATAAGGTCAGAATTATGAGATATAAACTTGTGAGATATAAACTCGCAATTGCAACTTTATATTATGAGACAGAAAGTCTCAATTACATTTTTTATTCTGTGGTGGAAACAAGCTTCCATACTGTGCAGTGTATGTTTTACAAAACTTTAAAGTATAAATTATGTTTACTACAGGCTTTATTTCACTCATAATTTGATAAACCCTGGAAAATCTCGAAGGAAAAGCGGTCCTTGACGTCACCTGCGCCACTCTTTTGGTCATATTTAAATAGATTGTCACACCAATTATTTTTTTTTTCTTAGCAAATCATATGACTTGTCTATGGATATTAAAATACAAGAGAAAGTATTTTATTATACATAAATTATACCTTTTTAATACACAAAAATGACAGTCGATGCATTCTAGAAAGCTTTAACAAATTAGTTTGCATGCTTTCCTCTTTTAGGCATACATAAAATTACTGTCATCACTGTATGCATTAAAGAGATTTATCCTTGCCGAGTCAGATGAAGACATTTGTCAGATCACGACAGACATTGCATTTTAACAGACATTAATTGCATTTTAAATGCATTGATAGAAGGTGGCAATCTAGCAGAGAAATTACGTAAAGCAATGTTATAACAGAGTGGGGAATAACATGGGAAAATACATTTTGTCCATTTACCCACAGACAGACATTTTTATTGTGTTCTGTCAGATTCCTTGTGCTTTCCATCTCACATGGTGAGGCAGACTTAAAAGGGCCTTTCAATGAAAATATCAGGCTGGGAGATGCACTACCTCTGAGGCAGTGTAGGAATGTTTTATTACACTTTTCTCTCTGTAAAAGTAAGTTTTATTGTTCTACCTACATTCTCAATTTTAAAGGGATAGTTCACCCCAAAAATGACGTATGACGTTGGACGTAAGCGTTTTGAACTGTGAGGCGTTACACTTTCTGCACAAGTTGAATATGGAAGGTGGTCTGGAAGGAGCTAGATATTTTACTTTATAAAGTTTTAAATATGGTTCTTTTTCTTACAAAACTTGCATTACTTCAGAAGGCCTTTATTAACCCCCCATAACCGTCTGGATTAAGTTTATGATGGATGGGTGCACTTTTTTGAGCTTCAAACTCAATGGACATTATCACTGCCATTAAAAAGCTTGGAAGCTACAGGATATTTATTAATATAACTCTGACTGTGTTCATCAGAAATAAGAAATTCATATACACCGTTGCCTTAAGGGTGAGTAAATCATGGGCTAATTTTAATTTTAAAGTGAACTAATCCTTTAATGAAAGAAGTTAAACTGATATATAATGCATAATGTATAATTGTTAGTTTTATATAGCTATATATCATTAATTATTAAGCAAAATTCATATATAAGTTGTATTATATAATTAATTGTTATACTATTAAATTATATCATTAATTTTTAACACATTGTAATACAATTTATTTGCATAAATCATTTATATGCTAAATCACATTTTTTGATTCCCTCTGTAAATTTTCTCTGTGCAAAATACAAAAGAAAAAAAAAAAACTTTTTTTGCAAAGACTCAAAACCTCCATGCAGAGATCATCTGTCCTCAGCGCTACCTCTGTGCTTTTAAACCTCCCTGCTGGGATCACGCTCCTGAATAATTTTATCTAGCTCAAAATGGGGGAAATTTCACATCATTGGCTCATTGTATAACCATTATCTTTATTCCCATGCTCTCAGTCTCAACGAATGCAAAGAATGCAAAACACTTCCCACTAGTTCATTTTACTTCTTCCTTACTCTCAGAGTTGTCTGGTGGGCTTTGAATTGTGTTTTGACAGCGCTGTTGAAAGATAAGTATGTGTTGGCACATTCTTGATCGGAGGAAGGTCTCCGGCTGACTCTGAGGGTGAATGACGGTCTGGGGGTGGAATGGATGTTCTTGCATAAAGCTGGTGTAAGTGAGTGGCATTGCAGCTAGGTGTTTTCTACAGCTCTGTCATTAAAGCCGTTTAATCGCCGCAGCACCTCCCACTCAACAGATGGCTACAGTTCAGGAAATCACGGTATTTCCAAGAATAACAGTAGACTGACGCTGCTCTTGCATTACGTTATCTCAGTCAACTTTTGTGGAGAAAGTTACTAATCACACAAGACAAAGAAAATAGAGAGAAACTGAATGTTGTGTAGCTGAGAATTTACATAATTTTATTCAAAGCAAAGCAGCAGACCTGCTTGGCAAAAGAGGCACGCTGCTGGGATCTTAGCAAATCTCAGCCTTACAAAGGTTTGAACCTGCAACCTTCATCTTGGCAGCCAGAATCCTTAAAGGAATAGTAAAAAAAAAAAAAAAAAACAATTACAAAAGTTTTCAGTGAGTAATAACTTCAATTTGATCTATTCATCACACAAAGCGATCATGTGGCTTCTATGAAAATTGTTTCTGCCACAGAATAAAACATTTTAAAAGATAATTGCTACTTTTTCTCTCACAATTTTGAGTTTACATCTCGCAATTCTTGATTTTTTTTTTTTTTTTTTTTTCAGAATTTCAAGAATTGTGATATGAAGCCAGAATTTGAGAAACTCACAATTCTGGCTTTGTCACACAATTCTGACTTCTCTCAGATTGAGAGATAAACTTGCAGTTGTGAGTTATAAAGTCCAATTCTGAGGGGGAAAAATATCAGAATTGCAGTGTATATCTATCTATCTATCTATCTATCTATCTATCTATCTATCTATCTATCTATCTATCTATCTATCTATCTATCTATCTATCTATCTATCTATCTATCTATCTATCTATCTATCTGTCTATCTGTCTGTCTGTCTGTCTGTCTGTCTATCTATCTTCTGACTTATATCTAGCAATTGCGTGTTATAAAGTCAGAATTGCGAGAAAGTTGCAATTACCTTTTTTTTTTATTCTGTGACAGAAACAAGCTTCAGGTGATGTGTTTAGGGAACAGAGATTCACAACAAGGATGATAATAAAACAGTTTTATTGACAGCAGAAATATATGCAGACTGGATGGTGAGTATATCAGATGAGACGTAAAGCAGATGAATGGAGAATAGGAACACTGACAGTCTTTATCGTTGAAGATGGATGAGGAGGTTGTGGATAGCGAAGAATGAAGCTGGAGTACACACACCTCGGTGAAGGGACTGGTGAATGGAGAGAGACTTGGAGATGGAGAAGAACTGCAGACACAGAAGACCAGGAAGACAATGGAGACACGGAGAGAGGAGACAAGTGACAGTCACTGGAAACGGGTAAGTGGAACTAGGAAGGTGAGTCCTTACTCAAACAAAACCAGAGAAAGTGACTGCGTGAGGTGTGTGCGTATATGAGTCTGTGGTGATGAGGAGATGAGGTGGTCTTGAGACCGGTCTTAAGAAATTTTTTTGAAGGTCTTGGTCTTGTCTCGTTCTTGACCACATTTGTACTCGGTCTTGTCTTGGTCTCGGACTTAGAGGACTCGAGATTTTATCTCAAGACCAGCCAAGACCACAACTGCAAGGATATCACTATTTAACATCATTAATGTGATTTGATGTAAAACTTACTGCTTAAAATGCAATCAATAACTTCTTTGTAATGTGATTTCTTTTGTTACTGTGCAAGTGTTTTGTTTTGTTAAGTTCAAAAGCAATGCAGCATTGTCTCAAAAATGCCCAAAATTAATATAAATGGCCAAAAATTTTGAGATTTTGTTTATTTTTTATTTTATATATAACATAGAATATAATTAAGCAATATCACAAGATCAAGAGAGCTGTTTTCATGAATATAAGCGTGATTGCAAATGATATTGATGTATACAAACGTTCAATAAACAAGAAGTTAATATTAAATTACATTTTGAACTGTGTATTGAACTGTGTCTTTGAACCGCTAATTCGCAACATTTCGTTATTAAATGAATCAGCTGCGTTGAACAAATCTGTTGAATTAATTATTCTGTGACACCTAAATAATGTTAATGTTTTAATGTTAAATTAATCTTAACATTATTTATGCAGGTGTTATTGTACCAATTCAGATGCAACTTCTGTGCCATTAATTATATTGTCAGTGATTTGATTGGTAACAGCACTATAGTGTCTTACTATTCTAATTACAAACCCGATTCCAAAAAAAGTTGGGACACTGTACAAGTTGTGAATAAAAACAGAATGCAATGATGTGGAAGTTTCAAATTTCAATATTTTATTCAGAATACAACATAGATGACATATCAAATGTTTAAACTGAGAAAATGTATAATTTTAAGGGAAAAATAAGTTGATTTTAAATTTCATGGCATCAACACATCTCAAAAAAGTTGGGACAAGGCCATGTTTCCCACTGTGTGGCATCCTCTTCTTTTTATAACAGTCTGCAAACATCTGGGGACTGAGGAGACAAGTTGCTCAAGTTTAGGAATAGGAATGTTGTCCCATTCTTGTCTAATACAGGCTTCTAGTTGCTCAACTGTCTTAGGTCTTCTTTGTCGCATCTTCCTCTTTATGATGCGCCAAATGTTTTCTATGGGTGAAAGATCTGGACTGCAGGCTGGCCATTTCAGTACCCGGATCCTTCTTCTACGCAGCCATGATGTTGTAATTGATGCAGTATGTGGTCTGGCATTGTCATGTTGGAAAATGCAAGATCTTCCTGAAAGAGACGACGCCTGAATGGGAGCATATGTTGTTCTAGAACTTGGATATACCTTTCAGCATTGATGGTGCCTTTCCAGATGTGTAAGCTGCCCATGCCACACGCACTCATGCAACCCCATACCATCAGAGATGCAGGCTTCTGAACTGAGCGCTGAGAACAACTTGGGTTGTCCTTGTCCTCTTTAGTCCGGATGACATGGCGTCCCAGTTTTCCAAAAAGAACTTCAAATTTTGATTTGTCTGACCACAGAACAGTTTTCCACTTTGCCACAGTCCATTTTAAATGAGCCTTGGTCCAGAGAAAACGCCTGCGCTTCTGGATCATGTTTAGATATGGCTTCTTTTTTGACCTATAGAGTTTTAGCCGGCAATGGCGAATGGCACGGTGGATTGTGTTCACCGACAATGTTTTCTGGAAGTATTCCTGAGCCCATGTTGTGATTTCCATTACAGTAGCATTCCTGTATGTGATGCAGTGTCGTCTAAGGGCATGAAGATCACGGGCATCCAGTATGGTTTTCCGGCCTTGACCCTTACGCACAGCGATTGTTCCAAATCTCTGAATCTTTGGATGATATTATGCACTGATGATGATAGCTTCAAACTCTTTGCAATTTTTCTCTGAGAAACTCCTTTCTGATATTGCTCCACTGTTTTTGGCTGCAGCATTCGGGGAATTGGTGATCCTCTGCCCATCTTGACTTCTGAGAGACACTGCCACTCTGAGAGGCTCTTTTTATACCCAATCATGTTGCCAATTGCAAATTGGTCCTCCAGCTGTTCCTTATATGTACATTTAACTTTTCCGGCCTCTTATTGCTACCTGTCCCAACTTTTTTGGAATGTGTTGCTCTCATGAAATCCAAAATGAGCCAATATTTGGCATGACATTTCAAAATGTCTCACTTTCAACATTTGATATGTTATCTATATTCTATTATGAATAAAATATAAGTTTATGAGATTTGTAAATTATTGCATTCCTTTTTTATTCACAATTTGTACAGTGTCCCAACTTTTTTGGAATCGGGTTTGTGTATTTATTCATGAAATATAAGTAATTTCTCAGACAGTATATATTGATCTTTTAGATTAATTTAAGGAGTGCTGGTCTGGTCTTGGTCTTGACTCGGTCTCGCCCTGTCTTGGTCTTGTCTTGGTCTCAACCCCACAAAGTCTTGGTCTTGTCTTGGTCTCGGCACACGCTGGTCTTGGTCTCGACTTGGTCTCGGTTTAGGTGGTCTTAACTACAACACTAGTATGTAGGTATGAAACAACATGAGGGTGAATAACGGAACAAATTTTGGGCTATTTTTTGGGTAGGAAAGCATAACTTTGTATCACCATATTGAGCCCTGATGGTTTTAACTGACAATTTAGCATGGTTTCTATATTTGCACACACATCAGAATGTGTCATGAACCTTTATAAGCTGGAGATAAACAGATTTTTTCCATTATGTCAAAGTGAGTTTGTCTTTAAAATCAATTGCATTGTAATTCAGGCCCTTACTACAGGAGATTCTCTTTCAGAGTAGGTGATGAGGGATCTCAGACTAGAATGGACTGAATAAATGGAATAATTATATCGACAAAGTATTGAAGAAACCATGCAGGTGGAAAATGGCAGGGGGAAAGTGTTTCTGCTCAATACATAGAGTCTCTCTTGCAAACAAAGAGGACACATTACAGCCAGCTGAATTCTGTATATTGGACACATAATCAATCTTTGAAATCCCCTTACTTAGAGTAAATCTCATGAATGACCCAGCTGCCTTGTTTTTTTTTTTTGTTTTGTTTTTTGTTTTGTTTTTTGTGTATCCTACACAAATTAAGAGATCAAGAAAGTTTATTAATTTTTCATATCTCATTTCCCACCTGTTGTGTTGATGCGAGTTGGCGAATCTCACAAAATCTGTCAAGAATATTTCACACCAAAATCAAAAGAAAAAAACCCCCAAGAAATTATATTTTCCTCATACAATACAAAGTATTTCCTCATATTGTTTTATGACCAATCGGTTTCAGGATTTATTTTTAATTTTTTTTTATTTTTCCATATAGACTGCATGGTGGTCCATAGAGGGAAATGTTATTATCCTATCCTGGAAATCTTATTCAGACTTATTTCATTAATTTCATTCTGGCCCTGGTCTTTTTGCCTCTCAGACATCACGTAAGGTCACGGCGTTCAGCATTAAATGCAAATGGACCTGTGAGTGCCATTGACCTATCAGCACTACTCAGAAAATAACCTCTCCTTGTACGGCACTGAATATTTCACTGGGACATGCAGAACGGTGCCAGAAGAAAAAGCATCCAGTTGGAACATAGCGTCCGGGCGATTATACGTCACAGCCATCTTCAGCAATCACAGCATTCTGGATTCAGATCTTGTTGAAGCAACAAATATGACAAAAATATCTCCATGGCTTGAACAGAATTATTATATATTAGACTACCGATCAGGCATAACATTATGACAGACAGGTGAAGTGAATAGCACTGATTATCTCTTCATCACGGCACCTGTTAGTGGGTGAGATATATTAGGCAGCAAGTGAAGATTTTGTCCTCAAAGTTGGAAGCAGGAAAAATGGGCAAGCGTAAGGATTTGAGCGAGTTTGACAAGAGCCAAATTGTGATTGCTAGATGACTGGGTCAGAGCATCTCCAAAACTGCAGCTCTTGTGTTCCCGGTCTGCAGTGGTCAGTTTCTATCAAAAGTGGTCCAAGGAAGGAACAGTGGTGAACCGGAGACAGGGTCATGGGCGGCTAAGGCTCATCGATGCACGTGGGGAGCGAAGGCTGGCCCGTGTGGTCCGATCAAACAGACGAGCACTGTAGCTCAAATTGCTCAAGTTAATGCTGGTTCTGATAGAAAGTTGTCAGAATACACAGTGCATCGCAGTTTGTTGTGTATGGGGCTGCATAGCCACAAACCAGTCAGGGTCAGGGCCAAAAGCGCCAAACGGTATTCCCTGGTGGGGAATCAAAAATGGTTCAGGAATGGTTTGAGGAGCACAACAACAAGTTTCAGGTGTTGACTTGGCCTCCAAATTCCCCAGATCTCAATCCAATCGAGCATCAGTGGGATGTGCTGAACAAACAAGTCCGATCCATGGAGGCCCCACTTCGCTGGACACTGCTTAAATGATCTGCTGCTAACATCTTGGTGCCAGATACCACATCACACCATCAGGGGTCTAGTGGAGTCCATGTCTCAACGGCTCAGACACTGTTTTGGCAGCAAAAGGGGGACCAACACAATATTAGAATAATATCATAATGTTATGCCTGATCAGTGTATGTGTTTATTATTGTAGACATGAATGCAAGTGAACAGAACTGAAAGGCATGCAGCCCAATTGATTAGCGACAGTCTGTGACAGGTGAGAAGGAAATGCCATGGCTGAAGAAGGAAGACAAACACAGAGAGAATTCGATTCTCTGTGAAGAGCCCCAGCCAGACCGATGAAGAGGCGTATTGATCAAGTCTATTGTCTGCAACCATCTTAGTAGGATCAATCGTTTCTTTTTCAGCACACCTGGACATAAAGACTTTTCAGCATTGTAGAGCATTTATAGGTGTATACTCACAATGTCCTGTTCCAAAGAAAGGCAACTGAACTTGGCTACCTCCTAAGATACTTCAAATTTTTAGCCAAATTATTAGACAGTATCTCATTTATCATGGAAAAGGCAATACCCAAAATGCATTGCAAAGAGCTCTGAGACCCAATCCAAGATTGCAGACAAAGTAAAAGCAATGTTGACTAATAATAATTTGTTCAATATTAAAAATATAGATTTTTTTTTTTAATTATCACAAAAAAAAGTTATATATCATATTAATTTATTTATTATGATCTACTTTTTCTTAAATCTGTTTTTCATAAACAGATTGGTCCTAAAATTGGCTTTGTTTTGCATTGGTTTGATTTTAAATCAGTCACTTATAAGGTTCCATAGCCGTTGTCTTGGAAGTCAGCTGTCTACACTCACCTAAAGGATTATTAGGAACACCTGTTCAATTTCTCATTAATGCAATTATCTAATCAACCAATCACATGGCAGTTGCTTCAATGCATTTAGGGGTGTGGTCCTGGTCAAGACAATCTCCTGAACTCCAAACTGAATGTCAGAATGGGAAAGAAAGGTGATTTTAGCTATTTTGAGCGTGGCATGGTTGTTGGTGCCAGACAGGCCGTCTGAGTATTTCACAATCTGCTCAGTTACTGGGATTTTCACGCACAACCATTTCTAGGGTTTACAAAGAATGGTGTGAAAAGGGAAAAACATCCAGTATGCGGCAGTCCTGTGGGCGAAAATGCCTTGTTGATGCTAGAGGTCAGAGGAGAATGGGCCGACTGATTCAAGCTGATAGAAGAGCAACTTTGACTGAAATAACCACTCGTTACAACCGAGGTATGCAGCAAAGCATTTGTGAAGCCACAACACGCACAACCTTGAGGCGGATGGGCTACAACAGCAGAAGACCCCACCTGGTACCACTCATCTCCACTACAAATAGGAAAAAGAGGCTACAATTTGCACAAGCTCACCAAAATTGGACAGTTGAAGACTGGAAAAATGTTGCCTGGTCTGATGAGTTTCGATTTCTGTTGAGACATTCAGATGGTAGAGTCAGAATTTGGCGTAAACAGAATGAGAACATGGATCCATCATGCCTTGTTACCACTGTGCAGGCTGGTGGTGGTGGTGTAATGGTGTGGTGGATGTTTTCTTGGCACACTTTAGGCCCCTTAGTGCCAATTGGGCATCGTTTAAATGCCATGGCCTACCTGAGCATTTCCATCCCTTTATGACCACTTCCAGCAGGATAATGCACCATGTCACAAAGCTTGAATCATTTCAAATTGGTTTCTTGAACATGACAATGAGTTCACTGTACTAAAATGGCCCCCACAGTCACCAGATCTCAACCCAATAGAGCATCTTTGGGATGTGGTGGAACGGGAGCTTTGTGCCCTGGATGTGCATCCCACAAATCTCCATCAACTGCAAGATGCTATCCTATCAATATGGGCCAACATTTCTAAAGAATGCTTTCAGCACCTTGTTGAATCAATGCCACGTAGAATTAAGGCAGTTCTTAAGGCGAAAGGGGGTCAAACACAGTATTAGTATGGTGTTCCTAATAATCCTTTAGGTGAGTGTATGTAGGGAGTAGGCAGTGAGGCAGCTCAGTAGATTTTGAAACTGAGTTTTTATTCAGAACTGAAACTAGCATTTCACCATGGCAACCATGATGGTTTAGTCACAGATTCAAATAACTGCACCGACTCATAAGTCTCTCTGGATCACTCTTTATCATAAGAGCTGTTTTGCATCGGTTCAGTTTTCAGTAACTGTGAGTCATTGGCTATAAGAGGTTAGGCATTCTTTAGTACCCTCAGCAGTCTCCTTTTCAGAACATTTCCATACATAAGAGGTTTTCACATATGTGCCCCTATCATCATAGTGCTTAACATCTGAAATAATGTGTCCGTGAATGCCTCTTAGGCAGGCTTTCCACACAGCCCACTCTGAGGACACTCCACCATTCCTTCCTTATCTTCTGTTTCACTGCTTTACGCCAGGCTTAAACTTACCAGTCCCTCCCTCTGTGTTAACAGTATATTACAGTAGACTGTCCTCAAGCGCTATTAATTCTTAATATTAAGGGGGTGGTGGGATATCTTCTTTATGTATTTTTGAGTAATAATATGGTTAAATGAACATGTATTGGCATGATAAAAAATGTTTAATAACATTAAAATTTAAATTATATTATGACCAACAGCACTGACTTTTCACAGGATTAGTGGTAAGGATCTTTCAGACTCTTACCCCATGTTACATCGAAATGCCAGTAGGTGTCGACAAAATAATGACAAATCATTGACGAGTCATTCACCCGTTCAAAATTCTGTTCAAAAACTCTGATTCATTCAGGAACCAAACATGCGTGAGTCATTGACTCATTCGCTCAAACAATTAGTTCAAAAACATTTAAGAAAATTAACCGTTAGACTGCAAAGTAAAAAAGAAATGACAGTATTTTACACCTCACGAGGAATAACAGTTGTATTACGTTTACTTTTTCATTAAATAAGACATGTTTGATGACGTATGCAGCCTTCCGTAATGAGATGCAGCTTTACTAGGCTTACTATTGATTCAGGAATGAAACACAAATGAGTCCTTGAATCATTCACTCGAATGATTCGCTCAAAACATTGATTCATTCAGGCCTGAAACACTGGGGGGAGAGGGGGAAATGGACAAAGTAACTGCCAATATTACACCCTAAATGAAAATTAAACTCAAAATGTACTTCTCGTTCAGTGGATGGAGGAGTAGGGTGTGTTGTCTGATCCCAAACATGGTGACCAAACTAAAAAATACGTTTTTTTGTTGTTGTTGTTGTTGTTGTTGTTTTTATTTGCTGCGCTATGAATTATTTATGGTAACGTTACGCCCCTTCTGTATCCGCGAGACTGAGCGAGCATTAACCAGAGTTAATTAAGTTTTGACATAATGTTAATGACAATAAATTCCAGAAAGGAAGGAGACTGGAATAAGATGCCGCTCAAGGACCTAGAAGGCTAACAAGTTACAGCTCAGCCAATGGTAAGCTAAATGTTTGACCCTGGTCGCCGTGCCAGTATGCAGTTTTTTTCATGGTAGGAAACTCTGTCATGTGTAAATTAAATTATAATTTAGAATATTTTGTGTGTATTTTCGTGTGATGTGTAGTGTGTGTTTTTGTGTAGCGAATTTCGGAGACACGACAGAATTTGGCTAATGCTGACAAAACCTGGTTTTGGGGATGTAACGTTACTCATTTGTAAAAGCAGTTTAAAGATAAAGTAAATAATGTATTTTTTATTTTTGTATTTATTTTATTGTATTGCTATCTTTTAGGGTGGGGTGTGGGTTAAGGTTATGTTATAGTAAGCTGTATAGCTATAAACATGCGGGTCATATGGGTTGTGTGCACATTGCAAATATGCTACAGATAGTTATGTTATCATAGGCCTGTTTTGTAAAAGTATATAATTACTGAAAGACAATAATTTTTTTTCCGGAAGTTGCAATCTAACAACTGTTGTAGAGTTTAGAACAAAGCAAGGAGGATGTTTAGATAATAGCATGATTTTTATTTTCATGCAAGTATTCCCATAACCAGATATTTTCTAATCTCTTATACGTTATGTAATGCTCCATAGGCCATTGTTAATCAAAATAATTGGTATTGTTTATATTGTTATATATATATATATATATATATATATATATATATATATATATATATATATATATATATATATATATATATATATATATATATATAAAGGCTAAATAGTTTCTTTTTCACCCTTCTTGAGGAGTTTCTCCTCATCTATTTCATTTTTTCATGTGGGCTGTTGGGGTTGGCATTTCTGCAGTGCTGCATGAGGAGGATAGGACATTGTAACTGCCTCAGGCTCTGTCAAATAAATCATGTTGTAGCAATTAAACTGCTCTTCTCTTCCCTAGATACCTGGAGAGAGCAGACTGGAGTGACTCAATGCACTTTTAAGTTAAGAAACACCCTAGTTTAAAAAAAAAAATGATAAGGAAAAGGAAGTGGGCACATTTAGGCTTTCAGCACTTAAAAAGACAAAAGCATTAATAATTCAGTGACTTAGAAGTGTTTTATTCCACTTTGGTGTTTTTTTTGTTGTTTTTTTTATTTGACAAAAGAACACAATATAAACCAATATTTCTTAATATTTCTTATGATTTCCTACAATTTCTGCCAGCCACATACTGGAGAACACTATCCCATCTTTTTTTTAATTTTTTTTTTTATCATTGGCATTTCTGGTTCTTAATTTCTGGTTGGAGTAGTTCACTTCATAATTACAATTTCCTGATAATTTATTCACCCCCATGTCATTCAACATGTTCATGTCTTTCTTCAGTCGAAAAGAAATTAAGGTTTTTGAGGAAAACATTCCAGGATTTTTCTCCATATAATGGACTTCAATGGGGTACAACGGGTTGAAGGTCCAAATGGCAGTGCAGCTTCAAAAGGCTCTACACGATCCCAGACGAGGAAAAAGGGTCTTATCCAGTGAAACGATCTGCCATTTTCTAAAAAAATATTAAAATGTATATACTTTTTAACCACAAGTGCTGTTCTTGCTCTGATCTGCGATGCACTGCTCATTACGTCATCACATTGGAAAGGGCACACGTGACATATGCGAAAGTCAAGTGTTTATATAGAGAACATGTAAAGACTAAGTCAAATGCCCTTCACAAAAAAAGGTAAATCAACGATGTCGGACGATTTAGAAGTTGGACATTTTTTTTCAGTTTTTTTCGCCCTACTGCGGTACTTCCGCCTACGTCACACGTGACCTTTCCAACGTGATGACGTAATGCGTGGCTCATCGCAGATCAGCGCAAGAAGAGCATTTGTGGTTAAAAAGTATATACATTTTTATGTCTTTTTTTTTTTTTTAAATTACAGATCCTTATTCCTCAGCTGTGATCGTGTAGAGCCCTTTGAGGCTGCTTTGAAATTGCAATTTGGACCTTCAACCCATTGGACCCCATTGAAGTATGGAGAAAATCCTGGAACGTTTTCCTCAAAAACCTTCATTTCTTTTGGACTAAAGAAAGACATGAACGTCTTGGATGACGTGGGGGTGAGTAAATTACCAGGAAATTTTAATTCTGAAGTGAACTACTCCTTAAAACACAGTCTGTTGCCAAGCCCAGCATAAGCCAACATACACAAACTAGTGTACTAGCCCCGTAGTCATTACATATCTAGCAAAAATACATTGAAAACATCTACATTGGTTGTCCTAAGGCAGCGCAAATTATTTCATACAACTTGCATGATCAAAAGTATGTAAAAAGTGCCCAATTACTGTGGTAAACTATCAGTCAAATCATTAAAAACACATCAAAACCAGCATCCATACAGTTTAATAAAATGAGTGGTGCAATTTAACTACATTAAATGAGGTGTTTAAAAAAGTTAGTGTATCCCTGTTATATACATTATGTGATTCGATCAGTCTCAAGCACTCTGTTTTGACGTGAGGATAAGATATGAACATCAATATGTAGAAGGACAAGCATCATTTCCCATTTAAAAAGCTTCTGTCTAGCATTTCCCAATTCATCCTTTATCCTCAGTTGCTTTTGTTAAGGATGTGAATGAAGATGAATGTGTTGATTATAGTACTAAAATGCAGTGTGTTTTGTGAGAAAAGAAGCAGAAGAGAGTAACAAGAAAAGAACACACATCTTAGTATGCATAGTACAGAAATGAATTTCAAAAGGGCTATATTTGAGCATTTAAAGTTGTTATAGTTTTGTAAGTGAACAGGAGCAGAATGGTCTAGTATTTATCGGACTGTTTTTGAGTGCATCCACAGGAATGAAAAGCAGTGACAGAGAGAAAGGTTTGGGGCAAGATAAATCTGTCAATCTCCTCTGTGCACTCTTTTTTGGATTACAGGAGTTTTTAGGGATTATTTGCCCGACTCTGCAGAAGTCTTCAATACTATCTGACTCGTTCCCCAAAGTCAATTTGTCGTAAAGTATCAAAAAAGCACTCCCAAAGAACGGGATAAAAGATTTATAAAGCCTGTCACAGTATCTAATGGTGCTGGTTAACTCAAAACCTTTAGTTTTCTAGCCCAGTGCACACCAGAGAATGTCCCCGGAGAGAGATTGCCTTCTCGGGCGTCCGCTGCGTAGTTAACACTATAAACTGGACACTGCAGCAGAGAGCAGCAAAGTTCAGTCTCAATCAAAAGGATCTGATCAAAACTGGCCTGATTGCTTAGATCTACCAAAGCACTGTAACCTTTTTATTGACCTTTCTGTAGCTTTCATCCCCCTTACTGGATTCATTTACAAAGGCTTCAAAGACCCCAAAGGTACAATACTAAGACAAGTATCGTATGAATTTATTTTCCTGTTTTTAGATGCTTGAACATTTTTCAAACTAATCGATATGCAATATTTTTATTGTTATCTTTTGAAAGCAGATACTCTGCAGCCACTGTGGTTAGTGGTTTTCCAAAATTACTATATACATATTACTATATATATATATATATATAATTTATTCATATACGTGGCATTGATTCAACAAGGTGCTGAAAGCATTCTTTAGAAATTTTGGCCCATATTGATAGGATAGCATCTTGCAGTTGATGGAGATTTGTGGGATGCACATCCAGGGCACGAAGCTCCCGTTCCACCACATCCCAAAGATGCTCTATTGGGTTGAGATCTGGTGACTGTGGGGGCCATTTTAGTACAGTGAACTCATTGTCATGTTCAAGAAACCAATTTGAAATGATTCGAGCTTTGTGACATGGTGCATTATCCTGCTGGAAGTAGCCATCAGAGAATAGGTACATGTGGTCATAAAGGGATGGACATGGTCAGAAACAATACTCAGGTAGGCCGTGGCATTTAAACAATGCCCAATTGGCACTAAGGGGCCTAAAGTGTGCCAAGAAAACATCCCCCACACCATTACACCACCACCACCAGCCTGCACAGTGGTAACAAGGCATGATGGATCCATGTTCTCATTCTGTTTACGCCAAATTCTGACTCTACCATCTGAATGTCTCAACAGAAATCGAGACTCATCAGACCAGGCAACATTTTTCCAGTCTTCAACTGTCCAATTTTGGTGAGCTTGTGCAAATTGTAGCCTCTTTTTCCTATTTGTAGTGGAGATGAGTGGTACCCGGTGGGGTCTTCTGCTGTTGTAGCCCATCCGCCTCAAGGTTGTGCGTGTTGTGGCTTCACAAGTGCTTTGCTGCATACCTTGGTTGTAACGAGTGGTTATTTCAGTCAAAGTTGCTCTTCTATCAGCTTGAATCAGTCGGCCCATTCTCCTCTGACCTCTAGCATCAACAAGGCATTTTCGCCCACAGGACTGCCGCATACTGGATGTTTTTCCCTTTTCACACCATTCTTTGTAAACCCTAGAAATGGTTGTGCGTGAAAATCCCAGTAACTGAGCAGACTGTGAAATACTCAGACCGGCCCATCTGGCACCAACAACCATGCCACGCTCAAAATTGCTTAAATCACCTTTCTTTCCCATTCTGACATTCAGTTTGGAGTTCAGGAGATTGTCTTGACCAGGACCACACCCCTAAATGCATTGAAGCAACTGTCATGTGATTGGTTGATTAGATAATTGCATTAATGAGAAATTGAACAGGTGTTCCTAATAATCCTGAGTGTATGTATGTGTGTGTGTATATATATATATATATATATATATATATATATATATATATATATATATATATATATATATATATATATATATATATATTTATATATTTATATATATATAATATATTTATATATATATATATATTTTTAATGTTTTTGTTTAACTAGTCAACTTAAAAACGTAACTACAATATAATTCAAGTAATATCCTCTTTATTAACCATCTGGTTAAAAACTTTCTATTCCAAGTGCACCACACCTGAAGTGATCATCATGGGGTAAATGTAAAACAAATGACTTATTTAAATAACTTTGCAGAAAATATGCATGAAATATGAAGGCAAATCATGTTTATGTGCCCGGGCCGGGGCACATAAACAGCGTGCAAAACGCTCACTGCCAATACAAAACAATTTTAAAAAGGCGCCTCTCACTGCAAAAAACGCACTCTGTCTGATCGGGTGTTGAGACGTAATGTGTTCTAGTGTTCTACGTTCACTGAGCGCATCACACAAGAGTGGTTAATCAGGCGCACCATCATGTGGTTGGGTCATTTTCTTCTCTTAACTGTTTTTTTAATTTTTTTTATTGCTGTATTGTCAACATATCTGAATGTAACGTTTGCTAACATTTCATACAAAACCGCAATCTCTTGATTTAAAAAGAATAAAATTGCAGCGAAAAAAATTAAAAATCGTAAAAATCTCCCAGCCCTACATATAGGCCTAAATATTTTAATATTATCTCATAATTTGTCTGCAGGGTAAAGACTTGTCACATTAAGACTTGACACACGGATCCATGTTACAGTTACAAATGTGTTTTCTTTCTCAACTGTTTACGTTCACTTAAAACCTATAACTGACTGTGTTTTACGTAAATACTTGCCAAAACCACCATTTTGACATTATTTTGTGTGCATTTGACAATTTAAGCGCAATAAGCAGCAGGTAAAAAAACTCAATTTAGTACTGAGAGGCGGCTTTATGTGTGTGCACTTTGGGTGTGAGCACAAAATCTGCATGAATGAGTAAAATTATTTGAGAATAAGTGCAATCCCACACTCTCAGAAAAAAAAGGTTACAGGTACAGTCACTGGGGCAGTACCCTAAGGTACACAAGTGAAAAGGTACATCTTTGTACCTTACTCACTCCTAAATGGTACATATTAGTACCTTAAAGGTACATATCAGTACTTTAAGAGTGCGTATTAGTACCTTTTCGAGTTTGTACCTTAGGATACTACCCCAGTGACAGCATGCCGAAAATTAAGAGAGCAAGAAAGCACAGTTGGAATTGTGTATCTATTCTGCGGAAATTGATTATATTTCAGTATCGATATGTAGAAAAATCTTCATTTTTGACCACTTCAGTGCAGCTGTAGTTAAAACAGCTTTTTAAAAGAATGTATTTGAAAAATGCATAAAACTCAACCTGCCAAAGTGGGTAGTTGGAGTGACTGCGTTACACGCCACTGCTGAAATCCACCCGCATTTGGGGCGGTGTTAATGTCAAGCGCTGATGACAACATCTCACAAGCCAAGAGCAAGTTAGAAGTTATTAGATTCAGTCATTACATAAAAATGTGAACTGAGACCTGACATTTGATTTGCACAAACTCATCACAGGAATAATCCGTTACAATTATTGAGCAAAAACGAAAAGCGACTTGGAACTCAGCCACTTCATATGAAAACACACACAAACAGACCATGCGTATCATAGAGCCTGCCACTGAAAATACACAAGACAATAACGAGAGGCACAAAGCTGACAGAAACAGAATAAAGTCAACACACAAAGAAAATTGGATTTTGCTTTGCTTTATTATAAATGCAGTTGGAGATTGAATGCTGTCATTCATTTTTAATTTTGTATTAACTTCGAGATCTTGTTGCTCGTGGAGGCTTCATTAACTGTTCAAGTAAACACTGGGATGTTTTCAGCATGAAGCGTGATATAATACTGTCTGTGATGATTGCTGCTCTGTTGTCTTGACTAGGCTTGTCTGACCGACACAGGTATTGAATATTAAAGAAATAGTTTACAGGAGAATTATCATTCTTGTCATCATTTACTCATCCTCATGTCATTCCGAACCCGCATGACTTCCTTTCTTTCATAGAACACACAAAAAAGTGCTTTTGATGGTTCTTTTGTATCCTTTTTGATGCTTGAAAGCTTCAGTCTCTTCTTTGTAACTGCATGGAAAAGAGCAACGAAATGCATTCTCCAAAATGTCACCTTTTGTGCTCCATTGAAGTAAAGCAGTCATATGAGATTGGAGGCTAGCTTTTGTTTCTGTGCACTTCTGGTTGTTGTCTCGTCTAAGTTAATTTTAAATGTTAAAAATCTGAAGTGTTGTTCTATGACTAATGCAAATTTGTTTCCCAAACCACTTACAGGAGGAAATCAGAAATGAAGGCTCTAAGTAGAGATTGAATAAAAACTGCTAATTGAAAGTAGTAATTGTAATGCCAGTAAACCTGTTTGCCATGTTTTTGGGCACTGACCAGGATAATGCTCTGGGAAAATTGGCTTCCACATTTTTAGCTCAATAGCACCACCAGTGGTAAGACTGTGTTTAGATTCAGGAAGAGACTTCTCTTCTTTGTATATATACAAACTTTATTCAGTCACCTTCAACATTTCTCACATTATCACAGTTTATTCTGGGTATAATATGTCACAGTTTACTTTATTTTGCTATCCTCAGTTACATAAATTAACTATAGTGTCCTGCACCCACTAGTAAACAAAATATTTAAAAAATTATATCCGTTGTCGAATAAATTTTGGTTTGACTAATATATAATAATAATAATATATATATATATATATATATATATATATATATCAAATTAATCTAATATTGAATAAAAAGATAAAAATATAATATGTATTACTGGAAAAAAATGAATTTCAAATACTTGCATAATTTGTATGGAGAAAAAGCTTCTAAATGAATGCATAGAAACACATGCTATGTCCAAATATCCTTAATAACTGAAGAGTGCACTGCTAAATTAATTTATTATGTGGCAGAGATATCTCAACTCTTAAAAGTTTGTGAGGTGACTACACGGACATTTATGCACATAAAAAACACAGTTGTATTCCCTTTATTGGTTTCAGCCTGCCTGCATATGAGCACATATCAGGCCTTAATTGCCCTCACTAAAATTTGCATAGCATTGTCTGGTGTAAAATACAGCCTAAAAGGGTGTAGTAATTTGGCCAGGGGGAGCAATATAGCTCCCTGTTTCCATGGTACTGATGTGATTTTAATCACCAGACCTCAGTCTATCGTGGCCAAGTGTTCTAGAGGCATCTCTGCCCTGGAGGAGCCCTTTCCATCATCAATGACTGAGACCAAACTGCCTCGCCCTGCTAGCAAGTTACGAGCAGAGCAGGTGTGGGTGTAAAGCCTGACTTGTTACTTTCATGGTTTATACTGCACCTGCGTAGAGGTTGTTGCCAAGGTCAGTCCATTTTGCCTTGTAGTTCTGACTCATGTTAACAGATGTTGATTTAAAATGAACCTTGAGAATGTGTGAATGTGTTTTGATTATTGAGGCAAGCGTCATTTGGAGGTCTTTATTCAGACATAATTACAGGAGTCAATTGTGTGCATATTTCTAAATAAGGCAATCAAATAATCTCTGAAGATGCACATACAAATTAGTATTTTTTTATTATAACGTATAAAAACTTTTTTTATATTTTTATTTTTTATATATAATTATGTATATTTGAGATGACGAATCCAGTCAGCTAAGTAGCCTAAAAAATGTTTTTAATTCTGCATGAGGCAGGTCAGCTCCTCATGATACCTAGCTGTGTTTTGAAATTCTAATTAATAAACACAAAATTATAACAAACTGCCATTTTTCAGAGAACTTATTTTGCACATGCCGTAGGCGGCTTATTCAGAATCTGAATGACGATTGCTTGTTAACTTTTCTAGCGTGTCCGTTAACGATTCTAAACCGCCAGTGTGACTACACTGTAAAAAAAATACGATCACTAAGTTATGACAACATGTTTTTCACATTGCTTTAACTCATCAAAATAAGTTAAGTAATTTTCAACTTTTTTATAAGATTCAACTAATTTTTTTGTCCGTTGTAATGTAATTTATGTTGAATTACATTAATTTTTTTTTTTTTTTTTTTTAGCGTTGATTCCCAAACAAATGACTCTTATGAGTGGTTCTTAGTGAATCAAAAACATATACTGCAATGCAAAACAGTCTGTAGAAAAATGGATGAGATGCATGCTCTATCAAATGCAGTGAGATGTAGGTAGATGAAGTGTAAACATACTGTGGGAATTGTTTTAAATAAATGTATCAGTGAAAATGTCATTTGGCAATGAAATTGCATTTCTTTTATTTTTTGCAAATATTTATTCCTTGGAGTTCCACAAGAACTGCTGATAGAATTAAGGAACCAGAATCATTCAGATGAATTGAAAGCAGAAATGGAATCATTAAATTCAGTTAGCCTGCAATATCATTGCATTAGAGAAGATGATCTATCAGTTGTTATGAAAGACAATTAAGTACATTGTTTTGTTTACATGATTCTGTTAGAGTAAAAGTACTTTAAAAATCACAGTACATATTTAGCTCAATTAAGCAGGATTGTCAGAGACAGAAGTTAAGGTTGTCATTTTCCTTGGTGTGGCTGCAATTATAACAAACGCTTCAGCATTTTACAAGATCAGGCAGGAATTGCAAAAATATTCACTACTAGGGCCTCTTGTGCAAGGCTGGCATGTAACGTCAGTCTAACCTTTCAGCCTTGTCAGTGCATAAATTCCTGGCAAACATCAGTGCTGTGTTTTAGGCCAGGGTGACTCAGAATGCCCTTTGAAATTCTTGCTGGTGATCAGAGAGAGCAAACCGCTGCCCTTTTCTCTCTCCTTTGGAAGGAGGCGGACCTAGAGATTGGCCACTACCTTCTCTTGAGCCTTTGTGCTCAGTCTGAGCGGCTCTCATTACCACGGCCTCGGGTTCACTTGTAGTCTTTTAGATTCAATTAGCTCCAGCGCCCAGGAAACTGTTGAAGGGCATTTTGATCAAGCGAGGCTTTGAGGGAGCTGGAAAGGTCAGCAAAGAAATCTCTTCCAACATGCACAGAGAAATCTCACATTCAAAGCTGCAAATGCATATAATTGTGCAAAACAAAAGTCAAAGTTTATGTATGTAAAAGCGTGTTTTGCGTGTTGCCTACATTTGATAATTTGTAGTTCTAATGAACTATTTCCAAAACACCTACAAAATATAATGCAAAAGGCACTATTTTTCTATGCTTATGCTTTGTGAAAGCTCATTATTTAGGTTAATATAGTGATCTGCTGTTGTTTCTCCCTGTGTGTCTGCTTCCTGTGAGGATGACCTTGGTGGGCAGCAGGTGTCAGCGAGAAGGAAATAATATGCCTGAAATCACCTGCAGGGGACATAAAATTCCCAATTAAACCTTACAATGCCTGGATGCATGGAGGAAACTCTGCACGTGCAGAGAATTGAAAGAACTAGGCTACCTGAAAAGTTTTAACCCTGTTAATGTAAGAAGGCAGACTGAACAAAATAATCACTTCTAAATTTGGTACAAACATTTATTAAAACACAAGCAGGAACACCAGAACACCTGTTTGTAATGTGCAATGATAAAAAAATAAAATAATTTGAGGTAATTTGTGCATTCATGCTTATTGTGTAAACATTAACTACACTCTAAAAATGATTTTCATGATTTATCACAACTTTTTTCTAATTAATGTGGTTCAGATAACATATAGAGTTTCTGTTGATTAAACCTTAAATCTCCTTCTTTTATTAACTCCATTTTTTTCAATTAACTCAATGAAATTTTAAGGCAACCAGGTTACTTACTTTTTAAAATTAAACCAACAATATTTTTATTTATTTATTTTTACAGTGTAATGACAATCATTGAAAATACCACATATTGTAAAACAAGACTTGATTTCCAGTTTTGTACTCAGTTATAATGTTAAATAGTTAAAATGTAATGAAATGCCAAAAGTGCACACATACACACACACACACACAATGTGTATATATACAGTTGCAATCAAAAATGTTCAACCCTCTTGACACTTTGCTTCCATTAACAACATTTTATGAAAACAATTCAACAAAGGCATCCATAAACTATTATAGAAAGTTTATTAATACACATTTGAGTGATTCTGAGAGCATAATATTGATGAGAAATAAAAAAAAAAAAAAAAAAAATCTAATTGGCTCTAAACATTAATGTTCAAAATCATTCAACCCCTAAAAGTCAAATTTTGTGCAGAATCTTTTATTCCTTATAGCCTCCAATAAACGCTGTCTGTAAGTTCTTAGAAGCCTCTGTCACCTCTCTACTGCAATTTTGGCCCATTCCTCACTTGAAAAATCTTCCAGATCACTGATAATCTTTGGTTCCCTTTCGAAAGGGAACTCGCACTGCGTCAAGAATGCATATGGGGGAACGCCTCCAGCGTGACTGAACTACTATCGAATCACGGCAATCCTATTGACCGGCGACAGCCCATGATGTCATCAATGTGCGACCAGGAAGTATATAAGGGCGCCTTGCAAACATGACACCATCCTTTTCGTCTTCAGGGACTGTTCTGTCTGAATGCTTCAAGTTAAGGTAATCCAATTCATTGTTTTCTGCCTGGGATCAAGAGTATGCACAGTCAGCTCTTATGGAGGCTGAGCACCAAGGCTGAGCGTTGATGCGCATCATGGTTCCTCAGATGGAGCTCGCTGATCGTCGCGAGAGGGTGTTTTCCCTCAGACGATCTGGCGGCTGGCGAGACTTATTAGCAAGTGCTCTTAGGGATGGCTGGTTAGAAGGGAAATTAATCTTTTCAGCCATCCTGACCATGTATGCCGAGCCGATGAATGCTATGGAACTTAGCAAGCAGGCTGTAGCTGCCATGTTGGCGCGTTAGAGGAGATATCGCTCGTAATAGATTGAATGATCAATTTCTCCCCGGCCATAAACCATCGGCTCAGCTGAGCTTTCAATTTCTTCCTGATCTCCTTACAGAGATCGAGAGGGTATGGAAGAACCCATATTCAGATCATATTCACTGACATCAGCGGGAGGTAAACACTGATGTTGGGAGGATAGGTGAATATGGGTACTTGTTGTCGCCACCGCTTGACAGGATGTCTTGCAATCTCCGATCTGGGTGGGCGAGGACACTGAGAGCTCTAACCCTGCCATCGAAGCCTTACAAGACTATGTTTTGCTTAGATGACAGGGCATACACAGCAGCAGGTCAGCCCGGTGCTACTTCGCACACCATGGCGGTGTTGCAAGCGTACCAGGCAAATCTGCTGAGGGATCTCGATCAGGGGATGGGTTTTGCCCCCTGGTGTGGTGGTCGAACTGTGCCGCACCAAGCGCAGGGCCCAAGGGCCAGCATCGCGAAGGCGCATTCGGCGGCGTCTAAAGACCTGCATACCACTGAGATCCGGGTCCCAGGCAGGTGGGAGGCGTCACGGTGCAAGGACCGGAGACGGGGCCCGAGGGCTAGCATTGCCTCTCGTGCGCCCCCTCGGTCGACGGTATGTCTCAAAGAGGCGGACTCCCTCGAAGGAGAAGGAGTTGAAGGAGCTGTGCATCACAAACACAGTCAGCATTGATGATGGGTCTCCTCGCTGAGGGTGAACTAAGAATAACACTGACCCTCACTTCTCTTCTTCGTCGCCTCCCCAGGTGATTGTCATTTGCATATTACTCTATATTCTTATGATGACTTATGCTCCCTGTATAGAGTTGTGGGGATCATTTAAGACGATGTTTGTAGGGCCCTGAAGTTCCCCTGTTAGGTGGTTAGAACGATTTATAGAAGCACCAGTTGCATGGGCTCCAAGTGTGAGTGGTTGGCACTCCTTGTTAGAATCGCTAGTAGAGACCGAGCCGCCGCTCTGTTCACTGTGCGCAGTGAATAGGCCTCCTCTCAGTATGAGAGTAGTTTTGAGGCCACCACTCATGGTGGTGAGTGGATGTTCTCCTAGACTAATTTGGAAGGTTGTTGCGGCCGCTTAGTTAAGCCTACAGGTTTTTTCTTTAGGGCTTATTGGGCTGGTAGCCACCTCAGGGTAATGTTGTTCGTCTCCTCTCAGTGTAAAAACATCGGAGAGTGTATGTTTAGACCAACACGTGAACTTCAGTTCCAGCCCACCTGGGGCTTCGGACACTTCCTGCCCTAGTGCCTCCTCTCATGTGAGGCTGCCGCTCCTCCGAGCCTCGGGTAAAGATCTATGCTTGCAGGCCGGCACTCACCAGGGCTCATTAGGGCCGCATTAGTTGGCTTAGGCTTTCTAGGGATGACGGAGGCGTTTCGCTAAATAAAGAAAGCGCTCTCGCCCTGGGCCCTTCACTATATGAATGTAGGTTTTTTTGCATCCCTAATGTCAGCCTCCTCTCATTTGAGAGTCGTTCGGCCAAGGCCCGCCCCCTTCTCTGCGTTCTGGGGTTTATGAGTAATGCAGGTTGGTGCTGAGGCAGAATTGATAGCGACTTAGCCAGTGGTCGTGGGGCGGCCTCCCAGAGCTAGTTTTTGGCCGCCAGCTTTTGGCAGGCCCTGGCCCTAATTATATATCATGGCCGGGTGGCAGTACTCCCCTGATAAGGCAGGGTAGATTTGAGTACCCCACTCCTAGCTCTGTATCATTCTGCTCCACCCATGGCTCGGGTTGAGCAGCACTTCGCAACCTTTGTTTTATGATGGTTTGGTAGTACGCTCCCTTTGAAGGCAGAGCATTGCCATGGCTGAGGCCCTTGCACGTGAATGGTTGGCCGCTATAAGAGGGAAAGTTTGGGCCTTCACGGAGGTGGGTGGTGTAAGTTGTACTCCCCTCGCTTAGAGGGTCCAGGGCATTTTTTACGAGTACACTCTGTGGGCAATGTAATTAGGTTGCAGGCTCGTAGGCATCACACAGTAGGCCCTCTGGGATGGACTGGCCCCAGGGTGGGGCTTATTAAGGCCAGTCTGAGCAGTAGACTCCAGGACAGGTAGTAGGCCTCAGGAGGCCTCCTTGCGAGTGTGTCCCGACGTTGGAGGGACAAGCATAACAGCTGCAACTAGGTAGCCAGCCTTGAGAGGCCTTCTGTGGATGTCCCCATGTGTATTTTGATGTGAGCATGCTCCCCAACGATGTCGGCTTCAGTAGCAGAAAACCTTAGGCCCAACACTGGCCTCCCTGGGAACGAGTCCCCAGGTAGTAACTGGATGTCCATCTTTGTCAGCCAGCAGAGAAGCTACTATCAGTCCGGGGTCATAGCAGCCAGTTTCTCAAACCTGCCATCAGGAAGCCGCCCCTGCAGGCCTGCTATCAGGTAGTAGGCCCCACCAGGTCTCCCTGAAGGTGGGCTTCCGGTCGCCAGTCACTGTGATGGTTAGCATGGATTGCTAGCAGGAAGTAGGCCCCTCCAGGCCTCCCTGTAGTCTTGCTATCGGGTAGTGGGCCTCACCAGGCCTCCTCTGGATGTGAGTTCCTGGACCTCAGCCACCTTAACAGCAAGCATAAATGGCTAGCAGGAAGCAGGCCTCACCAGGCCTCTCTTTAGGTGAGCTCCTGGACCAGGATGCTCTGGCAGCGGGCACGTGTGGCTATAAGGTAGTAGGCCTCACCAGGCCTCCCTGAAGACTTGCCACTGCGTAGCAGGCCTCACCAGGCCTCCCCTGAAGGTGCGTTCCTGGGTTTCAGTCACTTGGCGGTTAGCACAGCTTCTAGCAGGTAGTAGGCCTCACCAGGCCTCCCTGAGGGAACAAGTTCCCGGTTTCCAGCTACCTCGACAGATGGCTCGTCTGCTATCAGGTAGTAGGCCCCTCCAGGCCTCCCTGAGGGAACGAATTCCTGGGTCAGGAACTAATAACTGGCATTACGCTGACAGCTAGTGGGGACCTGCTATCAGTAATCTGGCCTTAGCTGGCAGCATCTGAAGGCGGTCTCACACCCTAGCGTGATTTAAGCATCGCTTTCTGCTACTCGGACCTGCTCGTATTCAACCTACGGCTTGGTTTACCTACCGGGCAGGTTTTGAGCTCCCCTCATTTGAGGGTCGCCTGTGAGCCTGAAGCCACCTGAGTCTGATCGGACGGTCGTAGGCCCCTCGAGAGGCCTCCCAATTAGATCAGTCCGTAAGTCTGTCTGGCCTCCTGAGTGCCTCTGTAAAATAAGTGCTCGGTAGATCCTAGGATCAAGCAGGTGAACTCCCCTCACCAGCCAGATAGGGTCAGATAGCACTATGCTGAGTATTGCTCTCCAAGATATCCATCTCTGAGATCCGGTCTGAGGAGGGCACTGCCAGTTCGCAGTTCCTCAGTCTGCATGCCTCATCAGAAGGCGATTGTCCAGAGGCTCTGTTTTCAAACAGACAGGGTAGGCCAAGCCAAAGTGTCCCACAGAAGCGACACCAGATCATGCTCGTCTCATTTGAGAGTCGTCCGGCCAAGGCCCACCCCCTTCTCTGCGTTCTGGGGTTTATGAGTAATGCAGGTTGGTGCTGAGGCAGAATTGATAGCGACTTAGCCAGTGGTCGTGGGGCAGCCTCCCAGAGCTAGTTTTTGGCTGCCAGCTTTTGGCATTCAGTGAAGTTTCCCTAATAGTGACTGGCTGGGGCGCCCTCGGGTCCCCTAGCCACATTCCCTTAAAGGGACCCCTTCTGTTGAAGTAGTTGGTCCCAGGCCTTTGAGCAGCCTGGGTTATGAGAGCTCATGTTCATTTAGGTTCATTCTTAGGCAGATAGCTTGGGCTATGACCGTAGGGAATGCTGTCACTGACAGCCTAGTGTGACCAGAGGGGGAGTGGTTCAGGCATTTCAGTTGAATTTGCTTGTCCAGACAGTTGTCACTGCCAGTGGGCATGCACTCCCCTTAGCATGGCGTAGTGGGTATATCGTTCCCCATATGCGTTCTTGACGCAGTGCGAATTCCCTTTCGAAAGGGAACATCTCAGGTTATGTATGTAACCCCTGATCCCTGAGAACAGGGAACAAGACACTGTGTCTCGTTGCCATGCCTTGGGGCCTGCCTGCCAAACAGTCCCTTCAGACGAAAAAGATGGTGTCATGTTTGCAAGGCACCCTTATATACTTCCTGGTCGCACATTGATGACATAATGGGCTGTCGCCGGTCAATAGGATTGCCGTGATTCGATAGTAGTTCAGACACCCGTCACGCTGGAGGCATTCCCCCTTATGCGTTCTTGATGCAGTGCCTCGTTCCCTGTTTTCAGGGAACAGGGGTTACATACGTAACCCGAGACGTTTTCATGTTACCACTGCTTTCTTTAAATTACACAAAATATTTTCAATGAGATTTAAATCTGAAGACTGTATAGGCCACTCAAGAACATTCTATAACCGATCCCTGAACCAAGCTGAAGTAGATTTGGATGTATACTTTGGGATGGCTGTCCTTCAGGAAAGTCCATTGATCATCAAGCTTCAGTCTCTGCACCGAAGGCATCACCATCTTTGCCAAAATGGCTCAATACTTCAAAGGATTTATGTCTTTCATACAATCAAGATTTCTACTTCCTGCATCAGCAAAGCTCCCCCATAACAAGACTTGAGCACCTCAAGAAGCTTTGCTTTTTTTTTTTTTTTTTGCGCCAGACATACAGCTGATCCATGGGTCCAAAAAGTTCCAGTGTGGTCAAATAATTCCATAAAACATTCTTCCAGTCTCCACAGGTCTAGCCAAATGAATTTTACCATATTCAAGTCGCCTTTTATGTCCTTCTTGGTCAAGAGTGGCATTCGGCTAGATGTCCCAATATAAAGGCCATGTCTAGTGTTCTTCTTATACTCTGCATTGAAATGTTTTTTTCCTCCTTTCATCAGGTCACTTTGCAAGTCTTTGGCAGTAAATTGAGGGGTTCTCTATAGCTTTTGTGAGCTTTTTTTGACTTATTTGCTACTCAACTTTACCACATGCATGGGCTAAATGTATATGTGTAACTGCACAAGCTAATTCAGTTTTGTTATAGAGTTTACAAAGGCTTAATTGGCTTAAAATTTTGCACCATACCATACAAATAATTGACTTAACAGCGTTGACTAGGGTTTGAATAATTATGACAGCTATATTACAAAAATCCTATAACTCAAAGCATTACATTATATATATAGACATTATCACCTTTATTTTGCCACTAAACTGTCATTTTTCTTTGTATCTTTAGAAAAGACTACATTTGTAAAATAGCATTTGTAAAAAAAATAAATTTAAAAAAAGCATACATTTGTATTCACCCTCCGCCCCACACACGTGCCATGAGATACAAACATTTGTATGTTTAATATAATAGGTGGTCACCTTAATGCTTAGTGAATTATTTCCAAATGTACATATGATTTTTCAAAATATAAACATTTTATGAAAATTTGTTTTATAGGTCACATTCTAATAAGCCTCAGAACTGATGTATGATCCACCATCTAAAGAGCCACCATAACCCCCTTGTTTTTCTCAACATTCCCTGTGTAATGCAACCCAATGTTAATGTTGAGTCAAAAACACTGAGAATATGTGCAAAGTTATTCAGACAGCCTCTTCACTTTGTTGCTCCCCACAAATTATCAAGAGATGAAAAGGTTGAGAAGAGCATCTGTTTGTGTCAAGAGAAATTAAACAGCATTCAGCTCTTTCATAGGACAATGGGTGTGGTGAAACGTATCTCTTTAAATGGCAGCACCATCATCGAAGAAAAGTCAAGGACTCTCTGTCCTCAGAAGTCAACAGTTTATGACTTTAGTTTCCTGGTGTATTTTGGAATAATCACGCTGGATTTAATAAACCGTCTGCCTCTCAAGATGCCTGTGTTGCATGAGATTTATTGAAGAAGAAAATGGAGCTTGCATCAGGTCAGGAACATGAACGCACAGACACTTTTCCGACAGTAGTCCATGGAGTTGGCTGTCCTTCTTTAAGTGGAATTGTATGAATAATGAATGCTATTTTATTATGTGCTTGACTTGCTGTAGTTCCCAGTCTTGACCAATTCTTACGCTACATAGAAACAGAGCAAAGTGGTGCTGAACGCACGAGTGGACTCCGTTAAATGCCTCAAATTTCCTCTTAATCCACCTCTAGAAATTACTCTTCTGATTCATGTGGAATAATCTTGTTCTTTTGGGCCGTGCTGTTACCTAGTGACTATCTTTCTTTGTGATCTCTGAAGCCGCACTAGAACCATAAATGAGCAATAAATGATATTTTAACTGAGGAAAAATCAGTCTAAAGTGTAGAAAACTCATGAATCGAATGGCGCTGTCTTTCATCTGCAAACGAAACAATACAAATGGCTGAATGCATTGCGACACTCAAGAATTAATCTTATTCTAGCGAACTCTCTGCCTCTCAAGTTTAAGTTTGACAAAACAACACTAAAGTCTTTCAGAGATTCAGATTATAGGATAAACATCATTCTGAAGTGAAGTGATGGGACAAACAACAGTCAGCAAGACCAAAATCAATGATAATCAGATGTGCCTACCATCTCATTTTTCTTAGGCTCAATACTTGACAATTAACTGAATAAATCTAATTGGTGGCATTTAGTAATGAAAATGTTGCTGCATTCATATGTAAATGCATATGTATCTGACAGTGTAAGTTCAGTGGTTCAGACTGAATACGGTCCTGCTGTTTTAGTGCATATGAAACAAGTATAGGCACATTTCAGATTCACTATACTCCTCTTTTCAACTCATATTTTAAGAAAACAAGAGGAACTCACATTTGAAGAAAACATGTGAACATTACCATATAGCTCGGTATGCCATTTATTCCAAAGGTCATTTTGAATGTACAGAAAACTGGTATTTGTGTGCAGTGTAAATGGCAGAATTTATCTTAAAGGTTAGCATACGATATATTACACTTCTGAAGATGTAGAGATATTTTGAAAAAGGTTAAGTCTAGACCAGAAATGAAATTAAACAAAAACTTTACTTTTGTTATGATGACCCTGACTGACTGAAATATATGCAGTATATTAACATGTCCAGTATGCATGTGCATTATAGTGATTGATTGGTGGTTAACAGGTGAAGAATAAGAGACCCAAATTTCAGTTTTAACTAGTGGTGGGAATCTCTAGGCAGCTCATGATTCGATTCGATTACGATTCAGAGGGCTGCGATACGATTATCGATGCATCTTTTTTTCTATATAGATTTTTTTTTTCTCATTTGGTACTTTTAAAGCAAAGTGTTTGTAATGACCCATAACGAATTTACTTCCAATATCTTTTATTAATAAAGCAAATAAAAGTGATTTTGCGAGTCAACGGGAGGTTAACATTTGCCAGAATATGTCCCAACATTGCAAAGCACCAACAGCGAAAAGTGTCTGTAGCAGCATACTTAATACATGCATATAGTAAATTAATACAGACTTCAGCATATTCTGAATCACTAACATAAAGTAATAATCAACACCCTCCTGTTATGTGCAATGAGCAATATAATGAATAAATAAAAAACATTTTGCTGTCCCAAAAAACCAAAATTTTTGTTTACACAAAAATATAGAATTCTGTACCAGCAGCTCTCATACAAAAGTAATGTAAAAGTAATAATAGAGTCTAAGACTTATGACTTCAAACTAAATCCTGAGCACAGACACTTTTTTCTCTTCTGTATACCACAATCAAAAACTGCTTTTATGAAATGAACATCTGAACACTAAATGAACATCTGCAGAGAATACGGACGCAAATCCCATCAAATTTGCGATAGAGTTTGTGGACCTCTGGTTGGCAGCAACTAGCGGTACAACCGAGCGTTGGAAACGTGTAATATGGTTTCTCATGTTTGTCGTGTTTCGAAAATATTTTATAGTTTGACACAACTTGCATATAGTGTGGCTCTTGTCCAGGTCATTTCCCCCTTAAACTTCATAAAAGCCGAAGTGCTTCCATACGCTAGCTTTTAATACAGAGGGTGCCGGTCTGATTTCTCGCAGCCTTCATGTGCCTAGTGATGTGTCGTTCATAAATTATTCATTCATTTTGAACGAATCTTTAATATGACTCGGGAACAACGAGTCGTCTCAGAGAGCGATTCATTCATTTTATGCTGACCCGCGCATGCGCATTGCGCAACATCTCATAGGTGTACTACAGGAAACAGAAATTATTAGTTCATCTCTTGAGTCTTCAGCTTTGAATCGTTCGTTCAATGTACCGGAAACAGAAAAGATTAGTTCATCTCTCGAGTCTCTGAGTCGTTCGCTCAAGTCCCCATAGGCTGAATACAGAAACAGAAATGATTAGGTCATCTCTCGAGTCAGTCTTCGGGTCCGAGTCTCATTCTTTTGTCACGTGACATGACAGCCGTATTGGATGCAGAAATGAGTTAATAATTCACATATAAGTTAACAAACATTTTTGTTTGTTTGTTTTTGTTTGTTTTACTTTTACAGTTACGTGATTTCTGGCCTCAAACTGTATCTTTTTTTATTCTTACACTTTATGTATTTGTGTAAGTCTGTCATGATGGTTCTTTTCTATAACATTGAATTGTATTAATAAAGAGTTGGTTAATGCTTTAAACTTTATCCGTATGATAGGGAAATCACTTTGATAAAGCAAAGATTGAGACTTGTTTACAGTGGGTTCTAATCTTCAGTAAATAGCATAGCCATATCATCATAGTCATATACAAACATGGGAAATGATATATATATATATATATATATATATATATTTTATTTATTCATTTAAAATAATTTAAATAATAAATAAATAAAAAACACCACAGAGACACAAGAAACATTTAACAAAAATAGATTTACAGGAACAAGATGGAACTTTTTTGATTTTTCAGATAATATTTATTGCAGATATATTTTGATAGTTTTATGATAATCCCTAAACAAAGTACAATATACAGTCAATAATACGACTGTAATGCTGTATATGTTGCGAGACACTGAAGTGGTCGCGTGACAAAAGAACGAGACTCGGACCCGAAGACTGACTCGAGAGATAAACTAATCATTTCTGTTTCTGTGTTCAGCCTATGGGGACTTGAACGAACGACTCAAAGACTCGAGAGATGAACTAATCTTTTCTGTTTCCGGTGACTGCATAGCCTTGCCTATGGGGCTGGGACTTGATGAACGAACGAATGACTCGAACCCGAAGACTTGAGAGATGAACTAATCATTTCGGTTTCCGGACGCATGTATTACATACGAGGCTGTCACGGCCAGATTAGACATGATGACGGAACTAATGGCTCGAACCCGAAGACAGACACTAGAGGTGAACTAAACTTTCCAGGGAACAGACGTGATTAAATGTGAAGTGACAAAAGAAAGAACTATTTGGATCAGGAGGTGAGGTGAACTAACAGACACCATACACAGCCTGAAGCAAACTAAGCAATGAATTTATAATTACTTTCTCAAAGTGTGGCCATGGCTGCATTAGCTTATAGTTTATTTTTTTATTCCAAAAGTACTAAATGTGTTGAAAAATGTAACATTTTAATTAGATTCTGCTGAAATGAACGAAATTACTTGAAAAAAGATTCGTTCATTTTGCTGAACGAGATTCAAAGATCCGAGTCAGTAAAATGATCCGAATTTCCCACTACTACACGCGTCTCTGTCATGTGTACGCCACAAGCGGTCCGGACACTACACTTCCCGCACTTCAGAGTTGCGCCTTTTGCGTTCCGTCAACATTACATTATCAAATGAAAATCTATTTATTTTTTTGACATTTGTGAATCGATTCAGAATCATCCACATCCGCATCGCGATGCATCAAAGAATCGAATTTTCCCCCCACCCCTAACCTGAAACCACAGTTTTGTGATCAGCATTAAAATGCTGTCAAATTGTGTAATTGAGCGATTTAGCCTTCAGTCAGTGTATATATTATAAATCACACATCCTCAGTGGAAGATTTGCTATAATATCAAAATCAAACTTTGCTATAATAGCATCTGGATGAATAAAATAAAAAGGGCTTTCAAGCTTAAACTACTTAAAGTAAAAAGTACAATAAAGTATCATAAAATTGACCATATGATGGTTGACACTGATAATCAAAGCAACGGACAGGATAAAAAAAATCAATAAATGCAAACTAATAGATCTACTTGTAATGTCTTCTATAAACATTTTCACTTGACCTTATTAAGCAATGTTTATCCTACAACCCTCTATGTACCTTGACAATAGAATCACCATTGAATAGAAACACCATTTTTAGTTTAGTTGCCAGACTGATACTTTATTATATTATATTATATTATATTATATTATATTATATTATATTATATTATATTATATTATATTATATGTACAGCTGCAATCAAAATTATTCCCCTCCCAGAGACTGTAATTATTTACAAATGTAGGCTTTCCTAAAATACAGAGTTTAAAAAAACCCCACAATTTTATCTATAACAGTTTAGTGGCAAATTAAAAGTGATAATGTGGATATATAATTGAATGCTTTTGAGTTATGGGATTTTTTTTTTTAATACAGCTGTTCAACCCCTATTCAACGCTGCTGTTTTTAAGTCATTTATTTGTACGGTATGGCACATGGAAACTCTATAACACAATTGAATTAGCTTGTGCTGTTACACATACATTAGCTCATGCATGTGCTAAAGTTGAGTAGCAAATACACCCAAATCAAAAGAGTTCTCACAAAAGCTATAGAGAACACATTGTTCTATTACATTAGAAAGTATATGGCTACAAGAAGATTTCCAAAACTCTAAAAGTTCCTAGAGACTCAGCTGGCAGCCTTATTCATAAGTTTAAAATTTGTTGTACCAGAAAACCATTGATGGTTTTGAAGAAAAAGCGCAATATCATTAAGGGGAACAAAATGTTTGATCAGAGCAACTGAGAAAAACCCTCATTTTACTGCCAAAGACTTGCAAGATGACCTGATGAAAAGAGGAAAAAACGTTTCAGTGTAAAGTATAAGAACACTAGACATGGCCTTCTTGTTGGGACATCTTGCCGAATGCCACTCTTGACCAAGAAAAACATGTGAGGCGGAAACCCGGTCCGACTACACATTGAAAAATAAAAATTGTGAACAATACATATCTGGTTCTGACTCCCTGCCTTCAAACAAATTGTCACTTAAATTATCGATTTTGTTACACGCTCTCAGCACTGTAAATGCTAAGGAAGAATTATTTGTCAGTGGCCAACTGGCCATGAAAAATACCTTAGAATTAATAAATAATCAATACTAGGGTTGGGTATTGACACAAATTTCACAATTTGATTCGATTTTGATTCACAAGCTTGCAATTTTGTTTGTGTAGTGTGTTAAAATGCATCTTTGTATGTTTATACTTTGTTTAACTGATAATATTTACTTGAATTTGATTCACTTAAGATTAGTTTTTTTTACCTGGTTTAAATTTGGTAATTCATGATTTGGATAGTGGGTTAAATTCTATAAAATATTGCTTAAAATCCATTTGATAATAATAATAATAATAATAATAATAATAATATAAATGATTTAAATGATTTGACTATAAAATTAGAGGTATATTGTTTCATTTATTAAAGTGGCAATTCATTGATAAATATGGTTAAAAGCACATAGTCTTTGTAGGTAGAATCCAGTTAAACTGTAAAAGCTATTAAGATGCATTTATTCTGTATTTTAAATGAAGTTAATGATACTGAATGTAACTTAATGAGTGGTGTAATATCTATCAGCTTTAACTTTAATGTGCAATATTTAAATAACTCAGACCTATGTGAAATACTGTAGGCTTGGGTTTGCTGGTGATTTACACTGTTTGTATGTTTGTATTTTTAAAGGTTTTTCACCTAAATAAATGGATGGAGAAATTCACAAGGCCTAATAATTGAGTGAAATCCAGTTTAAGTCTTCAAATAGTTGAGACGTATCCTCTTCAAGTGTGAGAAAGCGCACAGTTATACAATACACTTGACAATCATATTAAACGCAATATTTTTCCTTTTTAAAATCAGTCACATGGTTGACTAGTTCCGTATCACTCAGCAACTCTAAAGTGCAAGTCTGAGAGAACCATTTGTATTCCAACAGCGAATTCTCCATCCTCTTAAACAGTTGGCTTTGCCAAAAATAAACCTGTAAATAGAAACATATTAAATAGCTGTGCTCATAACCCAGGGCTGGCCTGGTTCTGCTGTGAAAAGGCACTTAGGGGTGGATCTGAGACAGTGGAAATATGCTTTGCTAAAGGTCTCCAGCATTTGTCTTGTCAGAGCGAGCGGTTCTTTGATACTTGCAAAAATGGCCGAGCATCTTTCATAAGGACAGCAGGGTATCTCTCAAAAAAATCTATCCTTCAGCAGTTGGCTGAAGACCTATTGGTATTTCAGATGTGCTAGGGTGAACAAAGACCCCCCAACCCCCCAGAACACAGAGGGCCGATCACCCACTGATCAGAATTCTTATATCTGACCAAGGTCTTTCAGAAGGGAAAACGCCGGAAGGGTCTGCCAGACACCAATAGGCTGCATATGCTTTCTACAGTTAGGCTCTGAATGGAGAAAAAAAATCAATCAATTCAAGTCTTCAAACACTTGACCCAGTATTCGCTCTGACATTTCGCTTGCGATGAGCATTAGTTTTAATACAGTTCTTACAGCAGGTGTAGGTGGTCAGTGGAATTCGATATGTTCATGTTTTTCACGTTTGGCCATATTAGATTGTTCGTAAACCTTTATTCATCAGCAATCAATTCCAATCATTTCATGACTTGCACTTCTATTTGACTCTGCATGTTGCTTTGATTTGGTCTGTCATTACTCCATTAGAATCTCTGTTTTGACACAGCAGGCTAAAGTGGATATTGAATAAAAACAGCTGAAGTCAGAGAGGTTATCATCTATCACCAGCAGCGAAGATTATGTATTAAAAGCAGAAGGAGCACATTAACGAATATCCCCTAGTGTACCTTTTGAACATGATCACTTTGTCTGATGTGTATTTTTGGTTTAAGTTTCGAAAAACATTTTTTATTTCAAATAAATGTTGCTCTTTTGAACATTCTATTTATTCATCAAAGAATTCTGACTGTCTTAAACATTGATAATAATAAGAAATATTACACTGTAAAAAAATAAAAAACGGAAAATGTACTGGTCATTTTCTGCCAGAATATTATCCAGTAATTTTACGGAAATTTCCGTCATCCCTAAAACGCAACATCATTCAAAATAAAACACCAAAAGTAAAACACCAAAAAAGAAAAACAATATGGAAAAATTGCTTCATATTTATACAGTAAATTGTGCCCTATTTATACTGACTTTTTACAGTGTACTTGAACACCGAATTAGCATATTAGAATAATTTTGGAAGGATCGTGACTGACTGAGATCGAAGTCCTGAAAATTCACCTTTGCCATCACAGGAATAAATTACAGTTTAAAATATTGATATAGAAAAGTTATTTTAAATTGTAATAATAATTCACAATATTACAGTTTTTACTGTATTTTTGATCAAATAAATTCAGCCTTTGTGAGCATAAGAGACTAAATCTTACTGACTTTTAATTGTATATCGAAAATTAGAGCCTCCCCTCGCAGTGAGTTACAATGTATAAAATAAAATAAAAGAACATAAAGCCATTCGATAGTTTTCTAACCAGATATTTTAAAAGAATTCACAGTCAGTCTGAATGATTTGTTCAAATCAAATCTACACCAATACCTGCTTAATAGTACACAACTAAACAAAGGTCAGACATGCCAAGCTAACTGATTTGACAGCTATTATTCCAAGTCTTGCAAGGAATATGAAAAGTGGGGAGTGAGTATAAGACATTTGCTTCAGAAGGATGGATGAAGGTGCGATTTAGGTCATGTCAGTTTTGTTTGCATTGCTAGAACAACCTTAGAAACACAAGACTCTAAATCCAATACTTATTTGTTTGATCATTAGAATAATCTCTTATGCAACTAGAACTTACTATTTTTCCATTTTACTAAAATGATTGCGAGATTCTGTTTCTTTTATTCAATTAAAGGATTAGTTCACATCAAATTTCCTGATCATTTACTCTCATCCAAGATGTTCATGTCTTTCTTCAGTCGAAAAGAAATGTAGTTTTTTGAGGAAAACATTCCAGGGTTTTTCTCCACATAATGGTTTTCAATTGCGTACACTTTATTTTTTACCTCAAATGCACGACTTCGGTGTTGTTCTTCTTCACGGCGTATGACGTCATCACATCGGAAAGGTTACGCATGATGTAGGTGGAAGTACCAACCCAGTGCCGAAAAACTGACTTTAAAACTGCCCTACGTTGTTGTTGTTTTACCTTTTTTTTTGTAAAGGGCGTTTGATTTAGTTTTTGCACATTCATTTTAACACTGTCTTAAACATTGGAGGGGACCAATTTTTATTTTATTGTTATAAAGCATAAAGAAACAGAACAGTGAATGAAATTCTAGGTCTAATTCTAGTTGGGTAATAATCGTTTTGGGACTATTTGCAAACAATATTTGCATCAACTATATTATTAGTCCCGAGATTCTTTGCATAAATGAATAAATACATAGATCTGCAGGTGACATTTGAATTCCTTAGTGGTCTGGTGATAACATTTTTGTAAACCGTGTCAAAGGTTCCAGGATCTAACCTGGGGGGGGGGGACTTGTCCCCCTCAATGTCTATGGTGGTTACGGCCCTGCCGTACGTGACCTTTCCGACGTGATGGCGTCATACGTCATGCAAAAGCACAACACTGAAGTCGTGCATTTGAGGTTCAAAAGTATATAAATGTAAAAGATTTTTAGAAAATGCCTGATGGTTTTGCTAGATAAGACCCTATTCCTCAGCTGGGATCGTGCAGAGCCTCTGAAGCCCTTCGAAGCCCTTTGAAACTGCATTGATTTGGACCTTCAACCCATGTAGGTTGTGTGGGGTATATTCAGCTAATGATCTATGTTGTTAACTGTTAAAACTATAGTCTGTGCCTTACTTATCAAATTGTCGATTAACCCTTAAAACGCAAGGAATTTATTTTGTCCTGCATGCCCCTCCCACGTTTCTTCTCCACTCATTGTCTCAGCAACAATATTGATGCTGCAGTTTTTTTATGAGTGAGTCACTCTTTTGTATCTGCTTTGACCTTTTGTTGCTAGGCTTTGTGGTTGCCTGGATACACTCTTTCTCCCGGCAACATATAAATCAGAAGAGATGAGCCATTAACAGATGCAGTAATTTAACTGTCACCCTCTAAAGAGACATGTCCATAAAGTGAGCTTTAGCGGTACATGAAAACAGATTAGATGGGAGATACAGACAGACTCTCCCTGCAGACGCTGTGGATGTGGTTAAAGGCTCTGCAGTGCTCTTGTGTCAAGATGGTGAACTATGCAAAGTGGGAAAGAAGTGGGCTGTTTATGTAATGGTTTTTCACAGTGGAGGAGGTGAAGAACAAAGAGATGGACTAGTCCACATGTCATGCACCCACATTTGAGATGTACACATCTCTCCAACTCATCCCCCTACTCACAAGAGTCTTTATTGACTCTATTTGTACGCTTACAGAACTCTTAATTTTTTAGGTTTTTGCGCCAGTTTTGTGGGTTGTTTTTTTTTTGTATTTTAGATAGTCAGTAGACCTACTAGAGTTCTCAGACTGAGAGCATTTCATGTCATCTCTGATGCTTCCTCTAAGATTTTTTAATTAAAAAAGCTATAAAACTAATGTGAAAATTATAGCCTAGGTAATTTGGTCTTGATGATTTGGCATTTAAGATGATTAATGCTTGAATTCATATTGAAATGCTAAACAGCTGTGCAAAAATATCGATACAACTAACTATCGCAATATTTTTTTTTTTTTTTTCACGATAATGTATTCCAATGTATTTTCTTAAATCATGTTTTAAACAGATTTAAAATTACAAACCCGATTCCAAAAAAGTTGGGACACTGTACAAATTGTGAATAAAAACAGAATGCAATGATGTGGAAGTTTCAAATTTCAATATTTTATTCAGAATACAACATAGATGTCATATCAAATGTTTAAACTGAGAAAATGTATCATTTTAAGGGAAAAATAAGTTGATTTTAAATTTCATGGCATCAACACATCTCAAAAAAGTTGGGACAAGGCCATGTTTCCCACTGTGTGGCATCCCCTCTTCTTTTTAGAACAGTCTGCAAACGTCTGGGGACTGAGGAGACAAGTTGCTCAAGTTTAGGAATAGGAATGTTGTCCCATTCTTTTCTAATACAGGCTTCTAGTTGCTCGACTGTCTTAGGTCTTCTTTGTCGCATCTTCCTCTTTATGATGCGCCAAATGTTTTCTATGGGTGAAAGATCTGGACTGCAGGCTGGCCATTTCAGTCCCCGGATCCTTCTTCTACACAGCCATGATGTTGTAATTGATGCAGTATGTGGTCTGGCATTGTCATGTTGGAAAAAAAAGAGAAAGAGACGACGTCTGGATGGGAGCATATGTTGTTCTAGAACTTGGATATACCTTTTAGCATTGATGATGCCTTTCCAGATGTGTAAGCTGCCCATGCCACACGCACTCATGCAACCCCATACCATCAGAGATGCAGGCTTCTGAACTGAGCGCTGAGAACAACTTGGGTTGTCCTTGTCCTCTTTAGTCCGGATGACATGGCGTCCCAGTTTTCCAAAAAGAACTTCAAATTTTGATTTGTCTGACCACAGAACAGTTTTCCACTTTGCCACAGTCCATTTTAAATGAGCCTTGGCCCAGAGAAAACGCCTGCGCTTCTGGATCATGTTTAGATATGGCTTCTTTTTTGACCTATAGAGTTTTAGCCGGCAACGGCGAATGGCACGGTGGATTGTGTTCACCGACAATGTTTTCTGGAAGTATTCCTGAGCCCATGTTGTGATTTCCATTACAGTAGCATTCCTGTATGTGATGCAGTGCCGTCTAAGGGCCCGAAGATCACGGGCATCCAGTATGGTTTTCCGGCCTTGACCCTTACACACAGAGATTGTTCCAGATTCTCTGAATCTCTGGATGATATTATGCACTGTAGATGATGACTTCAAACTCTTAGCAGTTTTTCTCTGAGAAACTCCTTTCCGATATTGCTCCACTATTTTTGGCCGCAGCATTGGGGGAATTGGTGATCCTCTGCCCATCTTGACTTCTGAGAGACACTGCCACTCTGAGAGGCTCTTTTTATACCCAATCATGTTGCCAATTGCAAATTGGTCCTCCAGCTGTTCCTTATATGTACATTTAACTTTGCCGGCCTCTTATTGCTACCTGTCCCAACTTTTTTGGAATGTGTTCTCTCATGAAATCCAAAATGAGCAAATATTTGGCATGACATTTCAGAATGTCTCACTTTCAACATTTGATATGTTATCTATATTCTATTGTGAATAAAATATAAGTTTATGAGATTTGTAAATTATTGCATTCCTTTTTTATTCACAATTTGTACAGTGTCCCAACTTTTTTGGAATCTGGTTTGTATGTTGAAATTTCATCAAATCCCTCTGTGTGTGTCAAACGACCACTTCCTCAGCTCCTGTAGATGTCATTGACTCGCTGTCTACAAAGCTAACATTTGCCCATCATTTACATACGGCCAATTCCTTAGAAGTAAGCAGGAATGAGCTATTTTGTGTGGGAAAAAATAAGAGCGCCTCCAGCTTTCAAAACCAACGCACTTTGTGGGGGTGCACTTTGTTTTTAAAAAAGTCAGGGAGTAATGAATTAGATTTAAAAAAAAAAAAAGAAAATGCTGTTTGTAAGCTTTGCCGCGCTACAATAAAATATTCAGGAAAAACAACCAACTTCAGTTATCACTTAACTTAAAATGTCAGCACTGCAACCTCAGCTGAAACCTGTTGATTCAAGGCAAACTACACCATACCACCAACAAGCTTCTGTCTACCTCAGCTAGTACATTTTTAGTTAAGTGTTCAGTGACACTATTCATACATGTCAGTGTGTTCACTGTGCAATACAAATACCTTTGCTAATAAAGCAAGTTTTTTTTATTATTTATTTAACAAAAAAGTAATGCAGTAAATCGCAATATGTATTGTATCTCAATATATCATGGTATATCGTATCATGACCCATGTATCGTATAGTGAGGCCCTTGCCAATACACAGCCCTTGACTGAAAATGACCTAATCACATGGCTTTTGGTGTCTTAGCAAGTCTTAGAAGTGAGCTCTTTTGAAACCGAAAAGACATGAGATTACTGGAGTATGTTCTCAGGAGAAAAATCTAAGAAATATACAAAAGAAAATCTCCATTTGCTCTCCATTGAATCTCATAGCTTTCTGCAAAGTGGTTCTCAACTGCTTTTGCTTGAGGATCCAGATTTTGGGACTAGAAGTGGCGACACAACACAATACCAAACCCATAATTTTGTCTGTTGTATGTTCTTTTATCTGACATTTACCTTCATTTTGTTCAAGATCACCTGACCACCCAACCTGTTCTTGGCATCTACATAGTTTGGCTAACTTGTACCAAGTGATGAATTTGCTCCAATTTTTTTTTTTTTTTTTTTTTTTTTATTGTATTAAAGACTTTTATATCATCAACAACAATAAGATCTTGAGAACATTTTATTCTCCTTGTAAAAAGTAAGCCTGTTTAATTAACCCTAAATGTTTATTATACAGGTTTGAGTTGTGACCCGTTAATTTTGACAGCAAATTTTTATTTAGTTTTAGTCGTATTTTAGTCACCTGAATTGTTTTTAGTTTGTCATATTTTAGTCGACTAATATACGATTGAATTGACTAAATCTACAGTAGATTTAGTCTACTAAAATTGAATGAGTTTAATTAAATTGTAACGTACTACTCTGAGACACAAAGGTTGAGAATCCAAACACAGCTTTAATTAAGGATAATCCACAAAAAAATAGGCAAAAGATCATACACAGACAAGCAGTCCAAACAACACAGGCAAAAGGGTAATCCACGGAATGGGCAAGTAATCTAAAACCAAGAGACAAGAAACCAGGGAAACCACTCAGAAATGCAATGATACAACAAACAAGACTTCACAGTGAATGACAAGGTGAACATGATTTATATAGGCTGAGGTAATGAGGTAAATGAGACACAGGTGTAAACAATGAGTGCTGATGAGTCAGGGCAAAGGCTTATGGGAAATGTAGTCTTTGATGGAATGACAGTCTGGGGTGGAGTGCCCTCTGGTGGTAATCAGGGGCACTCTCACTGGTGAATCGTGACAGTAATGCATTTATTGAGCATTTAAGCATTACATAACCGAATGTTACTTGAATACATGTCAAAACATAATTGTATTTTTAACCGCTCAAGCGCAAAAATACATGAAAGAGAGCTCAATTCACTTTTTTATTTGTTTTTTAAAAACATCTATATCGTTTTTATAATTTTGTTCTTCTGTTTTAGTTAGTATATCAGGTTAAGCTAAAGCTTCAAATAAGTTTACGTTTATTTATTTTTATTTCAGTTAACATTTATTTAATTTCAAGTAATGGATATTTTTAATGGTCTTAGTTAATTATTATAACCCTGATACTTTATTGAATAGAAGGCCTATGTGCCAAATACTGTTCTTAGTCTTTCCTCCTGACTATGAATTAAATGTGAATGAAATAACAACGTAAACACTGTCATTATTCATCAACATTAGTTCATAAACAATTACCTGGCATAATTGTGCGCTATTCATGGATTAAACCGCTCTGAAGCACAGTTCGTTGAGCCTGTCGAACATGCAACAGTGCTGCGTTTTCCCACGGTTAGTTCAGCACGTTACAATTCAAATGTGCGCATCTATTACACAGGGCATCAGTACTGACTGGATCTCTTCCCTACTTGTCCCGCCCTAACATTTTCATTTTCTGTCTCATATTAACATACTACTTTCTCAAATAGTCAAATTGCAAAACAAAAAGTGGTTGAACCAAATCTACGTGAAGGTCACTGGAAAAATAAGATCTGGTAATGTGTGTGAGAAGTTCGGCTGGAGGCTTTGACCAAGTATGTCAATCAATGAAATTAGTGACCCCCCTCATCCTCCCCAGGGCTCAGGAAAGCAGAGACCTGAGAAACAGCCGGTCTCTTATTGCATTACACTTTCAATTCAGCGTAATGAAATCCACTATGCTGGACAATGGGCAGAAATTACATTTGAGCAATGGATGACCAGCCTTTAGATCAAGCCTCTCCACATACCCCCCCCCCGCCTCTTAACTAACTTGCCGTCTCCGCCAAGGCACAGTGAGAACATTTGTAAAGATAGAATTTTCTTTAAAGATAATTTTCCTAATTAACCAACACAAGATTTAATTAAAAGCTGGTCTGCTTTAATTACAGTGATTCTCGCTCGTGCGCTCTCCCTCTCTCTGGCTGAACAATGAGCGGCGCATTGAGTGTGGAGAGCTGAGGAGTGGAGGGACTGAGTATTCCGTGATGCCGAAGCAATATAACCTGATTGATGGGCTGTGAGTGTCCCTTCAGCATTGCCCTGTTTGATGTAGCCAAAGTTTTAGCTCCAGCGCTGCCCCCTTGCCCTCTTTTTCTCCCTCTCTCTATATCCTGTCCCTGGGGAAGCGCTGACAGTTCACATGTTTGCCTTTCCCAGAAGCAGATCTGCATGCTGACTAACGTGCTGTAGGAGAAATAAGCGTTAATCACATTAAGATACAAAATCTAGATTGATCCTCTTAAAGAAGTGTGGGCAGAGGTGGTGGCATCCCATCCTCAGAATCTCTGCAGTGCTGATGTGTTTTTCTCCATATTTGCTGCATTGGCAGGTCTGCTCACATATAGGGCTAGATTATTGTGTGTATCAGAGAGCATAGCGGTGACAATAAGCAAAGGCAGATATGAAGTTAATTAAGCTTTTATCCCTCAGAAGACACAAGCGGTCTCAGAGCTTCCTTTATAAATCAGATACACACTTCAGATGGAGAAAGCTTCTCACAAACCCTGGAACTTTGGGATATGATGAGGTTTTTTTTTGTAGTTAAGTTTGGTAAGTTATCTGCCCATAAGCTTTGAAATCGAGTCATCACTTCTATCAGTGCAACTAGCTACTTTGGTCGACTCGTAAAAGGGATTGGTCACCCAAAAATTTTATTTTTGTCACTTAACCTCATGTTGTTTCAAACCAGTATTCTTTGCCATGCAGTTATAGCACTAGAGCTTTCAAACTTAAAAAAAAAAGGTTATAGGGCGGTAGAGACTTGGCTGACAACACCAGAGGGACCAAATGGCACTGATGGCTTAGGAGACCCTGGCAGAGCCGCAGCGTTGAGTGTCCAAGGTGGAGCCAGGGTGCCAGAGGTTTGAGGAGCAGCAGGACTGAGGACCATTCCGGAGCCAGAGGGAATGTGGAGCCCGGCGAAGCCAAAGGGATGGGGACCCCTACGCGAAGCGTAGCTGAAGGCCCATAAGTCTGAGGCACAGGCAGGAAGCCCGTGGATCTGTGAAGACAGTGGTCCCTGGTAGAGCTAACAGGTTAACGGGCTGAGGTGGAGTAATGGAATCAGTGGCTTGATGCGGAGCTGGAGACTGGAAGACCTAAGACAGATCCACACAACAGTGACATTAGAGTATTAGTTGAAGGGCTGAAGGGAACCGGTGGAGATGGGCCAGAGGAACTGGCTGAACTTTGGCGATACAGGAGACTTTGAGCTGGGCAGAACCAGCGGGATGGGAGGACAGGAAAATATCCTCTTCCAAATCATCAAAATAACCCGCAGAGGTCAGCAGCAGCTCACCCTCAAAGGTGGGAGTGTGAGGGTCTTCCTCCATTCCCTCATACTCCACTAGAACTCCTATAGAGGCAAATGATGTTGCCAGCTCTCACACCTGGTCAGACTTGTGGGGCGTATGCAATGGTTGGCTCAGTCTTGGTTTCTGGTCCTTCCATCGCGGCAGACTCTAGCACTCCGCCTGCGATGGGTTCTAGCATCATGTCCGTGCAGCAGGATGATGGCTGGCTGGGCTCTGGGGCTGGAGCGGGGCTGGTGATGTCCTTCTCAGCAGACCAGATGGTGAATTGATTAAATCGACACGCATTAACCCGCAGTTCACCATCACCCACTCCACAAACTTGGTGAAATTCCCACACGGGGTAGGCATGCCTTTGTTTCCTCACTCAAGCCGGTGTAGTAGAAAACGCACAGATAACGGTCTGGAAAGTTTGTGTAGCATGTAAGTGTAATACACTGGTGTGGACCTTGAGGGATTGCTGCCTCTGCTCCAGGCAGAGCAGCTGGACTGCCTGTGAAGTCCACCTTTTTTTTTCTTTACTCAATCTGCATGTGTTCCGTATTCTGTCACAAATGGTGGCTGTATTAGTAAGTGCACAATGGAGTAAGAGAAAAAGACTCTTTAATAAATCCAAAATGAACACTCAGGAGATTGCAGGAGAATAACATTACAACCATGCAATACACTGATTAACAGAAGCAGTTGTGCAACTCCTCAGTAACCATAGTAACAAACTAGTGATGGAAAAACAAGAACAAAGGAAACCGCTACAGGAACTAGAACTAAACCAAAGAGTATACACGTTACAGCAGTGTGATTCAATGGGGAGAAAATTTAGATAATTTTTTTTTAGACTGTTTCATAGATTTTTCTCCAGATTTCAGTAATCTCACATCTTTTCAATTTCAGAAGAGATCACTGCTCAAATTTACATCATTTGTCATTTCAACTTTTAATTTCAGATTTACAAAATCTTTTTGACTGATTCTTGAGTTCCTTTCTCAATTATGCAATCACAGTGTTTAACAGCTTAGTGGAGTGGGAAATTATCAGTAAATAACAAATGTGTCTATTTCCTCAAACAAAACAATCATATAGCTTCAGATAACTTGGAATGTAGCACCCTTTTTTGAAGTTGCAGTGGTCATAAATTGTAATTGCATGGAAAAGAGCATTATGATTTTTCCTTTGGTGGTCTGCAAAAGGCAAAGTAATACTGGTTTTGAATGACATGAGGTTCAGTGATTGATGACAGAATTGTAATTTTTGGATGAACAACTTAAAACAGTCACTAATTTTGGTTTTACATCGAAGTGTCACTGTTGTGTCATAGTCCTAGCTTTTCTTTGCCTCTCTCTATGGACAGAGAAAATCCTTTGTTTACTTGGAAACAGACATTTTCTCTGTTGCCACATCTCCCTTGAGGACTGGCAGAGGGGACAACCAAAAATCAATGGCAATAAAAGAGCTGTGAAAAGAGGCATACAAATTACGGCACTCCATCAACACACAGCAGCTCAAACAGTAACTCACTCACCCCTCTCAGAGGTCTAACTGACTCCTTCAACCAAAAAACAATACACACGATCAAGACACACCATGAAGAAAAAGAAAAAAACCTCTGCTGAAAACCGCTGGGATGCTGGTTGTGGAAAAAATGGGGCTCACCTGTTGTCACAAGGTACGAAGACAGCGAATAAACACAAAATTTGAATAAACACGGTTCTGCTGAAAAAGTATAATTTGCCAAAAATGTTCTCTGCCTCCTGATAATTGAAGCAGATAATAGTTTGTGTTCCTCATGAAGGAGTTTTTCATTCACTTGCTGATAATTGAAACCAATCTCAGCTCATGAATAGCTCTGTGAAGTTTCTCTTTTCTCGACATGACTCACGGCTGACATTTAAAAACATGCATTAATGTACAACATCATTGATTTTTCGAAATAGACATTTTTCCCCACCCATCTTAAAACAAAAGTTCTGCTCTGACACAAAGAATGCCACATTTTCGTGCAAGTCTCTCTAAATAATTGATTAATAATTCTGAGCCTTTATCTGAGATTTAATGACTGTACACAACAGCACAGGTCATGCATTTAAAAACAAATCCCTCGGTAAACATTTTGTTAATTTCTGGCAGGTTGCCCCTCCACGCCTTATGTATTTTGATTTATTTACCCGTTTAAAGCCTTTGAGGAGATGAAATATCGATTCTCATCTCTGAATAAAAGCGTTTCAGCAGAGAGTTTAATAAAGAGTTCTTTACACTCAGCGTAGTGCTCAATGACTCCCTTAAGGCCCCACACCCAACCATTTGCCTCCTAAATCTGACCACACTTAACCAGGGTGTAGCTAATAAAACTTTACTCTCAACTCAACAATAGAAAGGTTTTCTTTGATCACAGATACATTTTTTGGGGGGAGAACGTATGTATAGTTAAATATAACAAACATCAACAAAATTCTTATTTTGCACACCAGTATAAGCTATTTGACCTTGTGTCTTTTTTAAGGTCTCATTTATACCAATCACCTCCAATATTTACCTGAGCCTCAGTGTAAGCCAGACCTAAGAAAACAACAGACATGACGGTCTCTGCTTGGTAGGATTATGCTAATTGTCTCCGCCAAACATAACCGCCCCCACCCCCTTCCCTCCTCCCTCGACTCCACACCCTACACTCCCCAGAAATGTGCAGTGCTCCGGGGAAGAGTTGAATGCAGCTGCCACTCCTACTCTCTCCATATTCACACACTCCTGTCAGCTTGCTGGAGAAAGAGAGAGGGAGATTTAATAGGATTTGAGGCCGCAGGCAGGCCGCAGTGTTTTTACAAAGGTGAACCGTTTGTTTGAAGATGATACACACGCAGCCCCTAGGGAGAGAAAAACCCAACACTGAAGCCGTTTGGAAGGCTAAAGCTGATTTGATTCTGTTGTGGCACATGGGGAAAAGGTTACATTCATTTAGTATTTCACCATTCCACCATTCTAAATGGTCAGAAATGTGTTTTGGAAACATATTTTAAGTCCAAAATATATATATATATATATTGCTATTGAAATGAACTTTATCATGTCTCACAGAGCAAATTCACTAAGAAAGAACTGCAACCCAAGATGGCGCTGTTTTATATTTATTTGTTTTAGAGCCTGATGCACTGAAATGAAGTGTACAAATCCAGTGCAAACATACCCACAAATCTATGCTGAACTCTAATACAGCAGATTAACCCAGTCTGACATACAAAAGGCATTGTTGACCTAAAAAAACTGCACAAAAAAACAAACATTTAATGAATGTTTTGTTGTTGAGACATTGCTGTCATAATAATCTAAGGTGCCATAGTACTCTACTCCAGCCTAGAAATCTAGACGCACCCTAGCGGCAGCAAATGTAATTCATCTAGCAACTCTCCGTTGGCTTGCGAGCTTGAAAAACCAAACTCTAGTCAGGCCAATCACATCGTGTATAGAGTCAGTAGACAGGCTTAACATAATGACGGCAGAGTTGCGACGGTTCCACATGCTACTTGAAAACAAAGAAGCTGGCGAACAGCGGTCTTTCGAACCGGCTTTTGCCGCGACTCTGGAAGACTTGGAGTTAAGCTTTTCTTTTGAGAAAATAACAAAGAACGGCACTGAAGTCATTCTGCCGTATCCAACTAGCTCCGCTTCACCTTCTTCGTTGCTCTGGTTGGTTGTAGTGCTATCCTATTGCGTGCAGAGGGAATCTGAAAGAACCGTTTATCCCGCCCCTCGGATTGAGCCCTGCCAATGGTGTGTTTCCAGACCCAACATCTGGCTTGTCAACTCTACTCCTAACATATGTGACTGCTATTTTAATTATGAGTGTAAGAGATTATTAACGGCAGCAAGAAATAACATTCTTAAGCCAGCACAATACTACATTTGATACCATATATTTATATCTGGCTGCCATGCTTTATATGCTGTAAGTGCACATACTCGACTAAGTCTATCAGATGCATAAAGGAATGAATAATACACCAGTAATCTTGTCAAATGTGACATTTTAAGCTCTTTCACCTTTCTGTCATGCCTGTGCACGCACGCACACACACACACACACACACACACACACACACACACACACACACACACACACACACACATATATGCCCTCCCTACAAGAAAATGCATAATCAAAACCAATTATAAAGTCCCATTTTCATTCATGCATTCAAACAAGTTTCAAAAAGTCAGCCACTTCCTGATTGACGTTTCTCAGTTCGCAAGCGTTGGCCCTGTGATCATGCATGTATGTGCGCCGTTCTCTCACCGAGATGTTTTCAGCGCATCAGCATATTTCAAGGTCAATTTGATTATTCAAACATTTTAAGATCTTATTTCTCAGCAAGACGCAGGATTAGGAGCAGCTGTCCTTGGGTGTAAGGGGTTAACAGAAGACAAATAACCTCCTGCGGATCTTGCCTTCACAGTGAGCCCACTGTCCCGCATTATAAACCCAGTCCCTGAAATCTCTCCCGCCTGTCGCTGTGGCTCTAATACTGCTTCTATTTGAGAAGGAACATCTTGCATGTTTCCGTATATTGAATCGGACTGGTTTATCAGTGTACATTTGTGGCTGTGAGTCCGCGCACCTGCATACTAAACATTTAGTGTGTTCTTTGTGTGTGTGTGTGTGTGTGTGTGTGTGTGTGTGTGTGTGTGTGTTTGTGTGTGAGCATGTTTAGTGTTTGTTGTCTATCTGCACACATAGGCTTTTGGCTGATAATGCAGTGCCACCAGTCGTCAGCTGTCAGGAACTGCATGTGCTTGTGTGTAGTGAATCCTCTTGATCCTCTGTGGTCCACTGGATAGAGACAAATAGATATTGGCACAGGCTGATTCCATGTAACGCTGCCTGGGCTGTTTGCTCAGACAAAATCGTCACAAACAAACGGGAAAACCTTTTGTTCTGTCTGTGACTTCATGCAGTTACAAATTCTCTATTTCTCTATACTTCATGCTCTGCTAATAATTTATAGTTACAGTCATGTTACACTTTAAGAAGTAGTTTGCTTCATTTTAGTTTTTGCTTGTAGCTTGGATCATAGCCATTTAAATGGATGGAGGTGCAACAATCAATATCTTTTAAATATCAACTTTAACTAAATACCAGCAATAAACCTAGAAAATCAATTAATTTCCACAATTAAACATAAAAGAACAGTATTTAACTAAATATATTATTTTGTAGACAAAATACAAAAATAATGGAGTAAAATGCTGATGAATTTAAAAGGTGAATCATTTTTTGATCCAGTTCACTTAATTGAAGATGAAGTCTGGAATTTAAAGGCTGTCCATCCTCTCTTTTGACACTCCTCAGAGCCTGATCAAAAGTGAGAGAGCCAACAAGAGACGATCCGATAAGAATCAGTGTCAGCTCAGGTGATATCACAGCTCCACGGAGTCCTGAATTTCCTCAGAGGAAAACATTCACCCAGCACCAACTATAAATACACCCCACCCACCCAAAACCATTTCCTGCCTGATAAAGATCTATATTCCTGACGGAACTGGGAGAATGGACATAGAATAATGAAATTCTCCATTGGAGAGAAACGAGAGGAGGAACAGTGTGTTCTTAGTCTCAGTTGTGTGTATTTCTCTTCATTTTGTCCTTCGCAAACATGGCCTGTGTGACAAGACCCATCACCCTGTGAGGTAGAATGAGACAGAGAGAGTGAGAAAGAGAAGAAAACAGAGAGAGAGAGAGAGAGATTAAAGCGGTGATAACCTTGTTTTTGTCCTTAGGGAAACCAAGAGACGGAACCCCTAACTTCCTAAAGGTCAGTCACCATAAGGAATACCTTCTGTATACAGAACGGAGAGCACGTCAGGGTATTTTGTTCATAATGTCAAGTGACATGAGTGTTTACTGTAGAAATAATTCATGAAGTTTCTACCTCTTTCTTTTATCGCATAATTGAGGTATTGCATAGTCACAGTGACCCTGCTATCATCAGCCCAAGACAGCCTACAATACTTGGAGATCCTATAACACCTTGAGAAGCAATATTATCATTCATTTCAGTGACAATGTTCCGGCTGGTGTGATTCCCCTGGTAGTATGCGATTTGAAATCTGCCATCTCAGTTCTGGAAATGGTCCATTTCACACTTGGAGCATAGAAAGATAAAAATTTGGTCACTGGTAAAACTCTACTTCTACAAAATATTAGCCATTTATAACGTTACTCATATTTTTTTTTTTTTTTTAAGTCACCTGTATACAATACTACTTTTGAATTTCCATCAATGGAGGGATGCTTTTTACAGGCAAATGGAACCATGCTAACCAATCAAATCTTAACCTCTTGAGCTGGTCTAAAGGACCCAAGGTTTGTCCCCACAACTATACAACTCAGTACTTGAGCCCAATCATATTTTCTGTTCCTCACTTTGTGCCATATCATGCAGCTGAAGGATGGATTCAGAATTCATGAGTATTCTCACCCAGCCCAATCAGACCACTTAGGGAGCCTCTTGACAACTTTATCTCTGTCCTGCCACTTTAAATGAGAAAGAATTTGGCATCATTTACCACAGTGGCCAGGTGTGCGCAATCAATTTGAATCCAATTTGAAATGGTACTAGTGAATAGTGTACTCGCTTACCAGGTGACATGAAGTCAACAGCTCTACTATTTGAAGAGAGCCAACTAGAACACGATGAGCCTGGTGGCCTACAGAACAAATAGACCAGGTGTGTTGAACAGGTGTTTTAACATACCCAGTGCTTACAAACCAAGGAGGCCTATAATACATTCCCTTGTATTTCAATGGCAGCTTCTCTACTGGCGCAGGAACCGCCAGAAGAACATGATTATACACAGGGCTCCAGACAAAAAAATTAATTAATTAAGGAACCATTGGTTCCTATAAGGGAAAAAATAGGTGCCAAATAATTTGTGCCACAAAAAAAAATAAACAGGTTTTAATTTTGCCATGTGTTGTCATGTCTGCCCTCCTTTTACAGCATCCGCATTTTCATCCATCTTGTGGATGTCCTGGGAGCTAAGATTCACTTCAAGTAGGAACTGAATTGCTTTTCCAACTTGAAAACTACATAAGTCAAAAATAATCTTTCTTTACACAGAATCTGAACCAGTGTCACAGACCATAATAATGTCAGCATCACTTGGCCAATGAGTAGTTTCGTGAAAGGCAGATAAATAGTTTTCTATTGCTACTTGTCTAGCTGACTAACGAGTTTATGAGCATTGAATGTTTTTTTCTGAGGTAAATTTTACGTTACATGATATGATATACAAGCTCTTTCCAAGGTGGAAATGATGATTGGGCGATCTGTCAGGCCACGTTAAAGAGTGCCAAAACAACATTTATTGCTTGTATTTTGTGATAAAATTAACAAACACATTAAAAGTGACAATTAAGTACAAATCTTACTACGATTATGGATGGCTGCACTACAAATAATAAAAATTCAGGCAGTAACAGAAAACGGCAAAGATTAAAAGATATTGAGGATAAGAATCCATATCAGTATGAATTAAAAACGAGAATTGTTAACAATTAGTTTGTGTCCACACAGCTGTCATGTTTATCTGTTGTAGTTTATCCACATTGTGTGCACGAAATAGACACTGCCTTTCTGCACTTTTACAGTAACTTACTTGGATATTCATTCATTGACACGTCTCCGTCGCTTTCTATCTCTCTCATGCTGGCACAGTCGTCAGTGTTGATAGAGATGAGGACTTTGGAAAAGGCCGCTATTTTTCGTTTTTGACATGCGTTTCTGACACGGAAAGCTGATCCTCGCTGTCCCCCTTTCGCATTTTGGCACTCAAACTCAGTGAGGTTTTTTTTCCACTGCAACGATGTCTACACAGTAAATATTATATTATTTCACACATTACATCAACACAACAAAAGATGTGATGGACTGCTCATCACAGAACATGCAGGTAAATAGGCACGCAATTTCTTAATCATAACATGTAAATTTATGTGGTCTCTGCAAAACTATCACTCACAAATTACTCGCAAATGCGACCGTTTTAGTCTCAGTCTGGAGCCCTGATACATATGCCACCTTTTCTTATGATAGACATTTGGCTGTGCCATGTTGGCATAATTGCTAATACTTATTCGGTGATGGTACTGCAAGAACATGCATGGTCCAAAGCCTTCACAATCCTGAGCTGTGAAAGGCAGAGGAAGTTACACTCAGAGTCGAATCAGTCATGGTGGGCCACCTGTGGTGCCACATCTGTCACATTAATAAAACATATTCCTGATCCCAATCCCTCTTCTCTTATGTCTACACAGTAAATATTATATTATTTCACACCTCAGTAAATGACCTGCACTGAAATCAGGCACTTGGCCACCATCACGTTTAGATGGCAGAAGATCAATAATTTAGTTCCTACATCATGAATGATGGAAAATGATGCTTATTTGAGCAGAAGTGCAAGGCACTAAAAGATTCACTTGCCTCCCTCTGGGGTCAGTGGACTCGTCCGCCTACTTTGTGTCTTTCTCCTGTTGCTGGATCTGCACACATTGGTGGTGGGAGGGCTGACTCACTGCCTCATTGCACTGAATTGCCTCTTATGGGTTTAATTGAACATGAACAGGAGCTGTTGGAAATGCAATGTGCGTGTGTAAGTGTGTGAATAGGTATGCATAACAGGGCCCTCTTTAGCTGTCATCCATAAAAAATTGCATGTAATGGCTCATCCCTTTAGAAGAAAGATGAGAGGGTGCAATCACTGTCATCAGTGACTACAAGCTGACAATTGGGCCAACAGACAAGGTTATAATACCTCACCCTCAGTTGGAAATCCGTTAGCAATCACGGGACTGTCACAGGAAGGGAAGCGTGTGTTGCTGTCAGATGCTTATGTCAGAGTTTGTCAGTTCATCAGCCTCCGGCCCCCTCACTCAAAGCCTGCTAAAACACCTGGCGATACAAAAGTGTGTCCTCTATCAATCACAAAGAAAAGTGTGTGGGAAGTCGCGACAACAGGACAAGAACGTCCTCTTCTCATACTGCAAGTTCTTACTCAGGTTAATTGCATCTTTATTTTTCCCCTTCGCATCTTGTATCGTTCTCTGCACAGAGGGCCATAATTTAGGGACAGCAAACTGAAGCTTCAGCAAGCTATAACTGTACATTTCACTCTGCAGAGACCCTCGCTACATGGGAGGAAGGGGGCAGGAAGGGAGATGGGATAGGAAAATCAATAAAGTCATCAAACATGAATTGCACTCTGAAATGACTTCTTAAGTCCCATCAGGCCGAGGTTGAGAAGTAGAGGGGACTCGGGCAATGACTTTTAAATGTCCTTCAGTGGCGTTGACACTCAATCAACCTCTGTTCTAGCTTCATTGAATGAAGCCTGACACTGTAAATGTGTTTGCCTATTCTCAGTCTCCTTTTTCCACTTCACATACACAGAGACACAATGCCTCATTACCACCGTTCAGCCTTCAAGTCCACAGGGCTCTTTTTATTGTGGATGTTACTTAGGCCACATGTTCAAAAATCGTAATTTTGTAACAGTTCATGAGTTCGAATTATGGAACTGGATTCAAAAGAAATTCTACACGGTCACACATTTCGTTAGCCCAACACAAGTTTTGTAAAAGTTTTGTAAAACTTTTTCAAATGTTAAAATGTCTAAATTAATTTCAATATGGTCAAAACAATTAACCACCTATTTTAATTTTGCCTTATAGTGCCACAATATACAAATTATTGCGTGATTTAAAGTGACACATTCAATATGTTCACATTTAAGCACTATAATAATAATATAATATTATCTATGTATAATATAATTATACATAGTGAGTACCCATTTCTGTTATAATTAACATTCAACCGGAATGTACCTGCTCTGCTTCAATTTCAATATTATTATTATTATTATTATTATTATATTCATATTATTAATATTTTTAGAGCCATATAGCAGCTCAAGCTAATGATGTGCTTTATAAAAAAATCTCACATAAGCTAATGTGCGTCACACTGTTGTTTTAAAGAACGTGCAATGGCTCATTGTAAAACTTGTGATTCAAACTGTTGATTCAGTGGGGATATTTTTTCTAAAGTTTAACTGGAGGCATTAATTATTCCATAAATATATGTTATTCATTGCCAAAGAGGATAGCGGAGAATCTGTTTAGAACATATTGTACTCCCACTCAGACCTGATAATAAATCCCTTTAAAAGATCTGAACTTTTTTATACAGCTTGATAAGTTGAATATATATCGTCACAATCAAGATTTAAAACACACACACCTCAAATGTTTTAAAGCCATAAACTTCATATCTTGATGATACACTTCAAAGGAGCATAATTATCTAAAGACGCTGCTGGCGAGCCTTTGTGACACTTTTGATTCACCAGAAAATCACCTTTTATTTAAAGCAAGAGGTGACATTGTTACATGCCCAGTTTATAATCTGTAAGGAAGGCACCATCCCTCTCTGGAGGATTAAATGGCCTCTTATGCCCTTGTCTGTTCCCATGCTAGGGGTAAATAAAGGTGAATTAGCGAGATTTTTCACTTATCCTAATTAAGCTGCTGTAAATGACCCCTTGACAGCGGCAGAGCTGCCCTTATGAGCTTCTAACCGAGGCAGTGTAGGAGGAGTCCTTCCTGAACATGGCTTTTTATTTCTTTGAGTCACAATAGAGTCCCATTGCGCTTTGAGGGTTGATAGAGAAACATTACTGAACTAATTAATTCCCAAACACTTATGTACCCAGACATTTTTCTTTATTTCTCCTGTCTACTTTTCTTTCTTTTTTTTTCTCCAATAGACACATTTTCCTACACAAATATGAGAATATGGTTGTGCAGATTGTGTTCAAAGAATGCCCACAGACATCATAAGGAACGCTGTTAATTAGCTGCACCTGGTGGCTTTGTCTCGGAGGAAGAGACGGGCTATTATTGCGGTCCACAGTTGAAGGACACCAGTTCATTTGAAAAATGGACCTGAATGTGAAGGGAGGAAATAAAATGAAATTTCAGCTGTTCTTTGGTCCATTAAAGCAGAAAAAACGGGACCAGAAAATTTAACAATTTTGTGAGCCTGTACTTACAAATATTGCACTAAAATGTAGCCCTTTCAAACTCCGAAATATTTTTCCATTAACACCTTCCAAGTGTTTTTTTTTATTTATTTTTTTATATATATATCTGTCATTTCGTGCAGTTCTGCACATTCTGGTGCAGTGTCCGTGTTTTTGACGCTGTGGCCAGCAGCTGGCACAGCCTTTTCAGCTGCCTTTAGAAATGGATTCATGCGGAGAAATGACCAGCTCAGCAGATGACACAAAGCAGACAGAGAGAAAATAAGAAATCAGGTTGATTTTGCCAAACAAAAAACCGTGAAAATATTCAAATGGAATCGAATGCAGATCTGTAAATTGTGAATAACTCTTCAGTCACTTGTGTTTTTTCCTTCAATCGTGATGATTTGTTATGTGAATGGGGATGTAGGGACTCTGTATAAGGGAAACAGGTCTATTTAGCGCAAATTAAATGATTAATTAATTAATAGGGAATTTTGAAAGAGTCTGATCTGATGGCTGAGCAAATGACTCGTCCAGCGTTCATTTGAACAGGCCGTAACTATCAACTCTGCTGCCGATGTTTATATCCACACAATAGTGAAACACTATTTAATAGCCTTTTAACTTGGATCAGCAGTTTAAGACATTAAATTCGTAAGCACATAACACAAGAACACTTATCTTTAAATACAAACGAAACTAATATCTAACACAAACACACACACACACACATTGACACCAGTTGCAGAAAGGAGGAAAGAATGAGTTTTAAGAGAGAGAAAGGATGAAATCCCAAGTTTCTAGCAATATATGCATTTAAAACACATGACCTGAATGAACCGTCAATCTTTAGTTTAACCCTCCTATCATTTCTTAGGCGGGGTTATTAAATTTTATATCAATGCACCAGTTCAGTTAGAATCTGGAGGTATTACTTGCGTTTGTGTCTCGTATCGTCTTTGAATGGGGATTCCCTTTTCGGTCCTGGCTGGAGAGGGGTTCTGGGTTCTTTGATCCGCTGACGGTCTTGTTGCGTCTTTGATCGGCATCTTGGGAAGCCAATCACGTGGCGTGTTGGAAAATGGATGGAAAGTCTCGTGGATGTTGTTTGAAGTTGAAGCACGCTTTGTTGTTTGTAAATCTTTAATTTAAACCTGGCAGCAAAACTTAACTTAGAACACGAGACTCAACGGAAAGAAAATAAACTAAGTAAAAGAAAGGAAAGTGAGACGAGAGTATTTAGATGGCTTGAATGAAATAACCCATTTTCTCTGATCTTGGTCTGCCATGATCGTCTATCTCGTCATATCATCATCTTATGTCTCTGGCATCTTGAACTTTACTATGAAGTTCAAGATGTTCTGAGATTTTAAACTTAAATATTTGCTCATCCTCCTGGATGGGTTCTGACCAATTAGGTATCATCTTGGTTCAGAGGTGACTGTGTTCCCACCCCTCACCATAAATTATCTCTGGTCTCCTCTCTTCCCTAGTACAGTCTAGTACAGTTAGACATGATTTCTTATTATAAGAACACAATACATTCTACACAAATTTCAATCAAGCCATCTTTTGAATTAGGCATGTGTCAGCTTCAAATTTTCATGTTGCGATTAATTGCTGAATCTTTTATCACGGCATATGGTATTATCATGATATTGAAATAAGTTGCAAAAAAAGTGTTGTTATACTATAACAGGTTTAATAACTTATAATAAAAGGAACTGAACATTTAAATACAATAAAGCAATACACAAAAATGTATAAAGTAAACAAATATTTAAAACAGATTAAAGTGCAAAATAATTATAAAGAACAATAGGTAACACTTTATAATAAGGTCTCACTAGTTAATGCATTAACAATAACAAAGAGCGAATAGCTACATTTTTACAGAAGTTATTCTTCTTTGATAACATTAGTTAAAAAAGCAACTGTTAGTGTTAAGGTCCATTAAATAATACAGTTACAACTTTTGATTTTAATAATGTGTTATTAAATGCTGAAATTTACATTTAACTAATATTAATGAATGCTTTAGAAGTATTGTTCATTGTCAGTTTGTTAATGAATGAACTAATGTTAAATAATAGAGCCTTATTGTAAAGTGTGTGACTGAACAACAAAGAATCAGAACATTTTCAAACAATGTCTAGGGCATGTAATTTAGTCCAGATTAAAATATAAAATGTTTAAGTTTGAAAATGAATAGCCTTAAGTCTTTAAGTATTAATTATTTGCTTATGTGATGAGCACCGTAGCGAATGCAGAAATCTGAATGGCTGTGTGTTTAGTATCCAGTGTTTTGTTTACAAGGATTGCCGGGGAAACGGCTGCATTTCTGCTGTTCCATCAGCGCCATCTGCTGTCAGAGAGTGTGACTGTGCATTTTCATTCAGCACATCTCCTTCACCCGTTCCGCCATGCGCCGCTCATGTACGTTGGGTTTGTTTACATCAGTGCACATTCCTCTTTGACGTGTTGTTCATTTTAGACGGTTGATGGGTAAAGTATTCTTAAAATGCATTCCAAAAATCGGAATAATTTGTAATAAATAATTATTCACGGTATTTTGAACTGTTCATCATTGTGATATATCGTATTAGCCTACCGTATACTGGCACATCTATTTTGAATTATAAGGATACAAACATAAAGATACAACCATTGATACACTTTCAATCAATCATTCAATATTTATACAATAACATGAATTGTGAGTGATATATATGCATAATGGTCACGTGTATTGGTTATAGACATGATATAGAATTATGCAGTAGAAGGCTGTTTGAATGTAAGTCTGGCTATCATCCTTTGAATGATTTGATGCAGTTTATACATGACAAGATTAAAGGTTGTTGAGACAGCAGGGATAGGGTTTGACTCTTTTTCTTGGGAGTCAAACAACTTTGGCCGTTATATTGGTGTTTGTCAAAGTTCACCATGCAATAAAGTACTTAGCTGGGGTTTTGTTAGCCTGGCTCAGACTGAACGGAGCCTACGTCCTTCTCGGTGATGGAAGGTTGATTTTGGGGTGAGTTGGGTTTTGTGTGGAATTGTGTTTGAACAAATCATCTGGAAGATTCATTTGTGTCTGGTGCGCCCTCAAAGCTTACTGGGAAGTACAAACCCGATTCCAAAAAAGTTGGTACAAATTGTGAATAAAAACAGAATGCAATGATGTGGAAGTTTCAATTTTCAATATTTTATTCAGAATACAACATAGATGACATCAAATGTTTAAACTGAGATAATGTATAATTTTAAGGGAAAAATAAGTTGATTTTAAATTTCATGGCATCAACACATCTCATAAAAGTTGGGACAAGGCCATGTTTCCCACTGTGTGGCATCCCCTCTTCTTTTTATAACAGTCTGCAAACGTCTGGGGATTGAAGAGACAAGTTGCTCAAGTTTAGGAATAGGAATGTTGTCCCCTTCTTGTCTAATACAGGCTTCTAGTTGCTCAACTGTCTTAGGTCTTCTTTGTCACATCTTCCTCTTTATGATGCACCAAATGTTTTCTATGGGTGAAAGATCTGGACTGCAGGCTGGCCATTTCAGTACCCGGATCCTTCTTCTACGCAGCCATGATGTTGTAATTGATGCAGTATGTGGTCTGGCATTGTCATGTTGGAAAATGCAAGGTCTTCCCTGAAAGAGACGACGTCTGGATGGGAGCATATGTTGTTCTAGAACTTGGATATACCTTTCAGCATTGATGGTGCCTTTCCAGATGTGTAAGCTGCCAATGCCACACGCACTCATGCAACCCCATACCATCAGAGATGCAGGCTTCTGAACTGAGCGCTGATAACAACTTGGGTTATCCTTGTCCTCTTTAGTCCGGATGACATGGCGTCCCAGTTTTCCAAAAAGAACTTCAAATTTTGATTTGTCTGACCACAGAACAGTTTTCCACTTTGCCACAGTCCATTTTAAATGAGCCTCGGCCCAGAGAAAACGCCTGGGCTTCTGGATCATGTTTAGATATGGCTTCTTTTTTGACCTATAGAGGTTTAGCCGGCAACGGCGAATGGATTCACAGTGGATTGTGTTCACCGACAATGTTTTCTGGAAGTATTCCTGAGCCCATGTTGTGATTTCCATTACAGCATTCCTGTATGTGATGCAGTGCCATCTAAGGGCCCGAAGATCACGGGCATCCAGTATGGTTTTCCGGCCTTGACCCTTACGCACAGAGATTGTTCCAGATTCTCTGAATCTTTGGATGATATTATGCACTGTAGATGATGATAACTTCAAACCCTTTGCAGTTTTTCTCTGAGAAACTCCTTTCTGATATTGCTCCACTATTTTTGGCTGCAGCATTGGGGGAATTGGTGATCCTCTGCCCATCTTGACTTCTGAGAGACACTGCCACTCTGAGAGGCTCTTTTTATAGCTAATCATGTTGCCAATTGACCTAATAAGTTGCAAATTGGTCCTCCAGCTGTTCCTTATATGTACATTTAACATTTTCTTACACCAAGAAAGAGCCATACATCAGGCATAATGAAGGCATGAAAAAAAAAAACATCCTCAAAAGTCATCACCTTTATTTATATAGCGCTTTATACAATACAGATTGTTTTAAAGTAGCTTTACGATAACAGGAAAATAACAAAAAGGGGTGAAATTATATTACCGCTTTTACAGCAGTGTGGAAAAAAGAACAAATAGTTAAATTAAGAAACTGTATATAAGAGCGAGAAGTGTGTAAAACAGCCTGACATCAGCTGTATCAACATCCTTACCTCTGCTGTTCAGCCCAGAACACTGAGCTTTATACTCAGCCTCCACTGCAGCAAAACCACTTGATCAGTCTGATTAGTTCAGAGGGAGAGATGGATCTACAAGCAATTGGAGGCTTATCAGTGCTGCGTTTTCCAAAAGCATCATAAGCCTAAGTAGATCATAGAAAACATTGTCACCAATGATCTGTACAATTGGCAACACTTTTTTCTCTCTCGATGATCATCTATCTAATGTCTAATGATACGTTGCATCGATGCAACGCATAAAAAATTGATACCTGTGGGCTATTTGGCACATTTGTTTTAACGCTCCACATTTAATTTTCACACACTGTCAGTCTATGTATTATTGCCAACGTTCAGAGCTTGTGAAAGATGCTCAGGACTGTCAATGGAACTGTCACTGTCCCAGTAGGACCAGTGCTGAATCGTCACAAAAGTTTATCATTTGCTCACGTTTACAGCCTTAGCATAAAGCACTCATCTCAAACAGCACACAAATAAGCCACTGAATTGAGTCTTCTTTTACTTATTTTTGTGCTTCAGTAGATAAAAGTCTATGGTTTTGCATATAAGGAGAATAGAGCGTTATGAATCGTTCTTCACACACACAGTAACTGAAATTTAAAACTGTTAAAAGAAAAATCTCAATAAACTGCTGCGTAGGAGGGCTGGCGCGCTGTGACTGTTACTTCAAGTGCATCATTCTGCACACGCAATGCGCATAAGTGCTTTGTGCCGCTCTGTATTGGAGCCTTTCATATTATAATACTTTTGCACAATGAAAGAATATTAATAGCATATCTTGTTCTGTCCTACCTATAATATGTTGTTGCTTCATTAAAATTCTGCACTATACATTTAAAAGAAATATAAAAATTTGATAGTATTTATATATATTTGTTTCCCCTTTGTTTATCAGTTTTTTGACATTACACATTTTAGCACAGAAGCCTAAATACTTTCTTGACTGTTGTCATGTCATAAGCAGTCATTAGATTACTGTGTGGATTTTTTTATTTGTAGATGTCCCAATCAGGGTGCAGGATGTGAAATTTTGAAATAAATATATATTTTGGTTGCACTTAATAAAATGTAACTGGTTGTGTAATATAGGCACTTAATATCATAATATCAAAATATTGATTGATATACCCCTGAATCGTATCGTAATCGTATCGCAGAAGTTTTTGAGGTATCGGAAAATATTGTATATCGCTGGCTATGAGAATTGATATCGTATCGAATTGTGATGAACCTTCCGATTTACACCCCTAAGTAACACTGCAACTATATGTCAACTTATTCTACTTACCCAAACCCCAACACCTAGCCCTAACAGTCTACTACAGTCAGCTAATACTCAAAGTGAGTTAGTTGACATGTAGTTGCAAAGTTACTTATAGTAAGCAGAATGTCTAAAGTGGACCATCAAAATAATGTGTAACCGTACAATCTACTTAGGCTAACAATGAGTTTGGGAAATGCAGTCCACAGGTCTCCAGGCACTCGAAAGGTGTGCTCAGCATAGATTGGCATAAGGAAGTGTAGTTTGAGTTTTTCCAGTGGAAGTCAGTAAATCTATATGAGAATAAGACACAAAAGCAAATTTAACCAAAAGCCTATATGTGTTTTTGAGATTAAAATCAAGCAGTATATCCAGACTAAATTCTGCAAAGTCTAAAGTTAACAAGACTGAAGTTGAAGTTGAAGTTTATTTGTCATTACACATGTACAAGTACAGTATAACGAAATGAAGTTTGGAGCAAGCCTCCGGGCCGCAGCCGATTATTCAGGCACCGCCCCAACTGTCAGCCTGTGCTTTCTTTTTAATGTGCTGATAGCATGTGCTCAATATTTTTTTATACCTGATATTTTTCCTTAATGTGTATAATTCCATTGCTATTTATACTATTTATTTCATTGCTATTTATAATTGTACACTGCATTAAATTCTCCTGACAATAAAATATAAAAAAAACAAAATGGTCATATTAACCCTATTTTACAACTGTTGCCATCCAACATTTACCCAGACAAGCTTTTGGTCTTTACTAATGTAAATCTCTGTACACTGTCAGAAAAAAAGGTACATTGCTGTCACTGGGGCGGTACCCTAAGGTACAAAATCGAAAAGATATCAATATGTACCTTTTAAGGTACTAATACACACTCTTAAAGTACTAATATGTACCATATCAGGGTGAGCAAGGTACAAAGATGTACCTTTTCACTTTTGTACCTTAGGGTACCGCCCCAGTGACAGCACTGTAACTTTTTTTCTGAGAGTGTACAGTCTCTGTGTTTGGATATGTAATTTTATAGAAATGCTCCAAAAATACAGTAAAAGAGTATTTTTCCTTTTCCAAATCTTGAGAAGTGCATGATGTGGAATAAATAATGTGTAATTTCACGTTCCCAAATGTCAAACATTAGTAAAAACATCTAAATTTGCTGTGAAAACGGAAATAAAACGGAAATAAAAAAATAGTAAATATGACAAAAGCACACAACAAAATTACTAAAGAAGACTAATGTGAAGATTAAAATGAAAACTGAAATAAAAGTTAATTCTATATAAACTATAAAAATAAAAGCTAATTCAAAATTGCAAATGATAAATAATATGCTAGTATATAAATAAATCGAAATGAACACTGCTACAAATGTTAAATACAAATCTGCTTTACATGTATACCCAGAAAACTCATTTGACCTAATGTTTGTGTGTCCCTCAATCCCCAACAGCATCATCTGAGAGCAGTTTTATCTAATAATTTCATTGATTACCATCCACTCATAACAGCCTCCATCTCCCTCTGCTGCACATCTGGTACATCCACCACTGAGACTCAAGAGCACTTCAAGTGTTCCACTTTCTCTCTCACACACACACACACACACACACACACACACACACACAGAGAGAGAGAGAGAGAGAGAGAGAGAGAGAGAGAGAGAGAGAGAGAGAGAGAGAGAGAGAGAGAGAGAGAGAGAGAGACAGAGACACCTGCACTCTCTGAAAAAGAAAGTGCAAAATGTATACCTTTAGGGGTACAACATCTTGTCACTGGGGCAGTACCCTTAAACAAACATTTTTGTACCTTTACTCCTTAAAGGTTCATAGTAGTGTTGTACCTTAAGGTGTGTATTGCTAAGGTACTAATACCTTTTAGGCTTCACAAGCCTTTTTAGGCCCCAGTAACAAGCTGTTGTACTTGTACCCCTAAAGGTAAAATTTTTACACATTTTCTTTTCTGAGAGTGTGCCAATACAACTATCCAACAGGACATTTCAGAAGATCTAGCAAACTCCAAATTGTTACATGCTCTGTGGCAAGAACCACCACAGGATGCCTGCTTCTGGTCTAAGATGAATTCCCTATCATCTTCCATCATCGAGAGACAAAAGAAGCACCACTCATTTATACTGAGGGTTCTGACGGCAGGAGATTAATCAGCACAGCCAGGTCGGGGGCAATGGCATGGATGAACAGTCACATGAGAACACCGCTGAGTCTCAGTGGAGAGCCAACTTCCTGCTGCGACAGGAAGTGTTCTCATCTTTGAGCCAATCAAGATGTAATTTGCACTGCTGTGTCATGCAATAGTGGTCTTGTTCTGAGGAGCAAGGTTGGGAAGAATTGGTTCTACAGTAGAGGATGTAGTACAAATAAAACTGGATGCATTTCTATTAGGGTTGTCAAAAGTACTGGTACGTCGGTACCAAGTCGGCACTGAAATTTTGAAAATGTGACAATACTAGCATTTCTGTAGTAACGGTAGTACTGAGTGCCGGGTATATTCGGTACCCACTAATAGGCTTCGATGTTTATCTAAATCAAATCAAATCAAATCACCTTTATTTATATAGCGCTTTTAACAAGTCCTGTTGTTTCAAAGCAGCTTCACATTGTTAACAGGAAAATAATGCAACAGAATTTGTACAGCCGTTCTGGTGAAACAGTGATGTTATCCAGCTAATTTCAAGTATCATATAGTGTCAATGCGGGCAGATCGGTAATATAGATGAAATTTAGGTGTCCCCAACTGAGCAAGCCAAAAGCCAGAGGCAACGGTGGCAAGGAACCAAAACTCCTTCAGGTTCAGAATGGAGAAAAAAAACCTTGGGAGAAACCAGGCTCAGTCGGGGTGTCAGTTCTCCTCTGGCCGACGAACAAATAGTCTATGATTATAATTCTGGCAACATAGCAGGTCTTAATTCATATTAGGTAAATAGATATTCGTAAGATTATTCGAAAAATTGGAGTAGTCGCGCCGAAGACGGGTTTAATGAGGATGTCGTGTCGATGCAGCATTTACGGGGGGGAGTTTATTTGACATGCTCTCTGCGGACATTTCAGGGATGCGTTGGTCATGTCCAGGTGCTGGTCCACCATCGGATCTGGATACGGCCCGGATCCGGCTGACTGCAGTAAACCTCGGGATAAACAGAGAGACTAACATTAGCGTAGATGCCGGTGTTATGGGAAGTGTTCCCAGTTCCGGCTGACCTAGTTAATGCAGCCTAACAATCATTTACTGATTTGAATAATAGAAATTGATAATGTTTTATGTGTTTTGATGCGTTTTTAGTCTAGATTTAAACTGACAGAGTGTGTCTGCTTCCCGAACAATGCTAGGAAGACTGTTCCAGAGTTTAGGCGCTAAATAGGAAAAGCATCGACCACCTGCAGTTGATTTTAATATTCTAGGTTATCAACTGAGTATCAAAGAGTTCGCTCAAGTACTGGGGAGCTAAACCATTTAGTGCTTTGTAAGTAATAAGCAAGATTTTAAAATTTATACGATGTTTAATAGGGAGCCAGTGCAGTGTTGACCGAACCGGGCTAATATGGTCATACTTCCTTGTTCTAGTAAGAGCTCGAGCTGCTGCGTTTTGGACCAGCTGGAGTTTGTTTATTAAGCGAGCAGGGCAACCACCCAGTAAAGCATTACAGTAATCTAGCCTTGAGGTCATGAACGCATGAATTAACTGTTCAGCATTTTGCATCGAAAGGATGTGCCGTAATTTAGATATATTTTTAAGATGGTAGAATGCAGTTTTACAGATGTTAGAAACATGGCTTTCAAATGAAAGATTGGTATCAAAGAGCACACCCAGGTTCCTAACTGACGACGAGGACTTGACAGAGCAGCCATCGAGTGTTAGTATTCTAGGTTACTACTTGCAGAGTTTTTTTGTCCAATAATAAAAAATTCATTTTTTTCTGAATTAAGTTGCAGGAAATTACTAGACATCCAATGTTTTATATCAGCTATGCATTCCGTTAATCTTGCGAATTGGTAAGTTTCGTCAGGGCGTGAAGATATCTAAGAATATCTAAGCGCGGGGCTCCAGACTAACTTTTAAAATTTAAATATTAATCCTGCCTGTTCTATTTGTCTCTGTGTGAAATGAATGGTAAATGTTATTTCACCAAGTGCAACACGTTCCTGGATCAACATCTTTATTGATCCTGGAACAACATTCCAATCAACCAATCAGACATGTTTACAGTTTATGTCAAGTTTAGGCTTACAACCAGGGTTAGGTGCTTCTACATCAGTGTTATTCACCTCACCATTTCCCTCTGATTTGAGAGATAAGTTATGGGTTTAGGGGTAACGGTTGGGTTAGGACAACATTTTTGGTGATCCGGGATCAACAAAATATGTTGACCCAGGAACATAACTTACTTGGCAAAATCATGTTGACTGTAAAGGAATGGTGCAGACGTGCTGTTTTATTTACCACACACACAATAAAGCATGCGTGACGCTCTGTTTTCAGCCTCTGCTGTCTCACTATATGAGGACATGAATGCATGAACTTCATCTCCAGAGCCACTCTAAGATTGTCTGGCTATCACCAGACCAAGCTCAATCTTTTAAGATTGAACATTGGTCTGGGGAGTCTGCTCTGTATTTTCTACTGCACAAGAGGCGTGATCAACGGGCATAGTTCAAATGACTCTGTACGCAATTGGATAGTCCTTCAACCAATCAGACTACAAGAGGCATGATCAACGAGCATCAATCCATCAGTTCTCTATCCATCATCATGTTAAACCCGCCAATAGCGCGCCACGTGGATAAGCCAGTCTGTGATTGGTTCCTGCAAATGTGTAACAGAAGGAGGATAAATGTATGTACAGGTTTCCAGTCTGAGCTGCAGGGCGAAATCAAATCACTGGCTGATCAGGCTGGGTTTACCCAGTCTAGCTCTGAGAGTCACTTCATGAGAATTTTACCGTTTCAACTTAGAAAAAACTATCGTCTTACCATACACACACAGAAACTCAAAGGTATTCACTGCAGCCTGTCAAAATAAAAGTTTGGTTTAAAAGGATACTTCAGTGATTAGCATTAAGCTTTGTATCAGTAGAAATCCGGTAGTATATTTGAGTGATCGGGCTTCCCCCACTCATATCCCCCTGAGAGATTTATGTATTTTGTTTCGGGAAAAAATCCTCCGATGACACAAATATCGTCATTTTGCGTCATCGGAGGATTTTTTCGCCTGAGGCTAAAGACTACAAGCCAGTAGTAGGAGCTAGTTCTGCATGTTATCAACCTGCCCGGGCAGCTGCGGGCATTCATGTAAACAGAGTGGTGCGGAGCAAAGTGAGTGTTTCAACTTTTCAAATTAATTCCTATGAAAGTTAAGCTTCCATAGGCATGATCTGAGAACGCGCCAGACTGAACACACGCCGTGAATGTATTCCGCGCCCGCGCTTGCCTCAGCTCTTCACTCTCGTGATGAATGTAATCTGACTCCTGCTGCGTTTGTGCTGTGACACTCGCTCGGCTCACTCACATTATATTGAACAGACATGTTCAGTTTTTAATTGTAGTGTGCTCTCTAACTGAACTAAATGATTTTATTATTATAAAACAACGGTAGGGGCGGTGCCGCGGTGGGCAAGTGATCCAGTGATCCAGTAGCAGTGGCTTTGGGAGTGGCCTCGTAGGGCAGTGAAACAAGTGCATTCTGGGAGTTGTGGTCTTTCATCCACATGAGCCAAAAATACATTTTCTAGCTTTTCTCAGTCTAGAAGGCACCAAATTCAAAAATAATTTCACATTTCTACTACATAAATTACCCAGTTTAAATACACATTCATCTTCCCAGCACTGAAGTACTCCTTTAACTTTAAGTAAATGACAGAAAAATATTAGGCTACTGTTGTACAGTAGATTTAGCTACGTCTCAATGTAATAATAATACTAAACTATACTACACTATAATAATACTTGATATTTTTTTATAAACAATGTTTACTTTTAAACAGCATGTAGCCTTCAATTGTTTAAATGTGTATTATTTACTTCTAAGGATTACCATCATAAATAATAAACTCATTTAATTACATTTTATACATTTTAATAATAATCAGTGGTTATAATTCTCTCTGCAGTAATCATTAGAAAATTTAAACATATGCAATTGCTTTCCTGGTTGCACAATTCATCAAAATAAAACCCATATTGCAATTTGGCTTAGTGTGATTTATCAAATCGCAAAGGCTGCAATTTAATTAAGTATATGCACTGTGTTTTTTCCTTTAAAAAGTTTGATGGTTTAACATTTGAAAATGAAGAAAGGAAGACAGCTATAAATATAAGTATTGTGATTTTACAGTTGCAATGTAAAATTATTATTTTTATTAATTACTTGATTTTTATTTTAGATTGAAATAGTACAATAGTAATATTTCATATTTTGTTTTCATTTAGTGATTATTATTATTATTATTATTATTATTATTATTATTATAATAGCTATATTGATATATAATCACAACATTTTTCGCAAATTATGCAGCTCTACAAACCTGGATTTTTATTTTTTTATTGCACTTTTTTTTAAAAATTCAGAAAAATCACTTTTTTTTTTCTCCCCAAACCATGCAGCCCTACCAGGTGATTACAGTGCAATATATAATAAGTCTAATTTACGCATATTTGCACTAAAAGTCATGACCATTTTAAATTAAATAAAATAATTGTTATATTATAAATCTAAATAAAAATGATATAATATTAGACAATATTTAATTTTTAAAAATCAAGAGGCCACAGAAGAGAAGTCCCACCATAAAAATATTACCCCGGGCATCATGAATTTTAGTGATGGCCATGATTTTATTACAGTATAGTGCTATGTCAGCGTAGATTCACTGGATTGTGGGTTGTCAGTGATTAAGCCGCGCTAACATACCAACCGCTCTACTCAAATACACGATTGTTTTGTCCTTGAGTTCAAAAATATATCTGTGATGAAGACCACCAACACTATACATATTCTTTTCCCATTTTATGATTGCAAGGAAAATGCTTCACTACAAAGTAATATTTCTTTTCCTGCTGTGTTGATAAAACTGTTATGAAGCCCCTTGGTCACAGCAGATACGGTCCAGTGAGCGTCACTGAGTATTAGGCAACAACAGCAAACTCTGATCAATAATTCCAATTTAATGAAACTGTATACGCGTCAACACCATATGGATTTTTGCTTTATGGCCAGGACCTAGAGGTCATCGTTAGACAATAAGGTTTGAGCCGTCATACCGTGGAATGTGGATTGAAGTCCAGAGCTGATTTTGATGAGCTGTCAATGGATGCGGCACAATGAAGCACCACAGAAATCTATGCTCAATGACACATTAATGTTATTATCTTCCTGTCACACTAAACAAGTCGTTCACAGGAACGGAGGAAAAAAATTACAAGCACGCCGAAGTAGTTCATTGCCTGCCCTCGCCCGTTACCTTAATAATAAGGTATTGATTGGATTTGCACAGACAGAGTTAAAGGTTCAAGAGCAGGTAAAAACTGGAACATGTCATTTAGAGAGTAATATGGCTATTAAGAAAAGCACACTTGCTCATGGGGTTTACAGTGGCGCACATAAATGTCACACCAGGTTACGGCTACAAAAACACTTTGTTTTCTGTACCTGTGCCATGGTATGTGGGAATCTAGGGCAAGAAATAAAGGTGGGAGGGAGCAATAAAATAGTTCATTATGGGAATGGATATTTGATTTTGCTTGTGTAGGTAGGTGTGGGTCAAGGTTTGACTGGTTAGCATGGCCCAGTTAGTCCCATCTGGCTGCAAAAAAAGCATGTTTCTCCATCGATACCTTAGCCTTCATATAAAATATATTTTGTGGAACAGTCCATAAGACTTACAGTTTACAGGCGGTAGACAAATGTGACACTTAAAATAACTTAGGACACTAAAGAGAACTTTCTATTGACTTTCTAAAAACACCAGGAGAAAGATGCCCAGGGTCCTCCTCACCTGCATGAACATGCCATAGTTATGCTGTGGGGAGACATGGGGACTGCAGATGTGGCCACAGCAATAAACTGCAATGTCCATAATGTAAGACGCCTAAGACAGGAAAGACAGCTAATTGTCTTTGCAGTACCAAACCACATGTGACCATGTGTCCGCCCAAGACATGTTCGAGAACTTGCAAGTGCCTTGGTGGAAGAGTGGAGTAACATCTCACAGCAAGAACTGGCAAATCAGCTTCCAGTCCATGAGGATGAGATGCACTGTAGTACTTAAAGGGGTCATGAACTGCATTGTTTTATTGTTTTATAATGTTTCATGGGGTGCACTCATGGGGTAACTAAAAGGCTTCGCTATCAGCTGACAACCAACCCCGCCCATATCAGCTGATTTGATTCATATGCACTCATTTGGCAGCTCTACACCAAACTTTACAGTTTTATTCATATTAATATTCTGAAGGTTTTTACAGAGGGGTTTGTTCATATATAATTGTCCTGATTTTATACATTTTATTCCTAAAATGGTATAAAAAATTCTGGCTGTTGACAGTATTTTCTGATTTATGGAGTGATGAATAGATATCCAAAGTCCTCTCTTTAAAAAATATTTTACTTGAATATATATAGGAAACAAGAATTTTAAACTTGACTTCATCAGATTTTTGTTCTAGAAATGTATGCAAATTAGTGCATATTTAATTAGACAACACCTCATTTTCCTATTTAAACAACCTTTCAGAAAACTTGTAATACAATTTTATTTTTAATACTTTTTTTTTTTTTTTTTGTGCAATTATTAATGTAATCAATCAACTGGGAAAGTATTGTGATATCTATTAGTTAGGCAATTTTTTTTTTTTTTTTTTGTATTCACCTGGGCTGTCTTGCCTTAAAATATTAATTAACAATACAGTTAGAAAAATTACAGTATGGGTTCTGTCCAGATATCGCGTTCCAGTCAAGCAAATGCCTTTGAGGTGAATGGGAATGGTAACAGATACCATGCTTTATATTATAAACCTCCTTGGCTGTATGCTGGAGAAAGAGATACAGAGGACAAAACAAATAAGAGGTCGGAATGAACATGTATTTTTGTCTTTGCACCCCAAGAAATATTATTATTTTACCACCAGGCCTTCAGTTATTTGAATGACCTAAAGCCACAAAGTATGACAAATGCTGATCGATTAAGGTCAAAGTGTATGGAGAGACGAAGAATTAAGTCTAAATTAGAGAGCTCTCCTCCATCTTCACCCCAGCGACTGTAAAGATCCTACTTTGCACGTTTTTAAAAAATGGGACAGAAGAAGCCAGCAATAAGCGCAATCGCACTCATCACGTGGCTTTGTGTGACATTTTAGGAGGATGGGAAGAAGGGTAGATCACTTAAGCTAAAGGAAGTACAGTGGGTGAGAGAAAGAAAGAAAGAGAGAGAGGAAGATTTCAAGCCTCCTGAAAAATAATCACAAATGAACTTGAAGCAGTAACACCACAATGACCCAGCTATAGCTATACAACCACCCCCCCACCCCCCACACACACACGCACCTCATATTTATTCATCAGATATGGCTTTATGATCTTTTTATGGAAAACTCAAGCATCTTTCAAAAGCTTTCCTTGCTTCACGACCCAATCCGGCACATTTGAGTGTGTGCTTGTGAGCGAATCTCCCCTGAAAACCCATTTTGATCTACACACCTCTGTTCCTAATCGATGATCTTATTATTTTTGATGCACTCCCCTTACTGCCAGGAGCAATTTAGCCGATAAATACAAGTCCCTATATCAGTCACTCTCTCATTCTGATCAATCTTTGTTCTGCTATTTGAGAGAAAAGCTTTAAACGTGGATGCAATTTTGTTACACCAAAGAGACTCATAGGTGGAGGAAAATCTTTGTTCTAGTAGATGTGAGAAAAAAAACAAAGTTTGCTAGAGGAGTTTTGATTTTCCTTGCCCACGTGTGTTGCCCGTTGTTAGTAGGCAGGGTAGATAAGGGTTTGCAGTCTTTTTTCTGTCATTTTTCTATACTTGCCCAAATATTGGACTGTGAGTGCAATATATCAAATTTTTTAATGAGCAGTTTTCTCTTGGGTAAAAACAGGCAGTTTTGCATGCCAACTCTGATTATGTTATCACTGAAGGATAAATGGGATACAGACCATCAGACAGAAATTCAAACTAACTAGACTAAACAAATGTAGTCTATTAAGCTTGATTTTATTCTATGGTGGCTTTTTCCATTTCCAAATTTGACTTTACTAACAGTCACCAACCCCTAGGTGACCTTTACCAGTATAATGTCTGTGAAAGCAATAGCTTATTCCGGGAAGATTGGGTTTTAAAGTGGATCTAACAGCACAAGAGAAAACTCACACTGACGCGTCTCATCAGGAATTCGAAGGTGTTGTTGTCCTCAGGCAGCGAGCTGGACTGCCAGCCATCTTGACGAGGCCTAATCTCATTTTAGATTAATGTAAATATTTATCGAGCCTCTGATTTAATCACAGAGAAGCATACTGAAAATGCAGCACTCATCCATTATCTTGTAAATCTTGCTGCACACTTCTCCTTTTTCTCTATTACTGCACACCGTAATGAGTTGAGGGCTGCCTAAAGGAATAATCACCCAGCATGCTGAGTGGCCACGTGCCTCCTCGAGCGTTTTTGGTTTTTTTTGTTTTACAGCACTTGTCTGTGGCTGTCACATCTTATCCTGGATATCACATATCTAAGGAATAGAATTATTGGCTCAACAACTTTAAGTGTTAAGTGTCTTACTTAAAAAGAGGAATGGTTTAAAGATGGTATGAAGAAAAAATATATATGAATTCTATATTGTAGGCAAGAAAGGTATATAGAAATGGGCCAATAACAAAAACCTAATAGTTTTTTTTCCCATTATTCATATTAGAAACTTACCTCTAGTAAAAACGGTGTTTAGGTCTGCCCGTTCCCAGTTCTACTGCTATCAGACTGCCGATGAGTCTGAGAGAGTAATCTTAAAGTTAAAAGGAAAATACGGTAGAGTTAATCAAGTCAGCAAAATAAACTTTTTTTATTGAAAAGTGAAGTTCAATCATCTAGGATTTAACCCTCTATAGACATTTACTCTTTTACTCTATAGACTTTCTTATTTGTGCAATTTATTTAATTTTTTTTATATTATTTAGTTTTAGCTTGTAATTTTTAGTAGATTTTTTCTTTAACTTTAGTTTTTTCGTTATGTATTTGGTCTTGGCAGCAAGATCTGCTTCACGTCGGATGGTTCTTTGCCTCCACGTTGTGGTCCCACTTTTGCTGCCAAAACAGCCCTGACCCATCAAAGCATGTACTCCACTAGACCCCTGAAGGTGTGCTGTGGTATCTGGCACCAAGATGTTAGCAGCAGATCCTTTAAGTCCTGTAAGTTGCGAGGTGTGGCCTTCATGGATCGGGCTTGTTTGTTCAGCACATCCCACAAATACTTGATTGGATTGAGATTTGGAGAATTTGGAGCCCAAGTCAACACCTCAAACTCGTTGTACTCCTCAAACCATTCCTGAACCATTTTTGCTTTGTGGCAGGGTGCACTGTCCTGCTGATAGTGGCTACAGCCCCCAGGGAATACAGTTTCCATGTAAACTTTTGAACTGGGAAAGTTGGGTCATTTTTATAAATTCAGCTATTATTTTGTCTTGTGGACTATATGTAAACATATTTTGTCTAAAATATCTTTCAGGACAGTACTAAAAACTTCTCAGTTACGTATGTAACCCTCGTTCCCTGAAGGAAGGAACGGAGACGTTATGTCTGGACGCAGGTGCCATAGGGTGCCCGTCTCTGAGTCAGAAGGTCTTTCCTCAGAGGAATTGGCCAAGGAGGTGCTATCGCTTGGTGCTGTCACAACATACACTTTGAGGATGGAGGGAAACAGCCTTCGCTCCAACCCATCTTGCAGGAAGGAAAGTACAGAACTGATCGAACTGATCTTCGGGGTCTTCTCACAGAGAAGAGCACCACTCAATGAACAGGTTCCACTTAAGAGCATAGAGCTCTGTAAGTTTTGCCCGTTAGAGTGGACATAAACATACAGGCCTTGGATGGGAAATGCAAATTACCGCGCCAAGAGGAGGCAGACGCCGGACACAGTTGCATCGTGACAGCACGCTTCACTTGCGGGATCTCCACGTATCCCTTGGCTGGCCCGCCATCGAGGGTAGTGAGGAGTGAAGAGCCAATGGGCCAGTTTCTGGTAGAAAATGGTGCCGTCCATGACCTAGTGAGCTCCTCATGCACTTCCGGGCCGCCTAGAGATACCAGTCATCCAACCTAGAAGGCTCGGGACGCGGTGGAGGGTTCCATGCGAGCCCGACCAGAGGGAGGCAACGCAGCCGAGTCTTCATCCCCAGATGACTGAAGCTCCTCCTCTGATACAGCAATCGACATCCTGTCATCTGCTGGAGCTCCGAAAGTCACCACTGGACACCCATGTGTCATGGGCCAGCATGCTCTCTTGGTAACTCAACTGGCTGTGGTGCGTCAGAGGGATTAGGGGCCACAGAGATTGCCTCGGTGGGGTAGCCTTAACCGTAATCCTCAGGTTGCCCTGGCTATTCACCGAAGTAGCTCTATTCTGCTGTCCAGCAGGAATAGCTCTAGATCAGGGTATAGGTAAGGGGACTCTGCCTTCCCGAAGGTAGGTGAGTCTTGACCTGGGCTCAACGCCAAGATAGTCATGTCCCCGCAGTGGGTACACAAACTATCCACAAACACTGCCTCAGCATGCTGAATGCCCAGACATGCAAGACAACGATTGTGACCATCAGCTGGTGACAGGGAAGGACCGCATCCAGAAATGTATGGGTGGAATGACATCTTGAAAAAGACGCAGTGTCACACCATGTATTCTTTTAGGGAAAAGCTCTTTTAATGTGCTGAAGCACACAGGGAGATGACCACAGGAAAACATAGGGAGATAGTGCAGCCCTGTGTATGCACTCACTGTTTTGGCTCTGAAGTGAATGACAGATGTGCACTGCATCCGTTTTCATATTTATACCCACGCTGCATATTTATACATATTTATACCCTATCCGCTTCGAGTGTATACACTTGAAGCTGATAGGGCTCCCAGAAGTGATCTCAATACGTTGGTGACGTCGACATAGCATCTATCTGATTGTCTAGACTGACGTAACGATTCCCTCTTATTTTGTTAAAATAATTACAATTTTTTAGATTCTGCAAGGTATATGTAAACTTTTGACCACAACTGTATAGTATATATTACAGTGCTTTTTGCAGTCTTCACTATGGTATTTATGCGGTCTTCCTGCAGAAGGCCATAATCTGTGGAAATCAGTGTTGCCCAACCTCAGGATGTAGAAATAGCTCTTAAGGAGAGAGAGAGTAGATCAACGGAAAGTCACTCACTATAAGATGTGGTTTCTTAAAGGTTCAGTGTCATTCTTCCTCTGCTCAAATCTCCACTTCTGTTCACAATGGAGTTGAGCTTTTCTACACTCTCTATGCTTCTGAGGTTATGAAGAAAAGTTAAGCTTGACTTCGCTATTATGGTTATATTTACAATACTTTACTTATCAGTGTAGCACTTGAATGCATAGCACGTTTTGTTACATTTTCTGTTTTAAAGAATGGTTTGTGAATGAGCCCATGACTTGCCATGCCAAGGTCATAAAAAAAAATAAAAAAAAAAACACAATCTCAACCTGTATGAATTTCTTTGACAATGTGTCATGGAACAAAGATAGTCATACGAACAACATGAACTCCTTTGGATGAATTCCTTTGTGCATGCAGTCTATTAAAAGTTTGAGGTTGTTTGACCTCTGTTGAAGTGCTTTGAGCAGGTAAACAGTTTGAGTCTAAGGTTGACGTGCCTAATTCAGAAGCTGACATATAGCATATGTCAGACACTTCCCAACCCTAGACAACTTTCCCTGTCAAACTTCAATCAAACTCCAGCAGCCAGGTGAGATGACCTTTTAATGTCAATGCTTGATCTTTTGTTGAATCTCACTGACAAATTAGAAATGAGAAAGGATCGATCAGGCCAGGATGGAAATTAGGAGGAACTTGGAAGGCTGTTGTTTTGAATTTTTGTTAGTAAAAACTCAAGTAAACTTCTATTTATCGCTACACACAAAGCAGGATGCATTCAAACTACAACTCAGTAGCACAAATTGGTCACAGATTTTTGGGTAAGGACACATTTCCTGGAGGTAAGCAAAGGAAAGTTATTTAAATTATTAGTGAATTTTGCTTTCAAATTTGATGAGGTGCTTCAAGAAAACTTTTTCTCCAGATCTGTAATTGCATGTTTTTTAAAATTACAAACTATCCTTGACTGTCATTTTCTCTGTTCACCTTGACCAAAAATACACCACAAATTGCCCCAAGCATTACTAAGAATATTTATTTTATTTTTTTGCTTTTCATTGCCGCAACTAAATAGATATTACCAATTCAAATAGCCAAACTAGAGTGGCAGTAAATTAGCTTATAGCTTTGGCACCTTCCAAACTTATTGACTCCCTGAGAAGTGTGAGGTCTGAATAAGGGCTCCCCTAATTGCATGCGGCACCAAATTTACATTTACGACCTCAATCTGATATAAATCCTCATATCCCCAGATTAGATTGATATTATGTCAGGCCAGAGTGCAATAAAGAGTCGATCAGCGGGTCGGACAAGCGGCATCAAGATCTAATTGGGATTTATTCTAAAGACTGACATCGCTTTTGCTGATGCCAATTTGGGGGTGATCAATTGGCACAACTCATTCTTGTAGCCAACTCCCCACAGAACATTAACTGTCCACCTGGCCGCCGCACAGCCAAAGAGGTTAAGTACTGATGTATATAAAATATACGATATGCGATATGCTCAGAGACCCCAAGGATGCATGTGCCCTAGAATTGACTCCACAAAAATCTAGTGGCTGATAAACTTTATGTTGTTGATGTAATACAATTATAAATTAGGTAAGCCAAGTAATTTTCTTAGAAGAGGATTTCACAATAACAGCATATTGGTTCATTACGTGGGAAAGTATCAGGGGAGTAATATTACAGAGATGCGCTGAGAATATAATGTTGCAAAAATCTATGCCAAAATCCCTCCGGCAAAATTGCTGTGAAAATCGCCCTACTGTATCCATAATGCTTTTTATAGAATCAACACACAGTGTATGTGCATTTGACTTCTTTGACCCACAGACAGAATGATGGCCATGTGTTTGTGTCAGGGTTGTACAGCATTAAGAACTGAATTGAGAATACCTTTTAAATTTCAATAGCTTAATTTAATTTGGATTTTAATTGAGATAGAAAACAGCATGCCAAATTGCAATTGGAATGTCATGAAGTAGAATTAAAATGCAAGAAATTTGTATGGGTGTCATTTTTAACTACAAAAGCAATGTTTTTCAAGACAAATTTTGAATGCCTTCTAAGTCAGACAGATAGACAGATACACTGACTGATGGATAGATACTGTAGATAGACACAGATTGACAAAACAGAAAGATAGATAAATAGATTGATGTAAATATACTGTAGAGATAAACAGACACTAGACATATAGACAGAGCAACAGACAGAGATGGATAAAGAGACAGGCTGATCAATAGATCATGTAGATAGACAGACAGACAGACAAACAGACAGACAAGACAGAAAAATACTGATAGATAAACAGACTGATGTAAAGATAATGCATAGATCAAGGGTGTCTAAAGTTGCGTTTCCACCGTAGAAACTTTCCCCAGGAACTAGGAACTTTGGTACTCAGTGTTTCGACCACAGGGACCAGGGTCTAAATGAAGTTCTGGGTAAATATTTCCCCCACAAAAAGTCCCTGCTCCGTGAGGTAGTACTTTTTTTAAGTTAAAAAAAACTAAGTTCAGGAACTTTTGAGGGTGGGCGTTGAACTTGGGCGTTGAACATGCTGTGGGAGCTGGAAAGTCACGTACAGTCCTATGTCACCAGATTAATCTTCACGGCACTTTAGACCGTGATAGAAACGCAGACAGCAACAGGTCTGGGGGAAAAAGTTTCTGGGAAAAAAAGTTCCTGGGACAAATTGTTCCGGGTAATTTCGGTGGAAATGGGGCTTAATTCTGCTCCTAGAGGGCCACTGTCCTGCAGAGTTTAGCTCCAACTCCAATTAAACACACCTGAACCAGCTAATCAAGGTCTCACTAGGCATAATAGAAACTTCCAGGCAGGTGTGTTAAGGCAAGTTGGAGCTAAACTCTGCAGGACAGTGGCCCTCTAGGAGCAGGTTTGGACACCCCTGATATAGATAGATAGACAGATAGATGGGGTTTGAAAATTCATTTTCTTTGCATTCTAATTCCAAATCAACGTCCTGTGGGGTGTGGCCAATTCTGCACGACCCTGTGAATTGTTGGGTGGCAGCGTTGTACCTACTTACTGTGGATCTGTAATCCTTAATGGCTTTGAAGGCCAAACTCTGTCAAAAATGATTCGTTGGGCTGGATAAAAGTGGGAGAAGGGAGGGTGCAGGGCATTTGGGTTGATTTATGGCAATGTCAGGCAGATTGTAGCGCCCGCATGCTTGAGGTTGTGCCCTGTAATAGAGCGTCATTAGCGAGTCGCGTGTTTGCTGTAGACGGGGCAGAGGCCTGGGCACGGGGCTCAAGACCACTGATTAGATATGCAGGAAGAGAACTGTGACTGCCTGAGGGGAGGCAATCGATGTGTGGTCAAACGAAAATGAATTTAACGGGATCTAATAGGGTTTGAGCCCTTTCTCTCCCTCCCGTGAAGCCAATGGCATAGTTAATATAGCAGGAAGATGGGCGGATCATGGAATGGAGGCTGAAGGGAGCGTGGAAAGGATTCTTGGAGCTCGGGGGTCAGCGCTGTGTCGCGTGACGCTTCTGGAGCGAACGTTGCTACGTACAGATCTGAGATCAGTGGAGTAAGGCTTTCGTCTGCCTCGACGGAACCGCCGCATGAGTTGTCGCCTTGAGTTTAGCTGATGCCAGCGTCGTGCTGTTTAACGTGCAGGGCATGACCAAGCAGCCGAGCTGCTCCGCATTACTGACTGCTGCCTCTACGAGACCTTGGTGAGACATTAACAGCATGGAAGAGGTATAATTGCCAACGTTGCATATGGACGAGCAGAATGGACTCACCTTGAAAATGTTTTACAGCCAAAAAGGGAATGGACTCTGGCAAGTGTACTTTAGTTCCCCAGTGAGGTGTTTAGCTTCTTTATGGAACGCACATATGGCATAATGGTACAGTGTTTGGTTTAACTGGTCATTTATGAGGAGGTCATCTCATTTGATGGTCGAGGTTCACGTCAGCACAATGTTATTGATTCATATGAGAGCTCTGCTGCTGTCGATAGAGTTTTGCTGCCAAAGAGTTAACTGCTCCTGCAAAAAAAAAAAAAAAAAAAAAAAAACAGCAAGAGAAGGTATTAGGATGGTGTTTTTTTCTAAAAGGAGAATTGTTTGTGTGTGTTTGGCAGGGGCGACAGTTTCCTACTGTAATCATGGCTGTTGCCATGCAATTTCAGAGCCATTATGTCTGGCCTGGATGGAGAAAGGTATCAAAATTCCTATTGTGAATGGCACTCCCTAATGATCATCAACATTGTAGCTGTCCAATTCTCTCTCTGTCTCTCCCTTTATTTTTTCCCCTTGTACTACGGCACCTGTTTGATGAGACCTTGTCTTGCATAGTGGTGTGTAGATACAATTATAACTTGTATTATTATTATTATTATTATTATTATTATTATTATTATGTTTTATGGACTCAATGTTTGTCACCTCCAATGGTTTATATTGCCAACAATAATAATAGTAATAATAATAATAGTTTTAGGCCTATGTTTGTCACCCTCAATGTTTTTATTTCTTTATTGACAATAAGTTTATTATTATTGTTTACTACTACTATTATTTTACATAAAATGTTTATTATTTATATAGTGCCTTTCCAAAAGCTCAAGTTCGCTTGACAAGTGATCAAGTGTACAATCAATCAGCCCAAAAAAAAAAATGTCCAAGAACAGGTGCAGTCACATAGGACTATGCAATGTGTGTGAACAGTGGAGGAAATACAATTTTACATGCATACAGCCTGTATAGAATAATTAAAACAGCAGTAGTCCACATATTGTATACCAATTATGGTTACTGAGCATAATCACATTACCATAATCATAGTATTCCATGAGCTCCAACTTAATTGCAGTACTGCTTTAATCGCAGTATAAGGGGGCATGTAAATGTAGCCATTGACACACCCCTGACCAAAGCTTTGTGGACATTTAGCTGTTGGAGAAGCAATCGCTGGGATGCATGTTAATGTCCTTTGTGTCTGTTGAGTACTGTCAGGTGCAAGTGGTACATTGCTTATATAATGAGCACAGCCAGCACAGAGAGGCAAGATCTGGAAAAGTGTGTGTGTGCATTGGGGAAGAATGAAAAAGGTCACCTTGCGCCTCTTTCTCTCCACCTTAGCGAAGACTAGCGGTGAACTCATCCGAGATGTGAAGTCTGTCTTCCAATGCTCTGAAAACTGTCCATGTGTGGAACTGTAACAGAACACACCAAAGATATTTGCATGCATACAAATACACACATTGGCATGTTTGCTTTTCTGGAACAGTGCCATGTTTATAGAGAGTGATAAATCTGTGCATTCATGAATATGCAAAGGGTGCACTGTGGGATCCTCTTCTGACTCCATCCACTTGACGGAGTCGAGATCATAAAAAGGTGTTGATGTCTCACACTTAAAAGGTCAGTGTTAATATTCGAGGTCCAGGTCACTGCAGCTGATGAGTTGCATCTTTATAAGTGCAAGCTCTTTCTACATTAGTTTTGTATTTATCACTACATTTGAAGTCTCATATTAGATCTATTTCATTCATATTTCATGTTTCTTTCATGCTTCAATGCAGGTCTGTGGCGCATACTTTTAGCATATCTGACTCAAATCTGTTATTAAAATAATCATAAATGTATTGCATTATATTTCTCGATCTAGATAAACTTGAAAACTTTGATATGATAATTTGCTTTGAAGTGGTACCATATTTGTAATATTCAAAATGAATTTTGAGAGCATTCACCGAACAGAGGTCCACTCACGCTGTCATGTCTCGGTCAACTAGTCGAACATGACTGCAGCATCGGCCGCATTGTATTGTTGACAAGAAAAGATATACTATTCTAAAAAGTGCTAATCCTGAACCATTAGTTTTTTTTTTGGTAAAATGTTGTTCTGACAACAAACTGCAATCTCAGCTTTAACACTTGGGCATTTGCTTCCTGTGGCGATCACTGTTATGGAATGATGATTCATCAAATGTTCTGTCAATCTATGAAAATTAAAATTGCATGATACGCCAATTAAATAAAATTCTAAGGCACATTTATAAAAGCTACTTAAATGCCCTAATTGAACTAAGGCTAAATCCTGCTTAATCTAAGTGAATCTCTGTGAAACTGGGCCTATAACACACAATTATGAGTTATAAAGTCAGAATTGTGAGATATAATCTCCATCTTTTTTCCCTCAGAATTGGACTTTATAACTCACAATTGTCAGAATTGCGAGATATAAACTTAATTGCAAGGAAAAAAGTCGCAATTGCGAGTTTATATCATGCAATTCTGCGGAAAAAAAAGTCAGTCGTTTTTTTTCCTCGGAATTGGACTTTATAACTCTTAATTGCTAGGTTGTATCTCACAATTCTGAGATAAAAGTCAGAATTGCAAAAAAAAAAAAAGTCCAATATTTTTTTTATTGCCGATACCAATACCAATTTTTTTCCATCAGCCTTAGCCGATGACCGATACGGCTGCCGATTTTCTTGAGCCGATATTTGGAGCCGTTGCTGCTTTTGCTCAATTTACATCATAAAAATGACACAATGATCATGATGATAACAAATGTTACAAGTCTCAAATTAAAAAAGGAACATTTATTGTTATATTATTATATATTTTCATATATAAACGTTGATCAATTGCCATTACAATTATCTCACAAATATTTGCTAACTCAATGTTTTTTGTGGGTTTTTTTTTTGGGAGGGGGGATGCTGTTTCATGCATACTGAGCTTTTTACATTGTTAAAGATTTGGGTTCCCATGCTAAACATGGACAAAGTTTCAAAAAATAAGTTAGACGTTTGATGGCATATTTCTGTCTCAAAAATACTCCTTCCGGTTTCTCACAAGTTTCGGAAAGTTTTTTTCGAGTATGGGTCTGCTTGACGTCAACAGGGCGGAATGTCCTTGTACGGGCTCTTCTCCCGGAAGGGCGCGCATGCGCGACCAGAGCAAGAGAGAAAATGCACGCCCATTAATGCGCTTTGCTCAGCTTTAGGGAGGCCGGCTGCACTGCAGTCACAGGACTTAACGAAATCAACAGTGTGTTTTTGGTTGTCAGGGCAAGACAACCCTGTACAGCTTCCCAAAGAACCCAGCATTAATGGGACAGTGGATGGAGTTTGTTTTTCCGGAGCAGCAACGGAGTTGTGCAAGTGTTTTTGTTTGTTCCATTGCGTTTCGGCAACAATTTGTTTTTATAAACAAGGCCCAGTTTGTCGCGGATTTGTAGCTTGTCTAATGCTGAAAGATGGAGCGGTCCCAGAGATAAAGGTTCACAGTCTTGCGTTGGAACCGCATGGGGTGAGTAAAACTGCTTCAAATGTCTCTGTGTTGTTGGCTATCGTCACGCAAGTACACATCTGTAAACGCGATGTATGGTGTGTGTTTACATTTGTTTAGCTGACCACTATAGGTGTCTGTTTGTTTATTGTAAAACCACCCCAAACATATTAAACCTAGGGGACGTTCACACAAAGTGCGCTTCTTCATTCAAATGCGCTATTCTTCCATTGTTTTTCTATGTAAACACGCACTAGTCTGACGTGCAAAACCGTTCCGCTTGCTACTGCTAACGTTTAGTCGCATACAATAGTCCATAAACCAAATCATGTCCTCATAAACCATGAGTAAACACACACAAATGTTGTAAAACTCGTTGACAAACCACTAAGCAAATACTGTTACAGTACATACCACATAGCACATTCAATTTCAGCTTCCGGATCAGATTCTGGATCATATCTGTATGGTTGAATCTGACTGATAGCCATGGTCTATTTAGGATAACTTTTCTTTTCCATGTTTAAGGATGTTACAGCTTTCAGACACTCTCAACGCAATAGCTGCGCGTGCTCGTGGCTCTTTAGCTCCGCCCACACGATACGCCTCTTCTTTTATAAATATAATAAAACTAAAGACTTTTCGGAGATATGAAGAATGCAGTACTACTCTATAGGTACTCAAGATTGACATGAGATTGACTGAAACTGAGTGTTCCACCCCCCTTTAACAATGAGGTCATTCTGTTGCAATAGCTTATACATTGCACAAGGAAGCTTGATTTTCAAATGATAAATTTAATTTAAAAAAGAAAAGTAAACTAATAAAATAAGAACAAATAAACAAATGACTAGCAGTAGCACAAATAAATACAATAGAATAAAGATACAAATCAAATAGACTGTTTTTATTTTTAAGGTATTGAGGTAAAAACAGAATAAAGAAACAAAGTAATCAAATTTAAAATAACATTGGATAATCTTCATTGTAAAAATGAAATGCAGATTAATAAGTTAATTAGTCAAGAGCAGTAAGTAATTTTCCTTAGTTGTCAGTTATAATCATCAAAATAAATAAGTCTGTGTGTAATGAATGAATATAATATACATGTTTCACTTTTTGAATGGAATTAGTGAAATAAATCAACTTTTTGATGATATTCTAATTATATGACCAGCACCTGTACACGCAATCCCGAACCGAAATCCAGACCCGGTCACACAAGCACTATCTAACCGGAGTGAATGAGAGTAGGCGGTGCGTGTCCCTGTCGGACAGGAGAGCAAGAAAGCGCAGCTGGGATACTGCAGAAAGGAGTATTGGAATCGTTTCAGATATTTCAGTATCAATACATATCGACACAACACTAGTTTCCACTTTCAAAGTGTATGGCAATATCTCAGCAAAGTCAAACAGTTAAAAGATACTTTGAACGTTTATAACTTGCCGTTGTCTTGAAGAGCAGATTCCAGCACTCTGCTAGAGGGGGAGGGGCAGTGCATGAACTGCAACACAGAGCTGCCTGTGGACGCCTGTCTGTAAATAATGCCGGGAAAAAACTATCGTCGAACGCAGCAGCCCCGATACCCGTAAAAAATCCAAATATCAGCCGGCCGATATATCGTTCGATCAACTCGCAATTACCTTTTCTATTAAAAAGCTTTCATAATTAAATAATAACAATTTATTGCATATTAATATTTGCTGAGAAAAGCCCCAAATTGAAGATATTAAATTATTTTGTGCATATAAGTAAAGCATTGAAGAGATATTACAAAAAGCATTATTAAATGTCACTATATTGTTTGTTTTATTTACATGCTATTGAACATAAAAATGCATTTTCTTTCATTGTTGTGCATGCTGAATTTGAACAATGAATAAATTACATTAATTGAACACATTTTGAGGTAAGGAATGCGGATCAATTTATTTGTTGAGCATTTCATCCAACAGTTGAACCAGCAACGTTAATTTCGCGATAACAGGCCCATCTGTGCTACAGCAAACTGACAAATCACAGTCATTTATGAAGTATTCACAAATGCATAGGCGAAAAAGGGATTTAATTCCCTTTGAACCCAGATGCTCCCTTAAGAGGGACTAGACCTGATTAACACATCAAAGAACTAAAAACCACAAATACAATCCACACAAGTAAACAATGCCACATACACACGTACACACCAACAATGTCCTCAGATATGCGTACACACACACACACACTTCACCAAACAGCCTGTGGAAATGAGATTCTTTTCATGGCTTAAGCGCTTCTCCCAAATTTTGCACATTTAATCAGAGCAGGAGAAATGCTAGGCAGAACATCAGTGGACCGATTCAACAAAGCACAGCATATAATCGCTCTAAAAAGTTCAGGGCCCGACCGAGAGAATAATGCTTTGAGGCAATGACATTGACGTCCATCCCATTGAGAAATTGGCCAGAGGACATTTACAGGCAGCCAAGTCTGGTAATTCTCAAACCATCACGAGCAATAAAAGCATGACTAGGGGCCTACTGCACATCTTCCTCATCCTCTTTTGTCAGAAACGCTGGCTTCTATAGTCTTTTAGCCACTACAGGCATAGGGTTTCAGACAATGCCAATAAGGTATTAGCTACACAACAGCCATGAGAAGGCAGGATGAAATTACATCATGGCGAAAGTTGTCCATCTCACAGATTTGAAAAGACATTAGAAGCATTTAAGAGATGAAATCTGCTCCACGTTTAGAACTGGCCGTTTTGGCATTGCTTGCACTCTCGCTTTCTCTGTATGATTGATTGAAAAAAAGAAGAAAATTAATTAAGCCAACACAATTAAACAGAAATTCTCTGGGCTGTATTCATCCCCTCTGATATTCAATCATGGAGTAAAATTGTTTCTGCCACTCACATATTGATTTAATTGTCTCATCTACTGTGTTAATTAACCAGACTTGACAGCCAAGACCGGTGCCCACCGGTAGAGGTTACCACCCTGAGACAAAGAGCTAAAAAGGAACAGCTGCACGAGTGCAAAACTAAAACGGCACATGGGATGCAATGTAACGCTATGCGCACTCAAGCTTTGGTTAAACCTTTGAATAAAGCTTGCTGCGACAAAATACAGCAACTGAATTCTTCCTAGAACACAAACCAGAGAATTCTGCAAGAATGTACAGTTATAAAACTAGCATCATACTAAAAATAATATCAATAATAAATAATAAAATGATAAAAGAAGACCATTTATATAAACACTATATACACTTCCATTCAAAATTTTTAAAGAAATTATAAATAAATTTGAAATTAAAAATACTTTTATTTATCAAGGAGGCATTAAATTGATCTACATTTTTACATTTGTTACAAAACAATTATATTTCACATATAAAATATATAAAAATGCTGTTTCTTTTTAACTTTCAATTCATCAAAGTATCTGAAAGAAAAATATATAATGGTTTTCACAAAAATTACACCAAATATTAGCACCAAATTAGCATATTAGAATGATTTCTGAAGGACCATGTGATACTGAAGACTGGAGTAATGATGCTGAAAATTTTATATTGCCATCACAGGAATAAATTACATTTTTATTTAAAATTCTAATAATATTTCATAATTCTGTAGGTTTTACTGTATTTTTCTTCAAACAAATTCAGCATAAAAAACATTTTTTTTTTTTTACTTTCTACTGGTACTGTACTATCTAAATGTGCGTGCATGCATGCGTATAGCTTTTGATTTAATTACGGAATGCATGAAGTTTTCTTTAACAAAGAAAGTCATACATATTTGGAACTACATGACGATCTTTAAATGAGGACAAATTGTTCCCTCAACTAGTTTTGTTCTTGTTTAGGGCATTTCTCACACCACTGATCAATGTAGTGGGTCAGATTCCCAAATCTGGATCTTTGTTGTGCATTCCACTTTAATCTCTCATCTATTTTTCCAAAACATATTGTGTATATTCTTTTTGACCCCATCAGAGAAACCAGGGCACAACGCCCAGATGGCAAAGGCGGGAGCACAGCATTTTTAAGTAGCTAAAATGAATCCGAGTCTGTTTGGATTGGGTCGTTCCACTTCCTGCCAGTTGTTTTTCTGGCTCCTTGTGTATGCATGACATTTGCCACCCCATAACAGAAGGGCTGATGGGAAAGCTAATGGCTCTGTGACATATAGGGGTCAGGGGGTCACAAGATAAGTGGCCCTAGACCCACCTGAGAATAACATGCACATCCAGAAGATGTATAGGATGGAATGGGAAATAGGAGAATTTGGATCATCTTCCACTGAGATATATTTTGAGCCATTTGTGGCTCTCACCTTGAGAATAAATGTTGTTCCCGCCACACACGCACAGACACAAACACAAACATCTGTTTTAATTACTCTTCCTTCTAATTGAGACTGTGGAGGAATTCAATTAGCCATATTCTGTGTGCTAAGTGCCTGCGCCACTCCACAAAAGCAAAGGTTTCCAAACAGGCCTGGGCAGCAGATGGGCTTCATTCACCACAAATGGGCCCTCCTATTGAGGTAAGGCTGATGACATATCACTGCTAACAGGTTCGCACCAGCTCGCCACACATCATTCACATGCTAATCAGAAGCGGGTTGCGTGAGGACTTTTTCCACCCCACCTCTTATTACCCACGTCAGTTCGGCTACCGCTCTAAACCTTTCATTGACTGAAGTGCCAATTACAGCTCACAATATATCATCCTCTGCTCCTGCAGATACGTCACAGGCGAATTCAGATATCAGAACAGATGATAATATGCAAAAGACTTGTTATATATGGAGTGTAAATGCACTTGTGATGTTACCCGAAGTGACACAGGGTAAAATCTGATTAAATATTTATTCAACAGAGCGCATAACATCTTTGACCTCTCTCGGCTGGTAAACCCAGACCACTCTGTGTAAAAGTTATTGTATCTTATTCTATTTTTCATCATAAAGTTTTTATAGGTGTAACGAAATTAAAAACCAGCCGTAATGACTGCTTCTCTCAGCCTGATTGAACCTCCATGAAAATTTAATGGGGTTTCTTGGCATGCTACAGTAACCCACTTCTATGCCGACTTCCAAATAACTTCCTTCTCCAAAACACAAACTGGTGCTCACACAAATAGAGAAGTGTTCGGAAGTGACCAACTAAAAGTACTGACAAAATACATTTACTAGCAATAGCACTGGAAAGTTTGATTAATTTCTGTCAATTGGTTAATTTGTCTGGTTCATGTAAAAAAAAAAAAAAAAAATAATAATTTCTATGTTTTCCACTCCGTTATATAAATTATATTGTTATATTAATTTGTAATGTATTAATTTGTTCCCTGGTTTTAATTCTTGCGTTTTAGTTAAAGGGGTCTAGACTACATTTTTTGTATTTTTTTTTTATGTATAATGTCCTTTGAGGTCACACTTGTGTGTTGCGTCATTACTGTCAGATCCAATATAGTCCGCACTGCATCATCTTTTATCTTATATTTCAGTCTCTCTGAAAAGCCTGCGTCGCACTGTATCTTGTTTAAAACAAATCGGCAGTAAAATGAAGCGAACAAAGGAACGGTGTCTTACTGACATGTTCAGGAACTTTGTTAAAGATAAAGTTCATCCAAGCTTTCTTAATGTTAAGATCACAAAGAAGACAATGCAAAGACTTTTTCCACAACTTGGCACTGCAAAACATCTTGTAATCCTCAGAGGCATCTCTATCATTTTGTTGCTTGAGTAAACCTGTTTGCATGTCTCTCGTATTTACTACTACATGACATGCACGAATCGGTGGGCGGGGCTAAAGAGGCAAGGAGAGTCTTTCATCGCACTGTGATGTCATACTGAGGCAAAATCTGAAACTAGTCGTTTTGGGGGCTTGGCTTCAACAAAAGCTGTTTTTTGGACTAACAAGGAAGTTCTGAAACGTACATTTTTATAGTACAATGGCCTCCTATATGTCAAAAAAGATCACATTTAAGTATGATATTCGATTTCTCAATTCATGACCCTTTAAATCATGGCTACTTTATACTAATTAATTCCCTCATTTTAATTGAGTTAAAATAGGGAACAAATTAGTATAACATGTCCACAGTTTAACTAAATTAATTAATAACTTGTGGCCATTATATCTTTTTTATGTCATGTGCCGGGCACCGTAGGAAAGTATGGTCACACTTTATATTAGGTGTCTTTAACTAGGAAAGTATGGTCACACTTTATATTAGGTGTCTTTAACTACTATGTACTTAGATAAAAAAATAAGTACAATATACTTATTGTGTTCATGTATTGCAAAACCGTTTTCCTGGTATTGAGGTGGGATACGGGCAAGGTTAGGGAGAGGTTTGGTGGTATGGGAAGGTTTAAGGGTCGGTTAAGGTGTAAGGGAAGTGTCAACAGTGTAATTATAGATGTAATTATTAAAATTAAAGTACAATGCAAAAACATGTATGTACACAATACATGCAGGTATTTTTTTTATACAAGTATCACATGACGTTGCCATGACACAATGAGAGCATTTTGTTTTTGTGTAAATTTAAATAAAATGATGGCGTTCACGCTGACGAAAAGCAAAACAAAAAAAGTATCATATAAACTTAATGTCTAATGTTAAAGTTGGTTGTATACATTTGACATAAGGTAGCTCCATGCTATACTCGTTGGAAGCAGGACTTGCCACTATCTTGGAAATTATGTCAAATCACGTGTCTTGCTGTGGTTGGGGTTTATCAATCTTCCTCAAGTTCACAGGTAGGATATCCGACTTCAAGCAGCATTACAGACATCATTTGTAAGTAGGAGGTGGGGAATTTCGAGTTGTCTGGAATGCAGCATTAGTGTAACTAACAGAATCTCATTTGTTAGCCGCTTTGGATAAGTGTCTGGCATATTACAAAATCTGAATCTTAACTGAGCTAACTGTTTTTTCAAAAGGGTATTTTTGACTAGATTACCACCTGTATGAGAAGCTTGCAGCTTGTAAAGCTACAGTTTTAAAGTAGCTTCCCCAACACTGATATACACATACATACATACATACATACATACACGTTACTATGATGTAACCATACACAGCTTTCTCTGAAAATGAAAGTTCATAAATCTTTCACACTAACCGTCCCCTTGGCTGGTTTCTTGTTTTGGTCTTCTTCATGCGTATACGTTAGCCAGGGACCATCAGAGACAGCGGTGTCACAAGGGCAACTCGATAGAAACACAGACTGCACTCACTCCTGTGTTTCCACACTGCAGACCAGCATGCAGAGCACACGCCTGCTTATGAATGGTCACGCTGTATGGTGTTTAACATCTTTGTGCTGTATGGCAGAGATTATGTGCGAGATATAGCAAATATTGGAAAGGAAATCTCTCTCACTTTAGTAGATGCTCAGGTTTTTATGTGTTCGGTGATGACAGCTGGAACAAATTTAGAGGCGTAATCCTCTTAAATAGTGTTTGTTGACTGCAATCATTTTATTTCTGTTAGACGACACAAACAAGCTTTGAATGACAGATATTATCACTCGATTCAAACTGATATATCCCTTTAGGTTTTTAGATTTATGAGGTCAATGGGCCAGCAGTTTAAGCTATTTTGCAGTCTTGTCCTGTCCACAAAGACAGAAATTGTAGTAAACATGTTTTTTTGTTTTTTTTCCAGCAGAGTAATTGAGCTTGTAGTCTGTGGTTTGCATTTATACAAGATATTTCAGATTGCAATACTGTGGTATTGCTGCTTCATGTAGTACAGTATTGTTGCAATAAGAAAACTTTAAAGGCACAGTATGTATTTTTCGCGGCTAGAGGTCACATATTCAAAATAATAACTAAGGTGTAGCTTTATGAGGCTGTGAAGGAGTGTGGAATGGTAATGTTTAATGCTAAATTACTACTCATACATGTCACATTATTTGTCAAATTAAATAGTGGGGTAACACAGCGCAGTTTTACGGGTTCAAAACTATCATACTAAACTACATTTGAACGTACCCACAGCAATTGCAAAAAGGCTGACTATTTATGTATAACACATACTGTATTTAATTACACCGCCATAGACTTCACCTGGGAAATGCCACACCAATACTGATCCTCGTTTTATTTATCGTCTTGTCCAAAACTCTTCTTGGGCCATTTGATTCACCCGTGGCGACAGAACCTGGCGACGCAATGAGGAGGGACACAAGTTACATCAGTTGGTTAAAATTGCACATTTCTCTGGATTTCAAAATTGTTGGAAACTTTTGGAATACATAAGTGAACAAACCATATAACACTGTGCTAATGTTTTTTGGATATTTCAAAAAAGGTGGAACAGGTAGCAATAAGAGGTCGGAAAAGTTAAATGTACATATAAGGAACAGCTGGAGGACTAATTTGCAACTTATTAGGTCAGTTGGCAAGTCAAGATGGGCAGAGGATCACCAATTCCCCCAATGCTGCGGCAAAAAATAGTGGAGCAATATCATGAAGGAGTTTCTCAGAGAAAAATTGCAAAGGGTTTGAAGTTATCATCATCTACAGTGCATAATATCATCCAAAGATTCAGAGAATCTGGAACAATCTCTGTGCGTAAGGGTCAAGGCCGGAAAACCATACTGGATGCCTGTGTTGTTCTCAGCGCTCAGTTCAGAAGCCTGCATCTCTGATGGTATGGGGTTGCATGAGTGCGTGTGGCATGGGCAGCTTACACATCTGGAAAGGCACCATCAATGCTGAAAGGTATATCCAAGTTCTAGAACAACATATGCTCCCATCCAGACGTCGTCTCTTTCAGGGAAGACCTTGCATTTTCCAACATGACAATGCCAGACCACATACTGCATCAATTACAACATCATGGCTGCGTAGAAGAAGGATCCGGGGACTGAAATGGCCAGCCTGCAGTCCAGATCTTTCACCCATATAAAACATTTGGAGGAAAGAGGAAGATGCGACAAAGAAGACCTAAGACAGTTGAGCAACTAGAAGCCTGTATTAGACAAGAATGGGACAACATTCCTATTCCTAAACTTGAGCAACTTGTCTCCTCAGTCCCCAGACGTTTGCAGACTGTTATAAAAAGAAGAGGGGATGCCACACCGTGAGAAACGTGGCCTTGTCCCAACTTTTTTGAGATGTGTTGATGCCATGAAATTTAAAATCAACTTATTTTTCCCTTAAAATTATAAATTTTCTCAGTTTAAACATTTGATATGTCATCTATGTTGTATTCTGAATAAAATATTGAAATTTGAAACTTTCACATCATTGCATTCTGTTTTTATTCACAATTTGTACAGTGTCCCAACTTTTTTGGAATCGGGTTTGTAAAAATAAACACATTTATTTTCAATTGTAAAGATATTTCATAATACTCCTGTCTTTACTTTTGATCAAATACTCTTGAACTGTAGTGTATATATTTCCGAGTCTACTTGAAGGCTGCATTATCGTTGCAAGCATTGCATGTGCAAAGGATCGTTGGAAATTGTGAGATCAAATTACAACTGCATCAAAGTCAACATGATCATCAAAGACTCGCCCATGCCACCAACTGTGCCTGTTTGTGTGTGTGCAACACATCTGTATCAATGCATGTGTGTCTGATTAGATGAGAAGAGTGTTTTGCCCCTAATGAGGGTTAATTGTTAGTGTTGTGTCAGAACGTGTTTCTTGATTAGCTATGTGCTCCATGCTGCGAAGGTTTCAACCCCACCCCACTGGAACGGATCTCATCTCATCATTGAGTCTATTCCTCAACACGACCTGACGCCGCCCACTGCAGACCAGCATCAGACAGACAGCGGGCAAGAGAGAGAGAGACAGATAGACAGCCAGCACTGGGGTGATGTTAACTGCAAGTTAGAGAGCTTTGGCCTCCTTGAAATCCAGAGTTTTACTGCAGGAGTGCATACAAGAAAGATATACGGCAAGAAAGCCCCTTCCACATCTTAGCTCATCTTTGTGCATGCATGCACAACATGATTTAAGTATGAAGTACAACATGCTCTTTCATCAACATCATTTGTTGCTCCTACAACAACATATCTGTCAACCAGTCATAGATCTAACTATAGCCAACTAGGCTTCTTCAAGCGTCTTGAAGACGTTGCTGCAGTTCTTCTGTATTTAGTTTCTTATGGTGAGATCAGATCTCCATGTGGATCACGCGACTGTTGTCAGACTTTTTATGCATACAAAAATCTCAATTAATTATTACAATTAATGGCAAAAGGAATGTTTGGAAATGTAAGCTGCTATTTCTTACTGACACACTACAGCTACAGATATAAATAACTGGCTTAAAACCTTTTTTTTTTTTTTTTTGTGAAAATACTAACATACCTTAAGGCCCGTTCACACCAAGACGATAAATATAAAGATAACTATACTACCTAACAATACTATTCTAATCGTGTACCGGTCTGCCACTTTAAATGCTCAGGCTTGTTACAGCAGGATGGAATCTGATTGGCTGTTAATGTTTTTAACGTTCATCAGCTGGATAAAAATTGTTCTGAAAATGATTCTAACGATATGGTTTCTCTATATCGTTATCGTTATAGCTGTGGTGTGAACTCTGCTATTCTTTTAGCCTAGAAATCTAGACGCACCCTAGCGGCAGCAAATCTAATTTGCCGCGAGTGTAGTCTAGCAACTCTTGGTAGACCTGCGAGCTGGAAAAACCAAACTCTGGTCAGGCCAATCACATCGTGTATAGAGTCGGTGGGCGGGCTTAACATAATGACGGCAGAGTTGCAGAGGTTCCGCGTGTTACTTAAAAACAAAGAAGCTGGCGAACAGCGGTCTTTCGAATCGGCTTTGGCCGTGACTCTGGGAGACTTGTTGTTAAACTTTTCTTTGAGAAAAGAACAAAGAACGGCACTGAAGTCATTCTTAAGAAAGGAAGATGTGTTCGGAGTTTTGCCGACCGGATACAGCAGTAGTTTAATATCAACTAGCTCGGCTTCACCTTCTTCGTTGCTCTGGTTGGGTGTAGCGCTATCCTATTGCATGCAGAGGGAATTTGAAAGAGAACCGTTTATCCCACCTCTCGGATTGAGCCCTGACAATGGTGTGTTTCCAGACCCAACATCTTTATGTGGGTCTGGCTTGTCTGGCTACTATTCTTTAATATTAAGAACAATTTTTAGAACTATATATCGTTATCTTTATAGTTATCCTTAAGACTGTGTGCAAAATTCTTAGGCAAGTTAGTGTTTAAAAGGGAAATCTTTTTATGTGTTTTGTTCATTCATTTACACGCCAATAGAGTTTTGGGGGCCTTAAAGTGACCCTATTACACTATTTTAAAGTTCCCTAATTTTGTTTTGGAGGTCTCCAACAAGGTTTACTTGCAGCAAAGGTCAAAAAACAGTTGAATTTTCTCATAATATACATTGTACATTACCACAATGTTCATTGATTCTCAAATGACTCGATGGATGAATCAGTCTCTCTAAATCCCTTCTTTCAGCAAGCCTGCTCTGCTCTGATTGGTCAGACGGTCCAGTCTATTGTGATTGGTCTACCACGTACAGCACGTATTTCGGAAACAAACACCCATTACCATAACTGAACTCCAGCTTCGTTCAGGAGGCTTCCTGTTCCTAAAGCTCAGTGATAGTACACACTGTAAAGACAGTAATGATGACGTTGATTTTACACCAATCCCTGCAGTTTCTCAGTGATGCTACTCAGTTTGAGGTAGATTATGGGATGTTTCAACTGTAATTCCTCACCCTCAGCATTAACAAGTGTGCTTAACCTGTGTGCATGCGTGCGTGTGTGTGTCTAATGTATTGCAGTGCACATGTAGGAACTGTATCAATAACAGTGCATACATTAGCCCAGCTGCTGCATGTTTGCAAAACAAATCTTGCTCCATCCTTTATCTTTACTCAAAGTAGTAAGAACAACAGACAGTCTGCATTAATAGACAGTTTTAGGTAATATTGCAGCCCACAGCTGATTTATAGTAGTATTTCAGTAAGACAGTAATAACGCGAGTTAGCCAGATACTTACACAATATGAAACACAATAAACACATTGTAGAGCACAGCGTCTTTTCGACATGATGCTATCCAGTATCCACTGCAGTGTTCAAGGTTTCCCTGGTGTCTGCATGGCGTGCACGCGCAATAAGTGGACGGGGCAATATGCTAATGTTTCGTTGTGACGTCAGAACAAAACGGTTTGCGACATGTTTGAAATTGATTCGTTTAATTGACTCCGAGTCGACTCTATACATTTATGTAGGCTGCACTTTCAGATTTCAAACTTTGCAGGATGTTTTCATTCACTGAGAACTATGTTACACACTACATGAAAGGTAATTTTCAAAAACGGTGACGTCATGCGCATGCATATTACATGTTCACGTATGCATATTACATGCTCGCGGGGTGTTCCTTGACAAAGTGACATCGCCAACTACAGGCCTGGCATGCCTTTTTAATAATTTTCTCAGATCCGTGTGAACGGGTATCATTTTGACAACGTTGTCTGTTTTTAGTACATCATTGACGTGTAAACATACGCTTTATTATGTCAGATCTTTTAAATGAACGTGTCTGAATGATTTGTTCACAAATTGGACTGACTGATTCTTGAGTTCAGTTCACTTCTTCAGTTCAACAACTATCCTACTGTCAACGAAAGTGTGTGCATATGTGCGTGTGTGGTCCAGGTATGTTATGAGGACAAAATGTTATGGAAATATCCAAAATCCTTGTCCATGTGGGGACATTTTTTGGTCCCTATGAGGAAAACAGCATGGGTAGGTTTAGGGTTATGGGATAGAATATACAGTTTATACAGTATACAAATCTTTGTCTGTGGAAAGTCCCCATAAAACATGAAAACACAACAATAATGTGTGTGTGTGTGTGTGTGTGTGTGTGTGTGTGTGTGTGTGTGTGTGTGTGTGTGTGTGTGTGTGTGTGTGTGTGACATCAGGACACAAATGTGTACAAACCCGATTCCAAAAAAGTTGGGACACTGTACAAATTGTGAATAAAAACAAAATGCAAGGATGTGGAAGTTTCAAATTTCAATATTTTATTCAGAATACAACATAGATGTCATATCAAATGTTTAAACTGAGAAAATGTATCATTTTAAGGGAAAAATAAGTTGATTTTAAATTTCATGGCATCAACACATCTCAAAAAAGTTGAGACAAGGCCATGTTTCCCACTGTGTGGCATCCCCTCTTCTTTTTATAACAGTCTGCAAACGTCTGGGGACTGAGGAGACAAGTTGCTCAAGTTTAGGAATAGGAATGTTGTCCCATTCTTGTCTAATACAGGCTTCTAGTTGCTCAACTGTCTTAGGTCTTTTTTGTTGCATCTTCCTCTTTCCTCCAAATGTTTTATATGGGTGAAAGATCTGGACTGCAGGCTGGCCATTTCAGTCCCCGGATCCTTCTTCTACGCAGCCATGATGTTGTAATTGATGCAGTATGTGGTCTGGCATTGTCATGTTGGAAAATGCAAGGTCTTCCCTGAAAGAGACGACGTCTGGATGGGAGCATATGTTGTTCTAGAACTTGGATATACCTTTCAGCATTGATGGTGCCTTTCCAGATGTGTAAGCTGCCCATGCCACACGCACTCATGCAACCCCATACCATCAGAGATGCAGGCTTCTGAACTGAGCGCTGAGAACAACTTGGGTTGTCCTTGTCCTCTTTAGTCTGGATGACATGGCGTCCCAGTTTTCCAAAAAGAACTTCAAATTTTGATTTGTCTGACCACAGAACAGTTTTCCACTTTGCCACAGTCCATTTTAAATGAGCCTTGGCCCAGAGAAAACGCCTGCGCTTCTGGATCATGTTTAGATATGGCTTCTTTTTTGACCTATAGAGTTTTAGCCGGCAACGGCGAATGGCACAGTGGATTGTGTTCACTGGCAATGTTTTCTGGAAGTATTCCTGAGCCCATGTTGTGATTTCCATTACAGTAGCATTCCTGTATGTGATGCAGTGCCGTCTAAGGGCCCGAAGATCACGGGCATCCAGTATGGTTTTCCGGCCTTGACCCTTACACACAGAGATTGTTCCAGATTCTCTGAATCTTTGGATGATATTATGCACTGTAGATGATGATAATTTCAAACCCTTTGCAATTTTTCTCTGAGAAACTCCTTTCTGATATTGCTCCACTATTTTTGGCCGCAGCATTGGGGGAATTGATGATCCTCTGCCCATCTTGACTTCTGAGAGACACTGCCACTCTGAGAGGCTCTTTTTATACCCAATCATGTTGCCAATTGACCTAATAAGTTGCAAATTGGTCCTCCAGCTGTTCCTTATATGTACATTTAACTTTTCCGGCCTCTTTTTGCTACCTGTCCCAACTTTTTTGGAATGTGTAGCTCTCATGAAATCCAAAATGAGCAAATATTTGGCATGACATTTCAGAATGTCTCACTTTCAACATTTGATATGTTATCTATATTCTATTGTGAATAAAATATAAGTTTATGAGATTTGTAAATTATTGCATTCCTTTTTTATTCACAATTTGTACAGTGTCCCAACTTTTTTGGAATCGGGTTTGTATAATGACATGGGTATGACATAGGTATTATAAGGAGAGGGTGACTTATGAGGACATTATCCATGTCCCCATTTTTCAAAAGGCTTATAAATCTTACAGAATGAGTTTTTTTGGGAGAAAGTAAAAATGTGCAGTTTCCTGTGATGGGTAGGTTTAGGGGTAGGGGCAGTGTAGGAGGATAGAAAATATGGTTTGTAAGGTATAAAAACCATTACGCCTATGGAATGTCCCCACATGTGTGTGTTTAACATTTAAAATAAAAATAAAAAAACACAAATGTACAGATTCCATTCCTATTTTCTCTTCAGTTTTCTTGCACCTTTATTTAAGATAACATGTTGTAGTAAAGTGCAGCATCTCTTTTTAATAATATCCATCGTTACTAGATTAACACAAACTGATCATCATCAGGTTTAAATCAGATAAATAGCAGACAATCTTCTCCACACGTTCAAATTGTATATCTCTTCTACTCAGTAATTCTCCTTCCAGCTCTCATTCCTGCATACACATACAAATACAATCGTATGAGCTAAAAGAGCCTCTTTTACAAAGAGCCTTTGAGGCTACCTCAGTGATTTCTCCTTGTCCACCCACAGCACTCTGATTATGCCTGCACATGGAAGATGCTTGTTTGGACTGGGTCTGTCTTTCCCACACAAAAGCAAGGACGCCCTCCACACCATCCATCCACTAACAGAACAGGCCAACCTGCACTAAAACATCCACTACAGCCTTTGTGCATGTCTGAAACACAATGCACCTTCTCAAACATTTAATGATCCAAACAAAAACATCCTCTACGGTGATGGTGTACAGAGGCAGTACATTAACCTCTGGTGCCTTCATTTTTGAGTAATGTAGAAATGAAGGGATCATAAATGTATGAATATGGAGGAAGTAAGGAACACAGAAGAATGAAAGAGTAATATGATGTGACACACCCGCGGTGGGCACAGATACAAGTGGGGTGGGGTGGGGTGGGGGGATGAAATATTCAAATGCTCCTGTTTGTGCCCTCTGAATGAGGCACGAGCAAAAACAGCCACTCATCACTCTGAAAATGTAAATGCCCATGGCCAAACTCGAGCATAAGCGATAAGCACGGCATCTGCTTCCTGTCTCCATCATACACGATATCAGCTGTGGAGGAACCCATTATGTCCATGGATCGAGAGTGGCTTCTCAGAGCCCCTTCTGGAAATTAAGCTTGCTTTGACTAGTTTTTTAGGGTTTTACTTTAATAACAATAACTTTACTTAAAAAACACAGAAGATTCTAGAAATTCAGTCCTCAACAATGATGGTCCTCAACTGGTTTACTTCAGCAACTGACATCAAATTGCAGCTCAAAATAGTACCAAAATTGTTTAACTGTACAAAATGTCCTTTAAAATCATACACTGCAGTGCATTAATATTACCAGGAAATGCTTGACATTCTACCAATACATTTGACTTGTTTGGGAATCAATGACTATACTGTGTATACACTACTCAAAAAAATTAAAGGAACACTAAATCACATATTTGGATCTCAATGAATACATCTGAAAAAAAATATTTATATACATTACATAATTTGTTAAAAACAAAATTATGTGACAACAATCAATGGAAACCAAAATCACCAACACACTGGGCTGGATTCAAAATCATGCCAAAAATGTAAAAAACTGAAGTTACATGCTGATCCAACTTGCATGAAGTTTATCACAGCAACTTATAATGTAAGTCGTGGCCCCTAAATGCCTGTATGCACTCACAACAATGTCTGGGCATGCTCCTGATGAGAATGGTGGATGGTGTCCTGGGGGATCTCCACCCAGACCTGAATCAGGGCATCAGTAAGCTCTTGGACAGTCTTTGGTGCTACTTGGCAACTTCTGATGCTCCGGATGTCCCAGAGATTCTCAATTTGATTCAGGTCTGGGGAACGTGAGGGCCAGTCAATGGCATCAATGCCTTCGTCATTTAAAAACTGCCTACACACTCTAACCACATGAGGCTGGGCATTACTATGCACCAGGAGGAACCCAGGGCCCACTGCACCAGCATAAGTTCTGACAATGGCTCTGAGGATTTCATCCCAGTTCCTAACAGCAGTAAGGGAACCATTGGCTAGCATGTGGAGGTCTGTGCATCCAAGGATATTCCTCCCCAGACCATTACAAACCATGACATTACAGTCATGCTGGATGATGTTGCAGGCAGCATAACATTCCCCACTACATCTCCAGACTCTTTCACATCTGACACACTTGCTCAGTGTGAACCTGCTCTCATCCGTGAAGAAAACAGGGAGCCAATGGCGGACTCGCCAATTCTGGTGTTCTCTGGCAAATGCCAATCAAGCTGCATGGTGCTGAGCTGTGAGCACAGGTCCCACTATAGGACGTCGGGCCCTCATGCCATCCTCATGAAGTCTGTTTCTGACAGTTTGGTCAGAAACTTGCACACCTCACTGGAGGTCATTTTGTAGGGCTCTGGCAGTGCTCCTCTTGTTCCTCCTCATACAAAGGAGCAGATACCAGTCCTGCTACTGGGTTGTTGCCTTGCTGCTGGGTTGTTGCCCTTCTACGTCCCTGTCCAGCTCTCCTTGTGTAGCGGCCTGTCTCCCGGTATCTCCTCCATCCTCTTGAAACTGTGCTGGGAGAACACCAAACCTCCTTGTGATGGCACATATAGATGTGCCATCCTGGAGGATCAGGACTGCCTGTACAGTCTGATTGGGTTGCAGGTACTGCCTCATGCTACAGACAGTGACAAGGACCCTAACAAAATACAAAACTAAAGACAAATCAGTCAGGAAGAATAAGGCGAGAACAATTGTCTATGGCCACCACATGAAAAATCATTGCCTTTTTGGTTGTTGTCTTGCCGTTGCCTCTCCAGTGCACCTGTTGTCACTTTCATTTGCACCAAAGCAAGTCAAACTGATTCACAATCACTTATGCTTCCTAATTGGACAGATTGATATCCCTGAAGTTTATATTAGGGCTGTCAAGCGATTACAAATTTTAATCGAATTAATTACACAATGTGGTGATTAATTAATCACACATCAAATTTGGCTGAGAAATGACTCCCAAAAGATAATTGAAAGTAATTATTGTGTAAAAATACACAATATTGTAATAGACATTACAAAAAGTAGATTCAGAAAGAAATATTTTGGGGTGAACTATACCTTTAATGTTTGTTTTTATTAATATGGAAATATAAAATATTTTTTATGAAATTATAGCCTCCTCTAGATAAGAAACTAAAATTGCCAGTAGGTGGAGGTAAATATTTTTATATTAAATGAGTCATTCATTCATTCATTCATTCATTCAATTCGTTCAAATGGCTGATTCATTCAGGAGTGAAGTAAATGGTTCTCTTTATGAAAATGGTAAATGTAAATGGTTCTCTTTATGAAAATGGTAAATGTAAATGGTTCTCTTTATGAAAATGGTAAATGTAAATGGTTCTCTTTATGGTCCACTGAATCATGGGTTCATTCGATTCGTTAAAAATGCGGATTCAGAAATGAAATGCCATTGTGTATAGCTTGGAGTCGGAGACGAACAGCTCTGCTTTGTCTTTATACTTTAAATGTGAGGGTGTTTTCACACTGTCAGTTTAGTTCGAAAACGGGGCACAGTTCACATGAAAAACTGATAATGTTAAAGCTGTCATGCGGACCCAGGTGAGCTGAGCTCAGGGCTACTGAATTCGAGACTGCCTGAAGGAGGTGGTCTGAGTTTGGTTGCGCAACTTGCGCTCGAGCTGTGCCGCGATTCACTTGAATGTGAAAGCAACACAGACTCTGGGGCGCAAGAAAAGTAACCTGGGATTGTGTTTTATTAGATGATGATGTATTTAGTTCAATAAAACACATTTAAGGGATGATAGTGTTGCTGATTTACCTTGGATACAAGCGAGAGGGAACCTGCAGTGTATTCGCAAATAGCATTGGCGAGCGGGAACAATCACGCAAAAAAACATGCCCAGTGTAAAAAACGCCCTGAGACTAAAATGAGCATTTTTACCCCATGTCTTGAATTTTAGGGACATTCAAACTGCCTTCTATGGGCTTCATCACACATTGAGTCATATTCTTCATCAATCAACTGTATGAAAAGTAAGATGACCTAAGTAGGTCCGGGGTGGTTCAAGTGTGTTAAATGCGTTAATAATTTTAACACATTATTAGTTATCCGTGACTAATTATTCAAATTAACGCGTCGACAGCCCTAATGTATATAATGTTAGAGAAGTTTTCAGTAAAAATGGATAGAGCAAATACTCACAGATTGCTAAGGGAACAAACAACACAGAGTTATTCACAGAGGGCTAAATGTCCCCGTAAAAGGGTCTGCAATAACAGTATCTTGGCAGGAATGGTGTAGATTCATGCAAAATAGTCTATTAAGCACCGGCAACATGGCCCGACGTATAAAAGCTTTCCTGTAGTGCAAACAGTAGCACATGGTGTTAGTGACAACAAGGCCATGGGTTCAATCTCCAGGAAATGAATGAACTGCTATTATGTATACTTTGATTGCATTCATGCAGATTGCTATCTAAAGAAATATACTTTGCAATGTAACCAAATCAGGTAATAAGGGAAAACTTTGAAAATTGCCAAAAATGAGTTTAAAAAAGTTTTATTGTTTTATAATGTTTCCTGCGGTGCACTTATAATGTTTGTATAATTTTTACATCAAATTTTTGGGTCTACTGTGAGACTTGTGATTGGCTAATGTCTTTGCATATTAAATAGCTAAGTATTACATGTAGAACTCTCTTGAAAACTTTGAGCACGTTTTTACAATTACATCTCTCAAGGTTAACTAATCATGAAACGTGTTGATTATAGTGTTATATTTCGTGGCACGTGATGAGCACTGTAGGCGATCACAGACATGTTGAGTGCATGAATGCAGTGATCTCGTCATTGCAACTCGATTTCTGCACACTAACGAATGCTTTCATCAAAACTAACAGTGCAAATACAATGTAAATAAGAGATTTGTTGAATATTATGGATTATTACAGTTTTGGCGAGAGTCCAAAACTCAGAAGTCACTGATAAACTCGCACTGTTTGATTGACAGCTCCAGCGATAGTAAAGGGGGGGTTCTTTGATTGATTTCTATATATATATATAAATTTTAATCACAGTTTAAATAACAGATTATTTTCATCCTACTAAGAGAAACAATGTGAAGTTGACCGTTTAGTCACTGGTTTGTTTTACTGACATATAGACAAAGAACATCTGACTACATGAATCATAACATATCAGAAATCACTGGTTACTTACATGTTGTTGAGTTACTGTCGAGTCCATATCGTAAAAGTCTGTTTGCAAAGCCTGCGCCAAAACTGCGACTGATTTACCAAAGAATCCACAGTGACATGTACTGAATATATTTACATTGTTGAAAATAAATATCCACATTCCTAGCATTAGGATCCTTTGGATAGTAATGTTCTTTGTAGGCCATCCTGTATTGCTCTTCTCTCCTCATCATCTCACTAACACGCCAGTGGGCGGGGCAAAATTAGCAATGATAAAGTAGGCATTGATTTTCTTCTGCAGAGGCGGTCTTTCATCTATCATAGATAGCCTCATTCCACAACGAGTCATTCGCTGGGCTTGGTTACAATAAAAGCTGTTTTTGGGCTAACAAGGAGTTTTCAGTTCTGAAACTTACAGGATATTCTTATGACCTCTTATATGTCAAAAGCTCAAGGAAAATTGGATTTCTCAGTTCAAGGCCCTTTAAAATAATTGCAATGTGATTATTTGTCCATATTGCACAGCCCTGTTTTTAATACAAATACCTTACAATTTTTAAGACACTCTATTGTTTGTGACAAATATCATATATTGCTTCTTAGAAACCATAGTTATATTGTTGTGAACATGATAAAAAGTCACGACTATGGTCGTATCACACACAAACACTGCAGTTGTGTTAAGTATAGTTGCATACTGTACTTTGCAGAATTGATGGTTTCATGAGTGTTGTGATGATTTAATTACTATTTAAGCAATCTGTGTTAATGCTTTCAGTCAAATGACCCTGGTTTATTTATAAGTCACACCAAGAACGATTGTGATGTGCAACGTTTTTTGTGATCTCTGGCAGCAGAGTGGCTTTGTAGAGGAGAAGTCTGTAATCATCCATATGGGTGTTGCCAGTCACAAAAGATGGTGTGTTTGCTACAATGGTAAGAGCTTCCCTTTATCTACCAAAAGAACATGGTGTCTGATCTGATGCCAGAGTTGTGTGGTGCACAGGGGGAGAGCGAGAGAGAGAGCAAGATACAGTTTCCCTTTATCCGTTTTTATCTAAAAGCCTGTCTCTCCCCACATTCTTGTTAACAGTGGTCGTTTCGCGCACTGAGGTTTCAGGAGCAGTCGATAAATGGAGCTACTTTAACACTGGTCATTAAAAGAATGAGGGAGAAAACACTGAAAACATAAAAGCTACCCATTCATTTATGAACACAAAAGATAAATCACACCACAGTGTCTACGTATGTGTTTGTGTTTTGTGTGCATGCATGCTTTGTGAGAGAAACCAGCAGGGTCGCCACCTCTGAGTGTGGAATCTCTTTAAAGCATGCAACTAAATTCGCTGGCCATACAAACTGTGTTTGCTGCACAATAGAGATGTTTAGACAAAGATGAATGGAGGGTAGCTAATTTCAGCCATTTGTTATTCTTGATTACCGGCACCCATTGGCGCTAATTGGCTTCTTTCTTTCATTTTTGCCACTAATACGAAGGCATTTTTCCCCTCAGGAAGCCAGCAGCACTCCAGAGACCATTGTTGCTATTTTCACTTTAGATTTCCAATCTTCCCTGCTGAAACATCCTGAGTTGTCCGTGACTTAAGCCCTTAGCGGTGACTTCCTATTTTCAGTGTTTGCTGGAGAGCTTTTTGATACTAAGCACCCCCAAATACAATGATTCCATTCTTTTAAAGAATTAAATGTGATATTATAAAGACAACATGCAAATTACTTATTTTCATCTAAATACATTAAAAATAAAGTAAATCACTAAAAACTCAAGTGAATTTAGGCATCACAACATTATAATGTACTATATGAAAAATACATATTTATAATTACTTTGAGATTCGCTAAGATTATACAGTGTTATTAAATTAACGGTAACACTTTACAATAAGGTTCCTTAGTTAACATTTGTTAACTACATTAGTTAATATGAACTAATAATGAACTGCACTTCTACTGCATTTATTAATCTTTGTTATGCTTTGTAATGTTAATTTCAACATTTACTAATACATTATTAAAATCAAAAGTTGTATTTGTTAACATTAGTTAATGCACTGTGAACTAACATGAACAAACTATGAACATCTTTATTTTTATTAACTAACGTTAACAAAGATTAACAAATACAGTAACAAATCTTTTTCTCATGGTTAGTTAATACATTAACTAATGTTAACAAATTAAACCTTATTGTAAAGTGTTACTAAATTAACTTTAGATGATGAAAAAGGTCATCTAATTTTAAAAATAGGGAAAGTGAGCATGCAAAATTAAATATCAAATATTGACCAATACCAGTAAATAAAAAAAGTCTAATATTCACAGATATTGGCAACAAATACAAACATATGTTCGCAGCAGTGAAAGTGAGATATGAAAGTGATATAAACCATATGGGTTTTATTTCTTGCTGTTAAAACCAGAGATATAAATAAAATAAAAAGACTAATTAATCTTACAATTTAAAACTAGACTTTAGAAAACAATGAAAAAATAGGTTAAACTTTATTTTGATAGTCTACTTTAGACATTCTATAAGTACGTTTGCAACTACATGTTAACTAACTCTCCTTAGAGTATTAGATTAGGTCAGGGTTAGTAGTAAAAGTGTAGATTAAATGTAGTTGCAAAGTTACTTATAGTCAGTAGAATGTCTGTTAGGGAGCATCAAGTGTTAGTAGATATTAAGCAGACAGTCTACTATAATACTCTAATGAGAGTTAGTTGACATGTAGTTGCAAAGTTACTTATAGTAAGTACGTCTAAAAGTAGACTATCGAAATAAGGGTTACCAAAAATAATGTCACTTGATAAATATGTTAAGATATGAATCAAATGTTTAGCAATAGAACAACCCCAAAAATTCCCATCTCGAACCTGTTTGCACCCCATGGAGGTCCTAGGAGGCCAGTATAAAAATCCCTTGGTCTAGATAAATGGATGATGGGATTGTTAGTGCCTCTGTCCTGACCTCTTAACTCTACACGGTTCATATCAAACCCATTTAGTCGTACCTGATAGCGTCTCTCACTTGTCCAGACAGCACATGACGATCTTGCTTGAATGAGCGGCAGTGCTTTGGGGACCTTTTGCACTGCCGTCCGCAGCCCCAACCACTAAGGGGCCACCGGCGATTAATCAGGTGCATCCAGCACAATAAAAATCAATGTGGAAGAAGAAGGTGAGGCATTTACAGGGCCACTCCCTCTCTGCAAAAGCTCATCATTTTTATTGACTGTTTTTAACTGCCTCGCAACCGTCTTGCAATGCTGGCATTTCTTTATTGGCTTCAATCTATCTATAAAAAGCAGTGGGGCTAAAGCAGCTGCATATCTGCTGAATAAATCATGCATGCATACAGCACACACTCATTCTACCAACACACACGCACACAATGGGAAACGCACTTAAGCGCCAAGGGCAAAAAGTAAACCAACTGTCGCAGAGAGTGTGAGGAACATGGTGCCCTAAGGTATGACAGACCGGTATCATTTATCTAAATCAGTTGTGGGATTAGAAATATAATTTTATCTTTTCAGTGAGCCAAGCTCAGAGTTGTGCAACATATGATGTTGAACATTCATCAAGTTTTGACCAACAGGCAGTGAGATACAGAAACATATGCAATATCCTACAGCATAGTCTGACAGAAATGGGCACGGACAGCATTGTGTACACACACATACCGGCTCCTGACCTGGGGTCATGAGTCCAACTCTGTGAGTGAGTGATATCTCTGTTGTCCAGAAAGTAGCTATACGAAGCTCCTGAGACAATGGGTGGCTCTGATGTCCTCTGGGATTAGGTGTGAAGCTCACGTAACAAACACAATGACCTCTTATCGATCCCAGTATTTCTCAAAAGGGTTTGTGACCAACCGAAGCATCATTTGCAGGGGTGATACAGGAAGTCTTGGACCAAAATGGTCACAGATACTATCGGTGACCGTATCTTTTTACTTGGCTTTCCCTCCTCTTTTGTGGGAATTGATTGCATGGTTCATTAACCGAATGAGTGGTGCTTCAGGACGTCGAATAAGGCAGAAGCTTGAGTAATGTGCTCATGAAATATGAGTGAAAATGCAGTCGAGGGTACAATTGAGCAGACATTAAATACACACTGGAGCAGCAGTGGACCAATGATAATAAGAGGCGCCTGTCTGTTTGGATAGAGATATAAGAGGGGATCATGATGGAGAGTGATAAAGGTCTGGGATTGCGCTCAACTTACTCAAATTCAGGCCACTGTGTGCACGGGTCTGTCCTGGTGGCAACTGAATATCCCATAATGACCATCCCTTATCCTATACTATCTACTTTGTATCATAAAGAGATTAAATAATGTCTTATTTATCATGCAAAATGCCAAAAGTGGTCTGTAGTATTTATAGTTATAATTAACTTAGTGTAAGAACAATCCAATAGTCAATACTAGGGTTTTACCATGATATAAAATATGATGTGTGTGTAGTCATGGTGGCCAGTGATGGGGACATCACTGAGGGTCAATCTTGGTGCAATGTTTGTCCTTTAAAGAAAGGGCAAGGAGACAAACCATTGAAATTGCTGACCATATCTTCTTCCGTGTGTGTGTGTGTGTGTGTGTGTGTGTGTGTGTGTGTGTGTGTGTGTGTGTGTGTGTGTGTGTGTGTGTGTGTGTGTGTGTGTGTGAGGTTAAATGCCAGCAAGTTCAGACAACTAATAAAGCCACTCGCAGGTGTCGAAATAAATATAAAAACACATCCAGCTGCTTGTGAATCAGCTCAACCAAACATGTGTGATGTATGCTGAAATTAAACGCACTATTAAATATAATAGAGTGCACCCGCCTACCTGTCTTGGTTCTTGAAGTATTGTTTTCAATGTTTTTCTCCATAGTGATAAAAAAAAAAAAAAAAAAAAAAAAAAAAAAAAAACTTCTATGCCATGAACTAAAGAAACCAGCATCAAGATGAATCACAACATTGTGCTATATACTGTATATACCCGAATATAAGACTAGGTTTGTGTCCTAAAAATAGGCTGAAGAATGGGGGGTGGTCTTATATTCGCGATATAGACAAAATCACGGGGGGAAAGGGAGAAAGCAGGGGGAAACAGTAGAGGGCGCCAACACGATAGGCTACGTAATTAGTGACAGTGTTATGAATTAAATAAACAGTAAAGTGCTGCCATGGAGAAGTCAAGAGATCATTTTGAGAAAAGAGCTTCAAAAGTTGGTCAAATAAACCAACACGTTCGACCAACACGTTCAAAACAGTTATGACACCAACTTTAAACTTATGGTCGTGAATGAGGCAGAATCATCTAATAATTGCAAAGCTGCCAAAAAATTTGGAGTCACAGAATGCAATGTTCGGAGGTGGCGAGCACCTTTTTTTTCCCCAAAAATAAGTCTGGAAAATGGAGGGGTTGTCTTATATTCAGGGTCATCTTATATTCGGGTATATACGGTACTGGTCAAAAACAGTAGTATTATTACAATTAAAAAAAACAATTTCTATTAAAATGTAATTTATTCCTGTGATAGCAAAGCTGAATTTTCAGCATCATTATTCCAGTCAGTGCTACGTTTACATGCAACCAATGTGCAACCAAATAATCCGTTAGTAATTGGACTGACGGCTCAATCGGACTGAAAAGCATTCATGTAAACACCTTAATTGATCTGATTGAGCTTGATCCGAATGAAATTTTGATCGGATTGGAAGGGGTGATTTATTTAATTTCTAATCCAATCGAGAGAACATGTAAACACTTGATCAGATTGAAACTGGAACTGGAGAGGACTGCGCATGTGCAATGACGTAAAAATGACGCGATGACATATGACGCACAGAATGAGCTGCAGTTGTTGTTAAATAACTCATAGATATACATACATATCTATGAAATCACTCGTGTTATTCTAAAATTCTCTTAAAGTGAAGTGGAGCAGAACAGCATCCCATCAGTCGTCACTTCATACTCTCATCCACAGACACTTTATTTTGGATGTGGGAAGGGGCGTTTTTACTGTTTGATAAATAAAAGAAGCACAGCATGACATAACAGCATCAAGTCTGCTCTTTAAAGCAAAGAAAAGAAGCAATCTACACTCACCTAAAGGATTATTAGGAACACCATACTAATACTGTGTGTTTGACCCCCTTTCGCTTTCAGAACTGCCTTAATTCTACGTGGCATTGATTCAACAAGGTGCTGAAAGCATTCTTTAGAAATGTTGGCCCATATTGATAGGATAGCATCTTGCAGTTGATGGAGATTTGTGGGATGCACATCCAGGGCACCAAGCTCCCGTTCCACCACATCCCAAAGATGCTCTATTGGATTGAGATCTGGTGACTGTGGGGCCCATTGTAGTACAGTAAACTCATTGTCATGTTCAAGAAACCAATTTGAAATGATTCGAGCTTTGTGACATGGTGCATTATCCTGCTGGAAGTAGCCATCAGAGAATGGGTACATGGTGGTCATAAAGGGATGGATATGGTCAGAAACAATGCTCAGGTAGGCCGTGGCATTTAAACGATGCCCAATTGGCACTAAGGGGCCTAAAGTGTGCCAGGAAAACATCCCCCACACCATTACACCACCACCACCAGCCTGCACAGTGGTAACAAGGCATGATGGATCCATGTTTTCATTCTGTTTACGTCAAATTCTGACTCTACCATCTGAATGTCTCAACAGAAATCGAGACTCATCAGACCAGGGAACATTTTTCCAGTCTTCAACTGTCCAATTTTGGCGAGCTTGTGCAAATTGTAGCCTCTTTTTCCTATTTGTAGTGGAGATGAGTGGTACCCGGTGGGGTCTTCTGGTGTTATAGCCCATCCACCTCAAGGTGGTGCGTGTTGTGGCTTCACAAATGCTTTGCTGCATACCTCGGTTGTAACGAGTGGTTATTTCAGTCAAAGTTGCTCTTCTATCAGCTTGAATCAGTCGGCCCATTCTCCTCAGACCTCTAGCATCAACAAGGCATTTTCGCCCACAGGACTGCCACATACTGGATGTTTTCTTTTCACACCATTCTTTGTAAACCCTAGAAATGGTTGTGCGTGAAAATCCCAGTAACTGAGCAGATTGTGAAATACTCAGACCGGCCCGTCTGGCACTAACAACCATGCCACACTCAAAATGGCTAAAATCACCTTTCTTTCCCATTCTGACATTTAGTTTGGAGTTCAGGAGATTGTCTTGACCAGGACCACACCCCTAAATGCATTGAAGCAACTGCCATGTGATTGGTTGATTAGATAATTGCATTCATGAGAAATTGAACAGGTCAAAAAACAGGTAAAAAAAACGATGAGAAAAATTCTGATTTGAAGCTCTTAACATGTAAACACACATCAACCCGATCACTTAATTTATCGTTCATGTAAACTACGTCCGGATTCATCAATCGGAATGAATTCATTCCGATTTAAACAAAAGGTGTGCATGCAAACAGCCAGTGTCACATGATCCTTCAGAAATCATTCTAATTTGCTGATTTGCTCAAGAAACATTTCTTATTAATTTCAATGTTGAAAACAGTTAGCACAACTTTATATCAAGCTTTATATTTTTGTATTTTGACCCGATTCTCACTATTAACTAGTTGCTTATTAGCATGCATATTACTAGGATATTGGCTGTTTATAAATACTTATTCTGCATGACCATATTCTACATCCCTTGATCCTACCCCATACCTAAACTTAACTACCTTACTAACTATTAATTAGGAGTTTATTGAGGCAAAAGTCATAGTTAATGGTGAGAATTGGACTCTAAAGTGTGAACGTAACTTTTAAAAAGTAATGACTACAGACTGTTTTTAGTATTACATTTTAATAAAAGAATGAACTACATAAATCAGAAGTAATGTATACTATAGTTCTTCTAATTTAGAACTTTTGAATTTGACTTATTATTTTTTAAGGTGAAATTACACTGACTGATGCTTATTCTATTGATTAATAACCTCAGTGCTCTTGAAAGGTTTATACAGAATCATTAACAGTCTATAGTGTGGTGTAGGTATGACGTAAATTCGTAGGCCAAAACGCGGAAACAAGTTAGCATTTTAGCACTTCCGTTTCCATCGTCCCGAAGTCAATGTTTTTTTGAATGGGATTTTGGTTAAATGACTGAAATAAGGTCTGTGATAAACACAAGCTTAAGACACTTTCATGTTTTACTCTACGACATAAAATACATCAGTATTACAACACTTGTGATTTTTTTTTTTTTTTTTGAAGCTGTTACATGTCTTGAAAAAGGCGGTTGCTAACAAGTGTCTAAATGGGACTACAGAGGCTGTCGGGGAGATTAAACATTGTCACACCGAACAGGTAAACTGGACAAAATGTGTAAGTATCATAAACTTTTGTTGATCACAGAGCTTGTTTTTTTTAGATAATCCAAAAGCCTATGGAAAAATCCTATTGGGTTTTTGTCGAGGGGGCCAGTGTGATGCTGAACACATGATGTCATACCTGCACCACTCTATTTCTCTATGGAGAAAATTTATATAATTTTTTACTTACAGAACTACATATTTGCACTACAGCACAGTAACACAAACTCCCTCTCTCCAAAACACATATTTATCAATACATAACTTCAATTACTGAGGTCAAAAGAGAAATCAACCCAGGTCTTTGACACACTAAAACAGAACACAGGATCATTCAGCAACGTAGTTGATTAGTCATTAAGAGTGCACGAGAGAGAGTGTGAAAGACATGAGAGACACTGAATGGCAGTCAGGGCAATTTAGCAGTGACCTCTTTCCCACAAGGAGACTAAAGCCTAGCGCTAATGAGCTAGTCAAGTCAAACTTGCGTATATTCATACTGTCAAAGCACAAACGGGCAGGAAGTCACCCTCAGAATGAAGCTGAATCCTTGCCATCAAACCCAGGAAAGGAACCATGCTGAGCCACGTCTTTATTTAAAATGCTTTCAATGACAAAAGAGAGTTTAGTTCATTCAAGCACACAATGTATTAAAGACTCCAACTTCCTGCTTGCAAAAAAAAAAAAAAAGGCAAAAACACAGGTTTTCTTTGAGAACTGCTTTCCTGAGACTCATTGTGTATTTCAAACAACACACTGAGATACTACCATGTCTTGACATTTCATTAAATGGGCTCCTCCGCTCTCTATAGCCAGTCTGAGCTGACAATATTGGCGGCACAGTGCCATCTATTGGTGAGAGGAACCTGAAAGTTGGAGCGGGTGGACATCTCTTTTCTTCTCTAACAATTCTCTACCATACTACTTATAGAGAGCAAGTCTAAGGCTCACAGGGAAATTTTTTTTTTTTTTTTTTTTTTTTTGTGAAAAGATGTTTTGATACAAAATACAACAATGGTCTCCATTGTATGAACCAACAAAAAAAGAGACATTTTTAAAAATGTTTTGTTCCAAAGTCATTCAGGTTTGAAACAACATCAGAATTTTCATTTTGGGGTGAGCTATCCCTTCAAGAATGCTAACTCAACTTTGTTATGATTAACATGTTGAGAAGAATGAAGCATTGTGTTGGACCGACAATAAAGGAGCCAGAAAGAGTGAATCAGACCTGAAGTAGCATGGTTAAAGCTCCTCAATGAAAACCAGAAGGTTGCTGGTTTGATTCCTACAATATCCATCACAACTGCACTCTTAAACAAGACTGTTAACCTCATTTTGTTCTAGAAGGATTGCCCTGTAATTTGCTTAGCATAAAACGGTCTGAGAAATGACTACTTAACAAGGAAGGAACAATAACGCACAGTTTGGATCTGACTGCGTAGTAGAGAGACCACAGTATCTTTTAGCTTTGCTTTTGAAGATAGATCATTTTGGGAGGTCACTGAAAATCGATGTTGACTGCACAGTGTAATCATCGCTGGGAATGCCATTAGCATATCTTAGCATGGATTGAGTTGTCTGGCTGGCGGGCAGAGGGAGGGAGGAGTGATTAGGGATTGATTGTTCTGGCTGGAGAGGCTCCGAGATTGGAGGATGGTATGAGAGAATGTTAATGAAGGCTGAGTCGGAGCCTGCGGACCCCCGCTCCTTTAATTACCTGAGCATATCTACATGTCCAGGGGGTCCAAGCCTGCTCACGGCGTGTCCGATAAACATGAGCGAGTGTGTGCGTTTGACTCAGGCTCTGATTAGAGGGTTAAGACTCCTACTTTCTAGATGCTCTCCCCTCCCACACTTCCTTAATGCGGAGTGCCTATACACTCTCTTTCTTTAATGACTTGTTGGTCCATAGAGTTCTTATAGTCTTAACCAATGTAATGCCTCTCTCTGCATTAAATACCTGGCAAACAAGAACTGTTTGTGTCTCTCCCTGCCATACAAACAGGCAGTGTCTCCATCTGCTTTGGAGCACCCGCACTTCCGCATGATGCTTCAGTTTGGAATTGGCATTAGGTGTGGGCCACAGACGTTTATTAATATTCATCAGATCGCATTCTGCCGAAGCCGAAGACAACATCTTAACATGCTCTCAGCATTCATATCTATGGAAGTGAGGTGGGCCAATGAAGTGATGCTCATGTTTCTGTCCTACCGATTAATTTATTAGACAAATAGATTAAAAATGCCATTTTTAAATATAATGACACCTCTTCTATGATGGGCATTTTTTTAAGTTTTGAATTAAAAATCTTTTAAGTTAAAAATGTCAGGGTAATACAGCTTTCCTGATGTCATGTTGAGGGAAAAAGCCTCATTAAAAAGTAGTGGTTTGACAATATTCTCTTATTATTTCTTAGAGAAAAAAAAAAAATAGATCATAAAGAGCAGCCTTGCAGATCTGCATGACTGTGCCAAGAACAATAAGTGTCTTTTAAAAATCTGATAATTTGACCTTTTTACGACAAGGGAATGATAGTTGAAGTTATATGATGTCATGTGGTGAAATTTTATATATATATATATATATATATATATATATATATATATATATATATATATATATATATATATAGGTGAAGTGAATAACACTGATTATCTCTTCATCACGGCACCTGTTAGAGGGTGGGATATATTAGGCAGCAAGTGAACATTTTGTCCTCAAAGTGTTCGAAGCAGGAAAAATGGGCAGGCGGAAGGATTTGAGCAAGTTTGACAAGGGTCAAATTGTGATGGCTAGACGACTGGGTCAGAGCATTTCCAAAACTGCAGCTCTTGTGATGTGTTCCCGGTCTGCAGTGGTCAGTATCTATCAAAAGTGGTCCAAGGAAGGAACAGTGGTGAACCGGAGACAAGGTCATGTGCAGCCAAGGTTCACTGATGCACGTGTGGTCCGATCAAACAGACGAGCTACTGTAGCTCAAATTGCTCAAAGTTAATGCTGGTTCTGATAGAAAGGTGTCAGAATACACAGTGCATCGCAGTTTGTTGCCTATGGGACTGCATGGCCACAGACCAGTAAGGGTGCCCAAGCTGACTCCTGTCCACCACCGAAAATGCCAACAGTGGGCATGTGAGCATCAGAACTGGACCACAGAACAATGGAACAAGGTGACCTGGTCTGATCTGATGAATCACATTTTCCTTTACATCACATGGATGGCCGGGTGCCTGTGTGTCGCTTACCTGGGTAACACATGGCAACAGGATGCACTATGGGAAGAAGGCAAGCCAGCGAAGGCAGTGTGATGCTTTGGGCAATGTTCTGCTGGTAAACCTTGGGTCCTGCCATCCATGTGGATGTTACTTTGACACGTACCACCTACCTAAGCATTGAAAGGTAGGTGGTACACTTTCATGGAAACGGTATTCCCTGGTAATTGTGGCATCTTTCAGCAGCATAATGTGCCCTGCCACAAAGAAAAAATGGAGGTGTTGACTTGGCCTTCAAATTCCCCAGATCTCAATCCAGTCGAGCATCCATGAGATGTGCTGAACAAACAAGTCTGATCCATGGAGGGCCCACATCGCAACTTACAGGACTTAAAGGATCTGCTGCTAACATCTTGGTGCCAGAAACCACAGCACAGGGAAGCACAGGGGTCAAGTGGAGTCCATGCCTCGACGGGTCAGGGCTGTTTTGGCAGCAAAAGGGGGACCAACACAATATTAGGAAGTCATAATGTTATGCCTGATCAGTGTGTGTGTGTGTGTGTGTGTGTGTGTGTGTATATATATATATATATATATATATATATATATATATATATATATATATATATTAAATCTACTTTAATAGTTGTGTGCAAAATATTAGTAAAATAATTATTTTTAATTATTTGTATTGATAATAACATCATGACATTTTTCAGTCATTAAATGTCAAATGTCCTTGAATATGGTACAAACATTTTTCAAAACCATTTGAAACCAACATGAATACCAATTTAAGTATATAACAATTCTAAGAACATGGCACAACTATATTTAAAAAAATTTTCCTTTTATTTATGAGACACACTTATGACCCAAGTAATAAATCCAGCTGAAAGACTCTGGAGATGCACTGTGGAGGTAGTTTAAGACAACCCTCCTAATGACATGCATTAATTGCTGTCTTCTACCTGCAAACAGACTCTTAGCAATTGCATTTTTATTTAGGTCATATAATGTGTGACTGACATATGTCATGTTTGATTATTTCCAGCCATGTGGTTGACAGGTGCTGTGTCCATCATTGTACACACCACCAGTGATTCAAAACACAGAGCATGAAATGCATACAGACATCCCCATAGAACATAAGATACTGCTAATGCTAATATCCTCTTACAAGCACAGCTGGACATTTGGATTTGGCCCTGCTTACCGAGAGTTCACCCAGCCAAGCTTTCAAAGCAAGGACAGCCAGCATACCACCACCGATTAAGGGCAGCCTGCCCATAATTAGAGGGGGTCCCAATAGACATCCTCAATCCAAACGTACTCCCCTTTGAACACAGATACATCAGCCATTCAGAGACCAGTGCCTCCTGTTGTCTGGTAGGGTGGCTTGATGTCACCATATTCTTATTGGATGGTGCCAAATGAGGTGGCTAATTGTAATTAGCGAGCTCCGTGTCCTTGAAATGTGGACATTGCTTTCCAATAGTCTAGTCCCCAACAAATCAAATGCACTGTACTACTCATAAACACCAGCCAAAAATCTTGGGCCATCTTGCATGGGTTCCATAGGCTACCAATTGCCTGGAGTGGTTTTCGTCCCCCAGGCTGTGGCAGATCTACTTAAACCAATCTGTCCAATTTCTCTCTCCTATATCTCAAAATAGCATTTCGCACCATTGCAGGCGGATTGGTATCTTTGAAAGAGGTGATGAAATAGAAAATATAAAATTGGGAAAGAATCTGTTTCCTGAGCATTCAGACACTGAGGTTTTCCGCAGGGTACATTTTCCCTACTTGGTGTTCTGCCAAAGGCCTGCTGTGATAGAGGCAATATTGCGGTCTGTGTGTTGATCTCCTACTCCCTGCTGTACAACACTCTAAGATATACAGGTTGTACTCATGGTGACACTCAAGTTGATGGTGCAAAGCGTATCATTGTTTCAAAAGTACAATGTGAAAAGAGACCATCAAGGGGAGAGTGAATTGAAGTGAACTGAGAATGCTAAATTTGAATTAGCATAGCAAACAGGATGCAAATATGCAATTTCAAATCAAATGTAAGGTAATAGAAATAATATTTATAACTCTTTCCCCATCAGCATTTAAAAAAAAAAAACACACACACAAAAGTTGTCAGCCACCACCAGCATTTTTGATAATTTTCACAAAATTTTCATGGCCTCCAGAATATATTGTTATATGACTATCTGCATGCAATATATCAAAAGAAAAAAAAAGCGCCTCTGCTTTTAAACAAAACAAAAATAAAACTTTAGCTTCATGCATTCTTTCATTATCAACACTTGAATGTGGGCAAGTTTCATTAAAAAAGCAACATTTTGAACAAAAAGCTGAGAAAATCTAGTCTTTTTTTTCACAGACTACGTCCGGATCGGATTTAGAATGATGATTTAGATGGAGTAGATTAAGTCCATCAACACCCCCAAAGCTTGACAGTCCTATACCTCGTCCTGGGTCGACATTCATTCAGTAAAATATAACATTGAAAACATGAATTGCCGTAAATTTCTGTCAATGGCGGGGAGTGTAAATAAAAATAGTTGTAAAGTTTGACCAAAAGCAAACTTCTCAAGACAAACTTTGAATATTGGTTTGATAAAGTTATATGGCCCGGTTTCACAGACAGGGCTTAGTTTAAGCCAGGATTAGGCCTTAGTTCAGTTAGGAAATTTAAGTAACATTTAAATAAGCATGCCTTCCAAAAAAAAAAAAAAAAAAAACATTACTGGTGTGCATCTTGAGACAAAACAATGGCACTCACATATTTTAAGATCTATCAGTGCAAGATTCTTTTGGTTAAAACAGCTCAAACATGCATAGTAGTCTGGGACTAGCTTAAGCCTCATCTGTGAAACTAGGGATACAAGTTTTAAAAGTTTATAAGCCTATATATATATATATATATATATATATATATATATATATATATATATATATATATATATATATATATATATATATATATATATATATATATATTTTTTTTTTTTTTTTTTTACAAAATTTCAACCAATTTTCAACTAAAACAAACTTTGAATGTTAGTTTAAAAAGCCTTCAAAAGTTTTAAAATTTGAAGGGTTTATATATAGACAGACTGACGGATGGATGCACGCACACAAACACACACACAGAAACACATTTGTTTTTACCTTTGACTGATGAAAATCAAGATGTTCAATAGGTTAGGATATAATAAGAGGTTGAAAGATATAATAAGATAAGCCATCACGCTTACATTTAAAGTGACCAAACATTTTTTTGTTTTACACGTAGGGGTAGGTGAATCTAAAATCACTGCTACAACTATCATTAATCAGTGACACTTTTGCACTTTTAGCAATATGCAACCGACTACCTGTGAACTGACCACTGGCAGTTTGTGAGTCATTGTCATCTGAGACTAGTTATTGGCAGCTGGTTAATGGATGTGTTTTGTGTTTAGAGCAATTATTCTCCTTGAATTAATCTATTTTACCTTTAAGGATGAAGGAACTTCTGATCTGTAAAAAATACACATGGCAAGAACCAAATGTGAGCAAAAACTGGCTTTGGTGAGTTTCTGTGCAGTTGGAGCTTTATTGGGACAGATCAGTTTCGCTGAAAGATGGAGGCTGGGTCAAAACAAAATACCATGAAATATCAAATCTAATTCCATCTATATTAAAAAATTTATAAACACAAAACATTAAAATACGGTTTCATGGCAGGTAAGAAATATTACATTTTCTCAGTTTACTCACCATTGGTGTAACAATAGAAGTTAATTTTGGACAATGAACACTAGCCATCGTTAATTGTTCAAAAGTGACATAACATTTCCGAGAAGAGCGACTGTTCACATTCTTGACTAAGATCCAACTTCTGATACAACTCTGACATCTGAACTACAGTAACCTCTTTTAACTAGCATGTGGCTATTAATTCAAGCAATAGCTGAGGCTGTGGACAGTAAAAAAGAGGTGGGGCTCCTAAAGCAACGGTGAAACGCACATTTCTCTCCGTCAGATCATCCGGTGCATAACTCAAAGCGACGACCAAAACCAGCTACAGAAATCAAAGTCTTCATTCAGCTTTCCAATCCTCTGACTGAAACTGTTTGAGTGGCTCGGAGAAACTTCAAAGCGGAAGGCAAAGGGAGGTTTTTTTTAATTTCAGATAAGGCCCCCTGAGCTGAATGTGAACTGCTGGAACTCTAAAAGTTCACATCTTAATCGACGTGACCAGCTGAATTGTGGAGTGAAGAACTCATCTCCAGAGCCCTCATCTCCTGGCCTCTTTTTTTCCTCTATAATCTGTATAATCGAAACAGGACGGAGAGCCTACAGCAGAAAGAGAAGAAGAAAAACACAGCTACTCTCACTGAATCCCAGGCTGCTGTGAGACTTAAGCATTCTTAAGTAAGGACAAACACATTTGTTTTGTTGAGCGGGAGTCGCATCAGGTTTATTGATTTACTGTAATGCTGCAATCATTATCGAGCCTGGATAAATCTCTTCTAAAGCAACCAATCTTTTCTGGTTCCTTTCTCTTTTCGGTTTTTTTTTAGAGAGGTTAATATGTTAGATTATTGAATTTCAATAAACAGTGTACACACAAAAGAAATTTGCAGTAATACTTTTTAAAAATCAATTACATAAAGTTATAATAACAATAATAGAGCAAAGAAGTGAGAATCATTTGAGTTGCTTGGCAAATATAATGCACTGTATTCACCATAAGTGCACATTAATTGTTACGCCCACAGTACTTGGTCGCATTGAAACAACTTGATGCAATAGCAGGTGACAGAGCATAATATGATCCATTAGGCCTTTACAGGTGCTCAATGATGTTATCTACTAATGAAAATGTTACCCCTACTTATCCTCCAAATATTGAAGGATTATGTTTTCTGCATTTAAAATATATCCAAATGATAAGTTTCATAGGGCTCTTGCCAAATTAAAACATAATTTTCAGAGTGTATGACTATGGTCACTGTGAATTAATTTAGTATGTAGTAAAAACTATTCTGTTTGTTTACCAGACACTTTTATACGAAGTATATGCTATATCTGTTCATACGTTCCCAGAGAAAAGAGTGCTAGTTAGCATCACCCTGGTTCCCTTGACAAAAACCTATAGGATTTTTCTATTGGCTTTTGGAGAAGATTGGCTTTCTATTTTTTTTGCAGAAAATACAGACTGTGACCAACAAAAGTTATTAAATCTTACAGGTTTTGTTCATCAATCTTCACAACTTATACAATTTGAATTCACGTTAGTGCTCAGCTAACGTATGCGCCGTTATTGATACAGTTCCCGCATATGCACTGCAATAAATTAGAAATATACACATGGGTTTGTTGTAAGTGTTAATGCTGATGGTGAAGAATTAGGTTGCAACATCTCATAATTTACCGTAAAACGCATAACTGAGAAACGCCCTGTTCAAGTCGTCCTTGCGATGGAGGTTCGGGTAGAGTAACTAGTTCTTCCAATGCTTCATCATCGGACTCGCGCTTGGATCGATATGGTAAAATCGACATCAACGTTACTGTCTTTACAGTGTGTACAATCATTTCACTGCCCAAATTTGAAGTGTAAACGCTCATTGTGAGCTCATTTGTACTTATACAAATGAGCTCACAATGAGCGTTTACTCTTAATGACTGAAACACACAAAGATTTGTTCCCATTACCTTGATTTCACTCTGTAGGTAAATGCTTGTACTGCTGTTCTAACAATTTGTTTGCATTTTGATGTCAAAAGCAGAGGAAAAACCTGACAATTTCATGAACTGTCATGAAAAAATTTTCTTGCATTGTCAAGCTCATTTTTGATAGTTAATACTTTTGTTGTATATGTAAACACATGTTGTTTTCAGGAGCAAATAGCCTTTTTTATTTTCAGGCTGCATCACAACACAACACCAACCACAGGGAGAAAATCTTTTTAAAATAACAGCAGCTCAGTGTGAGTCTTAAAAAGAGTGTAGTGAGCAGATCAGATAAGGGGTTTTCTGCGCAGAATTAAACAAATCCTCCTCCTTGAGGCATTGATCGAGAGTGAAGGGAATAAATGACTCTGGACTGATTCGACTAGCTCTGTGGTGCTAGGAGTAAAACATTGGACAGTGATTATCTGAAACAGTTATCTACATATGCATGTAAATCAGAAGGCAACCATATTCAGTGTTTGTGGTGTTAGCAAAAACTGGACTGGAGCATGAAGGACATGTAATTGATCAAAAAAGAAATATATAAATCACATAGATGAAAATATTATACTGTATATTCATATTATAAAATAAAAAAGTAATTAAATAAATATAAATGTATTTATTTATTGACTGTCACATGATTCTTCAGAAATCATTCTAATATGCTGATTTGGTGCTTAAGAACCATTTTTCATCAATATTAAAAACAGTTGGGCTTATTAATATTTTTGTGAAAACCCAGATTTCTTTTTTTCAGGATCCTTTAATAAATCGAAAGTTCAAAAGAACAGCTTTCATATTAAATAGAAATCTTTTGTAACACTATAAATGTCTTTACTGTCACTTATGATCAAACTGCATTTTTAAATGTAAAAATGCAGAATGTTTCCTGTGATGGGTAGGTTTAGGGGTAAGGTTAGTGTAAGGGGGTAGGATATACAGTTTGTACAGTTTACAAACCATTATGTCTATGGAAAGTCCCCATAAAACATGAAAACATATTTTCACAACTGAAATGGTAGTTAACAGAACCATGACAATGAAGATCAAATACTAACTTTAATGAACATGAAGAGAATATATAGACAAAGGCATAGAGTAACAGCATTAACTACTCACACTTAGGCGAGAACCAACAATGAACTGAATGATACAGGGAGTATAAACACACAGGGAAACTTAATGACAGACAGCTGAACCAATGAGACTAACTAGGATGCAATTAAGATTAAACTGAACTGAAGCACAACAAATACACACACACACACAGGAATGAAACTAACACAAAGCACAACATAATCCTGACAGACCTCACGCCATATGCAAAAGTCCAACTATAGAGGGAGGGAGGAGCTTTAGGAGGAGGGCGAGGAGAGGCTGGAGATGGACAGGAGACATGAGGAGAGAGGAATACCACAATGGAACTGGTGGAGGGAGGAGCCAAGGTGGAGTCCTAATATTATTACTGGGCAGAGCCTGGGCATCAATGGCGGTGTAGCGGGGGGAGGTGGAGACCATAGCATAGCCACGAGGATGACAACCCAGGGCGACTTTGCAAGCCTGGAAAATCGAGGTGACGTCGTCGGCTCGAGTGACCGAGGTGGAGTCATCAGAAGGAGCAAGGACCAAGTTGGAACCAGAGGGAAGGAGGATCCCAGAGAAGCTGAAGAGGTGGAGGTTTGAGGCCTGAGGTGTAGGCATCAAAGTATGCTGAGTGCCGTGCTGGTGTAGAGCCCGAGGTGGAGCCAACGAGTCGTGGGAATCAGCAGCGGAGTTGAGGAGCTATGAGACACCAGTGGGGCAGGTAATTCCGGGGATTTATATAGAGCCAGCTGGAATAATGGTGACAAAGGGGTGGGCAGATTACTGGGTGGCATTGGGTCATCCATGATTGACTGTAGTGGGCTGGTCGAACTCCATAGTGAAATTGATGAGCCAGCGCTTCTTAACTGGCTCATCAGAGAACTGTCTCACCAAACCAGACTCCTCGCTGGATATGGCAATTGACTCCAGCCTTGGGACGGGTGTGGTGACCTGCTCTGGCTCCAGGGTAGACTCTGTGGCTGACTCTATCTCCGAGGGGGCTCATGGTCCACGGCAGGAATTTGCTCGGGTTCTGACTCTGGTGGAAATGGGCGTCATCACTGGATCCATTGCGGTAGGTCTCTCTGTGTTTCCAGGACACTGGGACAAAGTGTTTTCTCTGGAGCGGGCAGAGAGATGGCTGTTGGAGGTGTTGATAGTCCTCAGCAGTCGGAGTTAATGGTGTTGTTGTCCTCAATAGCTCACATGGTGAGGAAGGATCCACACACCCACCAGGCATAGTCGATGAACCTTTCTGACACCTTTCTATCAGAAACCAGCATTAACTTCTTGAGCAATTTGAGCTACAGTAGCTCGTCTGTTTGATCTGACCACACGGGCCAGCCTTCGCTCCCCACGTGCATCAATGAGCCTTGGCCGCCCATGACCCTGTCTCCGGTTTACCACTGTTCTTTCCTTGGAGCACTTTTGATAGATACTGACCACTGCAGACCAGGAACACCCCACAAGAGCTGCAGTTTTGGAGATGCTCTGACCCAGTCGTCTAGCCATCACAATTTGGCTCTTGTCAAACTCGCTCAAATCCTTTACGCTTGTCCATTTTCCTTGAGGAGAAAATGTTCACTTGTTGCCTAATATATCCCACCCACTAACAGGTGCCGTGATGACGAGATAATCAGTGTTATTCACTTATATAGTTCTGGACATTCTTACGCAAAACAACTGAAATATAATTGCAACAGCAAAACAAACAATCAGCCCTAACAGAGGGGTTAAACAGACCCTGTGAGTGACACAGACCTGAAAATTTGAATTAGAGAGGATGAAATCCTCTATAATAACGTCTCTGTATTTACAATTTACTCTTAGCAGAGCTTATCTTAAACAATAAAGCATATCAGCCTAGTGTGTGCCTACTTCTCACCTCCATCAATGAATTGCAAATGCTGTGTCCTTGCAAACCTGGAAATCTCAGACATCATTCACTGGAAAGATAAACAATTGAAAAAATGAGTTTACAAAAGAACAAAAATGCTGCACATTTAAACAGCCCAAGCTCAAGGTTGAACGAGTTTTTTTGATCATCCATGCTCAGGAGTGCCATGCCCGTTCAAAAGTGCCACAACAAATTTTTGGAGATGAGTGTATTTAAAAAAAAAAAAAAACCTATATACATGTCTACGGTTAGTCCAATTGAGTTAAACCTTGTGTCACCATCTACTTATCAACATGTCGCTCTAAAATCTTACAGTAGAACAAACACAAAGGAGTTATCATAGGAGTTTTGGCTGTCAAGTTCAGATCGATTTTTTTTTTTAACTTTTTTGGGGGGTTGATTTATTAAACTGATATAAATAAAAATATGTTGGGATTTGATCCTATTTAGCCTTTTCAAAAATGCATGAAGTAAAAGCACAGGTTCTCCCCTCGGAGCGCTTGGTTTGTGAGTGTTTCCTGCTCTCTCTTTCTCTTGCTGAAGGCCTCTGAGTTTGTTTTTTGCAGTAACAAAGTGTGGTAAAGCAGGCCCTCAGCTATCATAATCCAGCGGTCTGTGGCCCTTTCCATGGCGGAAATTCATGCCTCATCTTTCAAAAGCGGTTGTTCACACTTCAGAGGAGTCAGACAAGCTGCTGGAGGCTCTAGGATACCGCAGAATTCACAAGCATGAAAATAACAGAACATGCAGACGAGCTGAACGGTTATGAACAGAAGGGCAGTGGTACGAGGGGGAAAAAAAATCATTTTGAGCTGATCTGGTCTTTGTTTATTTCACGCGTGGCGGTATTCATCATGACCTCTCTGCAATCTAGACGATTCTGTTGCGTTTTCACAGTGTAGCCTGAATACATTTGCATATATTTACTAGATAGTTCTCAGGATTGTTTAAATTCAATGAATGTTACGTCAGTGTTTATTTATAGTCCATGTGTGTTAGCTTTAAGGTCATTTAGATGCTATAGTGTACTCATAAACATTGACAATTTATTAACGATTTCGGTCACAAATCCAATTCTCAATATTAACTATGATTTTTGCCTCAATAAAATCCTAGTTAGTAAGGTAGTTGTTAAGTTTAGGTATTGGCAGAATTAAGGAATGTAGAATATGGTCATGCAGAATAAGGCATTAATATGTGCTTTATAAGTACTAATAAACAGCCAATATCCTAGTAATATGCATGCTAATAAGCAACTAGTAAATAGTAAGAATTGAACCCTAAACTAAAGTGTTACCACAATTCTTAATTGGTGGCCTCAATATCTTTTTTAAAAAAGGCTGTTCAATTTGTCCCACCAAAACTTCTTTCATTAGGTAATATGTTGACATAAAAAGGGGTTTTAAGTTTAATTCATAAATTAAAAATTAGAAAGAGACGTAACATCATTGGGTGCTTCAGTGGAACAATATATTAATAATCAGAACTAAATTGAACTAAATTGAATTAAACTAAATTGGACATTTCAGACCATGTCTACTAGCTTAGATATCATGAAAGTCAACTGTATTGTCAACAATTATTATTATTATTACAATGAATTACAACAAACGGTTCTTCAACCAGTATTCAGCAGGTGTGTTCTATCTCTCGTCTCTGTCACTATTACTTTTGTTGTCACACGCACATTCCTCTTGATTCATGTCAGCCTCCAACTATTTTTCACATCTGATACTACAGCCTTTTGACATCCCCACGGTCTCTCCGATGCCTTCACTCCCCCGCAGTGCCGTTCCCATTTCTCTTTCCTCCTCTTTTAAAGTCTCTGCCATTTTTCTTCATTTTGGTCTCAGGCTCTTTACACTCATGTCAGTCCGATCTTGATGTCTAAGGTGGGGGCAGAAAAACAAATCATACTGTCAACACAGGAGTAATTTTTAAGAGCCAGTTTCAACTGTGAAATATAATGGTGCGAGATTGCATCTTTTCTCACACACCTAACACACGGGTATTATTTTTCTCAACCTTACAATCATAACATTATGTTACCTAATTGCCTATCAAATGAGCACGGCACCGCAGTGCTCCAGAGGTCCCTACAGAGACTGCTTTGATTTTATTTCAAGGAGATTTGTTGGCTGGATTCAGTGGACCACTGAAGGAGGATTAGAGAGGTTATTTCAGGATTAAAACAGGCTTGTCATTTAATTTGCTCTCTCTGAGGCAAATGAGATCAAGCAACATTGCCCAGGAAGGTCTAACTCTTTTACATATTAAGTATGCATTTTGCCTATTTACAAGGGTGAGCGGCACTAGGCAGCACTTAACCCAGTGGAAGATTTGCTGTTCAACCCAAAAGATTTTAATGGTATAACCCAGCTTGTAAAAAGCCATGAAAAGCTTGTGATAACGTGTTTGGCCTATATACTTAATACAACAGATGTCAGGGTTTTTAACTTCATGTGTTTTTGCCACATATGTCTTTCAAATGTAAAGTGTTTACCATACTATAAATATGAAATAAGACACAGTAGTACTGTGTACTTTTATGTTTTTTCATAATAATTAGCAGTTCAGTTAAATATATAAGCATTCCATTCTATAACCACTACGACTTACCTGTGGATAACCTGAGAAATTCGCCATTCAGAATAACAATTGAAATTTTGGGCAGTTGAGGTTAATTTCCCAATCTTCACAGAGATTTGCCACTAAACTAAATCTGTTTTGTTTAAAACATTGTTTTTAAAAGTAGAAAAATAATGTTTAACCCCTAGGAGCCTGAGCCAGTTTTGGGCCCTTTAGTTTTGACATGCTCTGACATTTGTGCTTTTTTCAGTTGCTTTCAGTTCGCGAATGACTGACATCTCTCTCTTTTCAAGAAAAAAAGTGAGTTGGTCGCACCGGCGCAACTGTCGACCTCTAGGGGTTAATGTGCAGCCTGAATAAATGTAAAAAATAATGTGGTGTGTAGAACCTAAATAAAATCAATTGTGCAGTTCAGTCCCTTTTTTGTAAAAACGTTATATTGTGTTTACTTAAAGGGTTAGTTCACCCAAAAATGAAAATTAGCCCATGATTTACTCACCCTCAAGTCATCCTAGGCGTATATGACATTCTTCTTTCAGACGTATACAATCAGAGTTATATAAAAAAATTCCTGGCTAATCCAAGCTTTATAATGGCAGTAATTGTTCCTCTGTTTTTGAAGTCCATAAAAGTGCATCTGTCCGTCAAATAACGTGCTCCACACAGCCTTCTGAAGCGAATCGGCCTTCTGAAGAAAAATATCCATATTTAAAGCTTTATAAAGTAAAGTTCCAGCCGATTGCCTTCTGTGGAAAAAGTGTTGAAAGTGCCTCTCGCAGTTCAAAATAAAGATAGCTATCGTCTGACGATTTAGTAACTGGTAGTGTAAGCATTTTGAACTGCAGAGGCCCTTTCAAGACTTTTTCCATAAATTGAATACGGAAGGCAATCGGCCGAAACTTTACTATATAAAGTTTTAAATATGGAAAAAGTGTTGAAAGTGCCTCTGCAGTTCAAAATGCTTACACTACCAGATACGCTCGTCAGACGTGGCATAAGCATTTTGAACTGCGCACTGAGCACATTATTTGACGGACAGATGCAATTTTTATAGACTTCAAAAACAGAGCTACAACTACTGCCATTATAAAGCTTGGATTAGCTAGGACTTTGTTAATATAACTCCGGTTGTATTCGTCTGAAAGAAGAATGTCACATACACCTAGGATAGCTTGAGGGTGAGTAGGGGAGAGCGTGGCAGAACCTAACGCTTTCTGACTTTCTCAGTTTGTGTAAATCCACTTGGGGTTCAGAGTATTTCTTTTTTCCCACATTATTTTAACACATCTAGTACAATTGTGTGGTTTTGTTTCATTAATACAGTGTATACTTTCTTCTTGATTTACCCTGAAAGAATGGAAGTGAAATGTGACAACATACCCCATAGGTGGGGTACACTGACATGAGAGGGGCACATTGATAACAATGTTATCTGATATAATCCAAAAAATATCCAAGACAAACTAAAATATTTTGTTAATAAAATACAATTATAATTTTTTTTAAATAAAATAGTCATTTTTTAATAATTAAAAATAAACTATAATTATTCAATAATTAAAATTTTTGAATTTGACAACAAACACCGCTAAATACAGCTATACAGCATAGTTCAAAACATAATAATAATGAATCATTTCTGAACATTGACTTTCAGTCATTATTCACCCTTTTCTCATGGTTTCTCAATAAAACCATTCATAAATATTCATAAAAGTATAGAATATAATAGCGTAGTTCTAATAGGGGCTCATTGTAACGCAGTGTTAGAACGGGGCTAACTACAAACAAAATGCAGTGTTGCGAAAAAGTTGAATGACCATTAAACTGAAATATGAACCCTGCCGGTAAATTATCCAAAATTTATGTTAAGATAAAATCCAAACCTAAATTTTAAAACCAACATAGACAGATGACTTCATCAAGCTTGCTAAATTATGTTACGTTAGTATAAAAAAAGAATATAATATACAAAAAAAATTATAATAAAACAACAAAACTGCAAACCTGCCCCCCATCCCTTACGAAAAAGATCCACGGTTTTAATACAAATAAACATATAAATAAACAAAAAAACATGGTTATTGTAGTTAAACCATGGTAACCACAAATTAACCATGGTTTTGCTACTCTAACCATAGTTTAACCATGGTATTTATGGTAAAACTGTGGTTATATAAATAGTAATCAATTAGCCCAAAAAAAAAAAAAAAAAAAACATGGTTACTACACTTTTACTATAATAAAACCATGGTTATTTTTCGTAAGGATTTCTACCCTGGAAAATACTTGAAAAATATTAAGAATGGAATGTGTGGGAAAATGGAAATATTAAAAAAAACGTCAGTTTTGTCCAATGTGCAACAGTTTGTCGAATCTGTTCAGGCTCAAGTCAGATAAGAGATCCCTTCCCAATGAAACTACTGCATCTTTGTTGTCACTTCTAAATCCTATGATGGCTTTGATCAGGAATAGTTCTGTACGGTCTGCATTTGTCATTGTCAGTTGAGACAGTGCATATTTGGCTTGGCCAGTCAGCTGTGAATATCTTGTGTGCCTTCCCTCAAAAGCTGAAAATGGTTCTGAGGATGAGGAGGCTGCTGTGATTGATGACTACACTTGCCCCAGATATAAATTAAAAAGGAGAATGATTAGTTCTTAAAAGATATTAGAATGAAAGACAAAGCTCCCAACCACAACACCGAGTGATCTGGGAATCAGTTCCGCTGACAGACAGACAGCAGGGTCTCTTAATGAGACACTCCCTACTGGTAAATATTCATATTTATTTGCATTTATTCTCTTGGCATGCAGACGCTTCTTACCAAACCGAAGCTGATAGCATTGCTGTGGCAGGTAGATCAGGATAAAAACAGAAACATAATGGCAATGAAAATATTAACAGGAGAGTTGAGCACAAGCTTATTACATACAAATGAATGATAAACAATAAGTCTCCACAGAGAACAGCATCTGTAAGAGAAAACATTTTGCCATTACTCGTGTGTGAATCTGTCAAATTATTTGTACAGACAGACCCTCTTTTTCTTTCCAGTTGCTCAAAACATTGAAAGTCCCAATAGTCAACATGACAAAATTCAAAATCCCAAAGTTTTATCCTGTCAGCATGTCTGGAGCAACAGAGACTTGCACATTTATGCCTCATCTGTCAAAGTACAATAAAAAAAAAAGTTTCTGTCCATGACAAAACAATGACGGGTGTGGTTTTATTTTATTAAGAGAAATGGATTTCTGAACACAGATTACTCAGTACTAACAACACCGCCCCGCAGCACGGGTATAAACACGGAAGTGGAAGTACCGCATATCGCTGAGGAGCCAAGACAAGTGACTCGGCCTTCAGCTGAAGCACAGCACCTGGCGACGGGACGTATGTCGCCATTCCCTCCTTCAGGGAACGAGGGTTACATACGTAACCGAGACGCTCCCCCTTTTAGTCGAATTGGGATCCCTACCAACACGCCAGGGATGCTGGCCCTTCCGGCGCCCTGCTTGAGCTCTTTGAATCGCTCATACATTGGAGAGGGAGTCAGGGCTCCAGGCAGGGAAGGATAGTCACTGCTGTTCCTGCAAGACCCACTTAGAGTGACTATTGGATAACGCTGGGAAAGCGTGCCCATCTTGGAAGATGGAACGCTGCGGAGCCACATCCTTCAAGGGAAGGAGAGGTGGCGGATTACACATAAGGACTAACCTAGCAGGGTAGTACAACATATGGCAGTCTCTGGGTGGTTCCAACCTGGACCCAGGGAGGAAAGAACATCTCCAGAGACGACAGAGTGGGCTCTGTCAAGGGAACGTCACGGGGCTAGCCGAGTAGGGTAGCTGGTACTGTGGAGAATACACATATGGGGTTGCCATGGGAACCGCTGCATATGGATACCCAGCCTACACGCACGTTCCACAAGCATACGGTTGCAGGCCTGGCGCCAGACGGCCGCAACGTCTGACACAGAAGGGGTGACGGAGGAGCTCAACAGAGTTAGCCATTTCTGGGGAACACAACTGGAGACAATAGACGCACGTATCCGGCCCAGGGGGCGGGAATGGCATCGCAAGCCGACACTAGAATGGGCACTTAGTGCTACTGGCCACTGGGGGCGAGTACACGGGAAGATACCGGCTCTACACGGAGGCTATAGAATCTAGCGAACGTGTTAGGTGTCGCCCAGCCCGCAGCTCTAGATATATCTGTCAGCAAGGCGTCAGAGAGATCCTCTGTGTGGGACAGAGTTTCCTCTTGTCTCGGTTGACCTGAAGGCCCAACAGGCTGAGGTGACGGAGCACCAGGTCCCTGTGTTCGCAGAACTGCTCTCGCGACTGGGCCAGTATGAGCCAGTTGTCGAGGTAGTTGAGAATTCGAATGCCGCATTCTCTGAGCGGAACAATGGCTGCCTCCGCGTCTTTCGTGATGACGCGAGGCGACAGGGACAGCCCAAAGGGCAGGACTTTGTACTGATATGCCCTCTCCTCGAACACAAAGCATAGGAGCGGTCTGTGTCTCAGGAGAATAGAGACATGAAAGTATGCGTCCTTCAGGTCGATCGCTGCAAACCAATCTCGGGGACGGATGCATTCGAAAATGCATTTCTGCATCAACATTCTGAACGGGAGCTTGTGCAGGGCCCGATTCAGGACACGCAGGTCCAAGATTGGTCTTAACCCACCCCCTTTCTTGGGTACAATGAAGTAAGGGCTGTAGAACCCTGACTTCATATTGGGTGGAGGAACTGGCTCGATCACGTCCTTCGACCAGTAGGACTCCAATCTCTGACCACAAGACATGGGCATCGCTGCTCCACACGGAGGTGAAGAGGATGCCCCTGAACTTGGGAGGCCGGCGAGCGAACTGAATCACGTAGCCGAGTCTGATTGTACGGATGAGCCATACCACGAGACGGCCTGGGGAGCTCTAGCCAGGCCCCCAGAGACCGAACAAGCGGGACCAGCGGCACTACAGATGTACCCGGGGTGGGGCAGCGAGGTGGAACGCTCGGACCCGACTCAGGAGGCCCGGAGGCGGCCCGGAGTGTTGTCTGAGCTTTCCAGGGTGGGGCAGAGTGTGGGTGAGAAGGCCTAGTGGCGTCCTCAGTGCCCACTCTGCTGCCCCCTGCCGGAGAGGCAGGAAAGTGGAATACTCAGACCCGACTCGGGAGGCCTGGAGGCGGCCCAGAGTGTTGACTGAGTGTTCCAGGGTAGGGCAGAGTGTGGGTGAGAAGGCCTGGTGGCATCCTCGGGGGCCCACACTGCTGCCCCCTGGCGAGGGGGAGAGGGGAGGAAAGGAGTGGCAAGGCCTGGGGGCGTCACACACTGCCAACCTGACCCTCACGGGGCCCAGGGAAGGAGAAAACTGCTCTTTTGACAATGTGGGTACCACTAGACTCCGGAGAGCCAGTGGCAGGACCGAAACCTAGTCTCCCCCCCAGTCCTCCTCTGGGGTGGGGGGTGTGGAGGCTGCTGCTTGGCTTTAGCAGAGGCAGACGCAGACAGGACACCCTCGGCGACAAACAGGCGGAGACGCTGCGACCTACGATGGAAGCAGCAGCTGGTCGTTGGGACAAGATTTTTTTTTTTATGCCTCCGTCTGCTTCTGGGTCACCAAGAACTGCTGGGCGGAGTTCTCAATGGCGTCGCCAAAGAGGCCAGCCTGACAGACAGGTGCACTGAGGAACCAAACTTTGTTTTTTTCCATCACCGCACGCAGTTCCTGCATAACCCCTGGGTCGAGACTACCCTCGTGCATGCAGGACAGAGGGTAGCGAGAGAGGGAAAACACTTATACAGATTATGGCCCTTTTGGTGTTCCATATTTCCCTCTCTCTGATGCAGCAATTGACATCTGTCCTCTGCCAGAGCGCCAAATGAAACGCTAGGTCCCCATTTTTTTTTTTTAAGAACCAACAATCCCATCTGTAAGCTACCAGCAGGCATGCGAGACAGTGAGCGTGGCTGTCAGAACGGCACACGGTGCGCTGAACGCTCAAGCCTTTATGAGAAAGGGAAGACGAACAATGCACCGACGTGGTCATGTACTCATGAGAGAATGTTAACCACCCAAAAACACAGTCTCAGCATGCTTGTGATGCGATGGAGGAGTGGGGGCTCGAGGGGATGTACCTGGCGGGGAAACCCCACTGTAACCTTCAGGTCACCAAGGCTTATTAGCGGAAGTAGGCCTTTTCTGGTGCACCAGAAAAGGAACTAGATCGGGGAATAGGCAAAGGGACTCAACCCCGTTTGAGGTTTCATAGTCTCGACCGCGCATCTAGAGCGCCGAGTGACGCGCTGGGTTGCCGTGACAACCCGCACCGTCAGCCGGCCGCTCAACGGCACACGGTGCGCTGAACGCTTAAGCCCTTACGAGAAAGTGATCCGACGTGATCACACTCTCCTGAGAGAGTATGAATCACCCACGAACGCAATCTCACATGTTTATGTGCGAGAGATCGTGGCTGTCAAATGAGGACAGGAAACAACCGCATCCAGAAACACACTGTTTGAATGACATCTTGAAAAAGATGCAGGGTCAAACCGTGTTGCTCTTTTAGAAGGAAATGCTCTTTTAGAAGTGCTGAAGCACTCAGGGAGATGGCTGTAGCTCACAGCAGTCCGATTGTAAGCCTGCATGTGAGCACTCAAAGAACGGAAACGCCCAGACAACCAACACAGAGACAAATGTATGTTGCAGCGGCCACTCGCTGACTCGCTCTGGCACACCAGCACCCAGGTAAGAGAGCGATCTTCCTCGAGACTCGTCTAAACACTCTTCATAGAAACAGCTTGATACAGCAAACCGTTCGGCTCCGAAGTTAAAAGCGGTATGCGGTACTTCCACTTCCGTGTTTATACCCTCACTGCGGGGCGGTGCGTGGAATGCATATGCCTATGTCCATTGGCTCGTTTTTAATCACTCGAAGTAGATTGGTCTCTGAAAACAGATCCCAATTCGTCGGTCAGTTCCGACGTATGTCGAATGTGACTGACTGAATGGGAAATCCTATTTTTGGCAGATGTGGTTGCCAGAATAATTTTATAAAAATTGCAACATATTTACAGACCAACCTGTACATTTTACAGTATAAAAGATCATTTCAGTTTAAACCAGTAAATTTAACGATGCACACTGATACTAAAACTTGTTTTGTACCTTTAACATATCTGACAACCACCATCATAATGCAGGTGGTAAAAGAGGAAGCCACATGAAGAATCATGAATAAGTTCATCACAAGTAGCTTTTCCACAGGCAGAAATATATACAGTAATAGTACATAGAAGGTGCACAGTCATTCATGCAAACACAAAACACCATCATGGTAACACTCATGACATTTGAATAATGCAATAAACATTCAATAAACAACAGAAGATGTAACATAAACCCACATGTAAATAACTGATAACAAAAACTATTAAGACACATGATTATTTAAACAAAATACCTTCAAATGTGAAGTGTCACATAGGGATTCTGGGAATGTCAGTTTATAGTTTTGACTGTAAATGTTGATTTGTTCTTTTTACTTCTAAAAAACTGTACAATTAACAACATTTTACTGTAAAATTACAAAAATGTCACATTTTTCCCTGTATAGTACAAGAACTTACTGTTAACTTATTGACAGTTTTTTTCTGTAGCATTTTTACAAAATTTTACAGTTAAAATTACACTTATTTTTTTACAGTGTGAAAATCTAAAGGAAATTTGGTATCCAATAAAAATCACAAGTATTAGGTAAAAGATCCCTGGATTAGAAATACCCTCATACTATTTTTTCTTTATAAGCAATATATTTATAATTAAAAATAGCGCTCACACTTAGTTTGGGGATACATATTCATTATTAACTATGACTTTTGCCTCAAACTTAATTTACATATTAGTGATAGTTAGTTAGGTAGTTGTTATAGTTTATACTATATGTTAGGTACACTGTAAAAAAATATTACACACTATCTACTTAAAAACAAAAAAATTTAAGTAGTTTTTACCAATTTTTTTTTTTTTTTGGAATCTACCTGAATAAATGAAGTAAAATGTCCTAAATTATTTAGTCTATAGCACATGATGAATTGAATATTATTAGTGGAATGTGCTTTTTAATTTAAGTTGATTTTTTTTTTTAAAGGTATGGGGTAGGAATAAGGGATGTAGAATATGGTCATGCAAAATAAGGCATTAATATGTGCTTTATAAGTACTAATATCTTAGTAATATGCATGCTAATAAGCAACTAGTTAATAGTGAAAACTGGTCTCCAAACTCCGAACAACAAAGTGTTACCAAAATAGCCATATCAGATTGCAAAAATAAAAAATAAATAAAAAGTGACTTCTTGAATTATAACAATTTTAACGCACAAGTGTTTAGGAAAGTGTTGGGTTTTAGAGACAAAAAGAAACCCTAAAGGGCCTTTTAATCATGTTGTACTTAACAGAAACTAGCCATTTAGCTTATGTTTGCACCCAATACTGCACATTTGTGACCTTACATACTCCTTAATAAGTGGCCAGGCTGTTGGTTAATTTTACAGTCATTTTAGGTCATATTTCTTAAAGGTTTTGAGATGTGAGAGATGTATGAGAAAGGATATTAAATAATTACCAGATGAATCAGAGGTCTTTAAAAGATACTTGACCCACTACTTACAACCATTCAGCTCCGCCCTGCATGCGCACTGATTGCACTTGTTAAGTGCGCTCCTTTCCTTATTAATAAGCAGATCGGTATGACCGCAAATGATAAACCAAGAGAATAGCCAAGACCTGCGACACAAACAGCTTCCTTCCCTCTCCAGAGCGCCATAGAAACAGAGCAAATCTATCATTACTGTGACATCACTGCATCCTGCTTGCATTCAAACTGATGATGGCCTTCATGGAGAGTTCAGATGGAAGTTTTATTCAAATGATACGCCATGCGCGGAGGGGAATCAGCCATGAGAAGAAATTTGCCACCGTTGAAATGTGGACCTTATAGCTTGTGAAAACTAATTAAATGAAACTGCTCTTTATAAACGAGTATCACAGCACAGTCTCACATTGTACACTCATATCTACGGTGGGGTTCAAAAGTCTAAGATCACATAAAAATGTAGTGTTAAACATCTAATTTTTAGTATAATCTAATTAATAGTTTATGGATATGGGCCAATTTAAGAACAAAGAAAAGTTTAAATGGATAAAAAAAACTGCCACTGCATAGGCTTAGATCTCCATTCTCTCCTAATTGTGACTGATAAGTGGTGCATCCCGGTGGTCCACTTTCAGCACAAACACATTTATAATGGCCGTCACTGCCTGTATTCAACAGCCCTGCTGCGATGACTGTGAATAAGTGAGGTTACTTAAGTTTCTTAGTGCATAGAAAAGCCAATTAATCTCCTCTTATTCAGCTCATCGATTGCATCAAGTGATCTGTCTGAAAAGGCAATTTCAGAAACTAATGCTGACAGTTGCTGTTGTCTCATCACAACTTAAAACTGCTTAATGGTATTTCAGTATCACTAAATACATACTGAACAATATCTGTCTTGATTGTCTGTCATGGTCGGATCGATAAATCCTTTTAATTCTAGTTTTCAGCTCCAGTTTTCATGTGTACTTGTACATATGGTAAGGGAGAGGCTTTATTACCCATCTAAATCAGTCTCTCCATTTAACAAAGTTACACTGTGAAACCGCTCATCAAAAACTCCTGTTTGACTTTATGATCGATCAAATACACAGTTTAAGATTACTTCACAGCACAGAGCAATATTGGACCCACAAGGCAGCTGATACAAGACAAGAAGACTTGTGAAGCCTGCAGCCCATTCACTGTCAAAGCACTGTGACACACACACACACGCACACACACACACCAGTGACAACAGATCAGCTTCCTCCACTCAGTTCTCATCATGCTGCCTGTAGGCTTTGTTTTAATGGGAAGTAAGACAAAGATCAGTCAGAAACCAAGAGCTGTTACTGCAAGCATGCCGTCTAGGGCAATAAGTGTATTAACAGAGTTTTACACATCAATTGCTCTTCAAATGTCTCAAATGTCAAAAGGTGAAGTTTTTTTCCTTATGCTAGACAGAATTGTGCACCATTTACCACTGAAATGAGAATGAGAAATTCTGATATCTGAAAGCCTATACTCTGCTGTGATTGGTCTGATGTCCAAGTTTGTTACAGCGCGTATCGGAAACGCCCATTACCACATCTAAATTTCAAGTCTTCCACAGTGCTTGATGTACAGTGATACGAACAGCAATGGTTTTGGCTTTGGTTTTACCATATCAATTCGATCAATTCAAACCTGATCCTTTGGAAGTGCATGCAAAGTTGATCTGCTTTTGCAGTGCAGAAAACTATATTAGCATCCACACCAGTGGATATTGTTCTCTTTATTCTAAGCGTGCGCTGCAGTTATGTAATGCTCAAGCTTTTTAAAGCAGAAAGGATTCTGACTGGCTGTCAATGTTTTTAGCTTTCACCAGCTGAAAAAATTGCTCTGAAAATTATCGAATGATATTGTTTGTCTGTGCTGTTATCATTATAGATGTGGTGAGGACTATTGTGTGGTGCTATTCTTTTATATTTAGAATGATTTTTTTATAGTTATCGTCATTAGTGTGAATGTGCCTTAAGATTGGAATTACTGACAACACATTTCAGGCAGTTCAGAATCGGTTCTTTTGGGAGACAATTTCCATCGAAATGACATTTTATCCCAGGAAATGTTTTCCCCCAGACCTGTCTGCGTTCCCATTGCAGTCTAAAGTACCGTGAAGATTAGGCAAATTAGTCCGGTGACGTAGGACTGCGAGTGATTTTGTCCTCTGCATATAAGCTTAATAAAGCCTGAACCTCGTCGTCGGTCCATTGGCCATATTTTTTAACTCCATTATGATTCAAATAGCAAACAACTCTTACTGCATGCACCGCAACAGACATAAAAATGGTGGTTGAAAAAAAAAAAAGCTGTATGGAGTCAACCAATCAAAATGCTGCGTGAAATCACCTAATCTGCATGTTCAGCGCTAGTCACCCCTGAAAGTTCCTGAACTTTCAAAAAATTATTATCTCGCAAGCAGGGACTTTCTGAGGGGGAAATTTTTACCTGGAACTTCATTTACACCCTGGTTCCTGTGGTCGAAACACACTGAGTATCACCCCAAAGTCGCTAGTTCCTGGGGAAATTTCCTCTGGTGGAAACACGGCTAATGACTCTATTTATTGTGCACTTTAATCTTTGAAACTTTGCAGACCTTTTACATTTATTAAAAGCTATATTACACACTACATGAAAGGTAATATCTAACAAAGCAAAATAAGGGCACTTTAAAGGAGTGGGTGGGTGGGTATATAGGTAGACAGGCAGACTCTGTGATATCTTGGCTGTCCCTTAAGCAGAACTCGATTATTTGCCTGCTGTTCTGTGGGTTTGCTGGGTCCCTCGGATGAAGCTGCTCAGACTGTCTGCTCTGGAAGTCTGTGCTCTCTAATGATAACCAGTTAGCATGAGAGTTTGACAGGCACACCTGCGCAAAGCTCAAACGATGCCAATTCTGACTCTTTATCAGCTGAGGATACCTCTCTGATTGAGGGTACCTCAGATTGTTAAAAAGGTTCAAGCATAAATACCCACCAAACTCCAGCTCCATTCATTGCATGTTTTTCCCAGTGGTATTTTTTTCCTCTGCCCCCAAGTCAGCCTGCAAACACCTGGCCTTGTTAACTTCACAGTACAGAACATTCCCAGTTTAATTTAACTTCTTTAAAAATGAGCAACTATTTGAATTTATCATTGTGGTCCTTGAATTGGAATACATCCAGAGCCTCTTATATCTGCACCCTTTCATTGAGTCTATTCTTCTTGCACACTTTTCTCCGCTACTCATTCATTTCATTGAAGCGTTAATAACATGTTTCATTTTAGCAGGTGTGCCTCATGATAAATGTGAATGTTTCTCATCTATAGCTGCACCCGTTAATTCTTTCCACTAATTATTATACTGCGGCTTTGCGGAAGGAAAATCGCTACTTTCCTTTATGTCTTTGACTTTGTGTGCTCTCACTTCCTTTACGCAGTAGGGACCAGAATTAGCAACTCGATTTCAAATTATCACAAGGAATTTTGCTGTGCAAGAATCCAAATCCACTCTAAATCATCTTTTCCTCTTACCAGCACAACAGCACACTCTGTCAAGCATAAATATTTGTTTCATCTGATCAGAACCAGAATAGTTTTTTAGGCTCAAAAGTACTGTTCTCAAAAAAAAAAAAAAAAAAAAAGAAGTGACATCATAAGCTACTGAAACAATAACCAATTTCAATAAGCCATTATTGAAATGATTACTCATTGTCATGTTCAAGAAACCAATTTGAAATGATTCAAGCTTTGTGACATGGTGTATTATCCTGCTGGAAGTAGCCATCAGAGAATGGGTACATGGCGGTCATAAAGGAATTGACCAACACCAGCCTGCACAGTGGTAACAAGGCATGATGGATCCATGTTCTCATTCTGTTTACGCCAAATTCTGACTCTACCATCTGAATGTCTCAACAGAAATCGAGACTCATCAGACCAGGCAACATTTTTCCAGTCTTCAACTGTCCAATTTTGGTGAGCTTGTGCAAATTGTAGCCTCTTTTTCCTATTTGTAGTGGAGATGAGTGGTACCCGGTGGGGTCTTCTGCTGTTGTAGCCCATCCGCCTCAAGGTTGTGCGTGTTGTAGCTTCACAAATGCTTTGCTGCATACCTTGGTTGTAACGAGTGGTTATTTCAGTCAAAGTTGCTCTTCTACCAGCTTAAATCAGCCGGCCCATTCTCCTCTGACCTCTAGCATCAACAAGGCATTTTCGCCCACAGGACTGCCGCATACTGGATGTTTTTCCCTTTTCACACCATTCTTTGTAAACCCTAGAAATGGTTGTGCGTGAAAATCCCAGTAACTGAGCAGATTGTGAAATACTCAGACCGGCCTGTCTGGCACCAACAACCATGCCACGCTCAAAATTGCTTAAATCACCTTTCTTTCCCATTCTGACATTCAGTTTGGATTTCAGGAGATTGTCTTGACCAGGACCATATATATATATATATATATATATATATATATATATATATATATATATATATATATATATATATATATATATATATATATATATATATCACATTACATCATCAATAAACTGATGTCTCACAAGTCTCACAAACCTAAAATATGTTCCCATTATTTGGTTGTAATCTGGAGTCAGGAATCATACCCTCTGAATTTGATTCAGAACTACTTTACCGTATTTCTTCAACTTTATCAGACACCTCCACAGAGTGCTGCTAAATGTACTTTCTTGGAGATAGCTTGCATTCACAGTTTGTTGACATCTACTAAAGTTAATTTTAATTTCACTATATTACCTCTGAGAGATATCCTGTCATGTGAGGTTAAACAAATCATAATGAAGTCTAGAGACAGGCAATTTGCCAAGCCACGGGGTACATTGCTCCTAATTCTACAGGAGGATGTGAGACAAATCAAACTTTATAGACATTAAGAGAAGGAGAGCCGTTCTCCGCAAGTCAAACTGTGCTGAGTAGCTTTTAATCAAAAGAAAGAAGCACAACTAAATTGAATAAAACGTTATCCAAGAGCCAGAAAGTGGAAGTGGAATTTATGATACATTATGTTGCCCTGATAAACAGACCTGATCTGAAATTTAGCCCACACAAGTCGTTCATCACCCTCTGCTCAAACTCTTCTCTCCTACTCCTCACCTTAAACCAACTCGGAACATTGGCCAAATTGATTTTGTGCGAACTTCTACAATACAATGGAGACATTCAGAGCGATGAGAAGCACTTTTCATTCATCAGGCATTTCATTTTCATTTTTGCTTTTCATTCTTCAAGCACAAATACAAAAACATTAGTGTCCTTATATACTGAAGTATGAGGTCTAGCAACAGGATTTTGTTCTGTATTACATAAAATTCTTTAATTATGTTTCTCTCCAAGTATTTTATTATTTCTGCTCTGTTGGAATTTTATTATAATATTACTAAGAGTTTTTATTCCCAGTGTGGTTATATATTGCCACATTGTCTGAATACAAAATAATAATGAAAAGGACAGTTCTTGCATGTGTTTCTAATTCTTAATTTATGACTCTGATTTTTAAAGTCGGGTATTAGATTGAATTTTGCATCCGATGGCAGATAATGAACAAAGGTTGCCCATTTTTGAGGCTATACATTCTGATATTTGCATATTTTGTTTTTAAAACCAAAGACAATTTCTGCATCATTCATTTGCAAAGATTGAGTTAATCTCGCCACCAATTCAGACCCAATTCTGATCTCAGACCCAATACTGGCCATAGCTGGGAGGCGAGAACCAAGTTAGCAAACTAGAAGCACTGGTCATTCTTTCTCAGGATTGATGTTTCATTATAATCCTAAGCCCTATTCAGACTGTAATTGTTTCTCATGGGGGCACAAGATATTTTCAACATTTACAAGGTAGTAGGTGATTTTATTGCCGTCCAAATTCAGAATGTCAGTCCCATCACCCACGTAAAAGTCCCCGGCTGAATTACCTATTGTTTGACACACCAAGGTCGTGTGGTAATTTACCAGTAATTGCTGTCTGAATCCACATATCTGAGTTGTACAAAATGAACTGTTTAAATAATTTTTGAGCACTGCAGAGCACTGTACAGTAACTGCTACGCTTCGTTGTAATTTGCATGCATTTTAAAGGGGTCCTATTATGCCCCTTTTTACAAGATGTAAAATAAGTCTCTGATGTCCCCAGAGTGTGTCCGTGAAGTTTTAGCTCGAAATACCCCACATATCATTTTTTTATAGCACGTTAAAATTGTCACTTTTTGAGGGTGATCAAAAACGCTTATTTTTGTGTGTCCCTTTAACCCTCTATGGTATGCATTATTTTTTCAAATATATATAAATATGTATATATATTTAAAAAAATTATTACATGAAATAGCTTCAATCATACAAATCAAAATACATTTTTGAAAAAAAAAAAAAAAGATTTTTGGGGGTACTGGAAAAAAGTAGTTTTTCTATAAATGTATTAATGTATACATTTTCTGAAAAGAAGACATAATTTTGTTATTTATACATAAATACATCTATAATACAATAAACACTGTAAATAAATAACTGCAATCAAATTATTGATGCTACTATGTATAAAGAATCCTAATGAGGAAATACATTACTGCTATTTCACTGTGGTTCAGTGCTATAGAAATTAGATTAATAGAGCAATTTCTGGAGCCCTTCATCAGGTGTCTTCCGTGTGAGGGTGACAGTGGGAAAAAGAGTTTTGGAGGGACATTCATGTTTTGGAATGTCATTTGACTTCAAAACAGCACGTCATAGGCCCGCCCTTTTAATTCCCAATAGTGCAATATATTGTGTAGCGTATGGACGGTGCTCATAAATGATCAACGGACCAATACTTTGATTATTTATAATGACTCAAGCAAGACCGGCGCCGTGAAGTCTACAGACTGACAGGTTAACGGTGCTAAAAGGACACAAACCATGCTCGTGCAGCTCACCGTCATAAACAGCCCCTCCCTCACACATACCAAGGGACATCCGAACACATTATATGACTTTTAACTCAGTTATTCTTCATTTTAGGTGTGCTGTTCCCTGTATGTATGCATGCTTTTTGTTATAACCATTTTAGATGTGTTTGATAGGTTAGAAACTTATAGCCAGTGAATGCGTAAGGAAGAATGACGTCAATCCTCGCCGTTCCTTTAACTCTTAAGTTAAACTCCCCATGCTTGGTCTCGAAATCTTTGTCTCGCAATTTGTAGGCCGGCTAGGTATGTTGTGTGGTACTATGATGCATCAAACTCTTTTTTTCATGCCAAAACCCCAAAGTCTGCATACCAAAACCCCCAAGTCTGCTTCTCTAAGAGAGCCATAAAACATGTTAATGAGGCGAGACCCAAGACAAAGGGAGATTTCCGCTTCTGAGTTCCTTCGCTCTGATTGGCTGTTCCGACAAAAGAGGCGTGCCCCGTCGCGGCCCTTTAAAGATGGGCCACAAACGCTTCTCGCCCTCTTCTTCGTTCTCCTCTCTTCTTTTTGCTTCCTGTTGCCACCTCTTTTGGCTTTCTTCTTCTCCTTCGCCATCTTCCAACGGATCTCATCACACAAAGGAACCAAAGTTGAATTTCCCGCGGACTCCAAGGACCCACCCCTGCAAGATTCAAACACGGACCGGATCGCGGAATTCCCTAAACGCACGAACTCACGACCAAGGAAACATATGCAAGTATCCCTTAAGCTGTCGTTATAAAGTTTTGAGCTTATACCAATAAGCTGGACTGATTTCTTGCTGGTGCTCAATCGTTTGTGTCGATAGTATTACCGTTGTTTCTCTCTCTCTCACTCCCTCTCTCTCTCTCCTTCCTGCTTTCAGTTAATTTGTGTATGTTTGTTTATTGTTTGTTGATTTTATTAAAATATATATATTCACACGTGATTGCGCTTGGTTTGCTCATACATAGGTCACTTTTACGGTGAACCGACCCTGTTACAAATTAAAAGAAAGATATTTCTCCTGGCCAGAGAAACGTTGTTTAAGAGTTATTAAAAGGTAGATATTTGGTGGACAATTATCCGTCCTTTGAACTCAATGCTAGAATCAAAGAAATTTCTAAAAGTTGAATTAAGCCCTAGATATTAATAATTGTTATAATCCGTTATAATCAACTATTAATATCCAAATTCCCCTCTGTGCGGATCTGTGCATGTTTGACCGTAACACGATTAAACGCATGCATAAATCTCGCACCATTTCCCCTGGGGCTCGATATTTGCTACAATTGTATATTTTTCTGAATAACAAGGAAATTAGTAGAAATGTAGGGTGTCCCATTTGTCATTTAAGCTTAAAGAAGGGTGATCGTGAGCTCCCCCTTTGCGGCTGCTATGCTCCCTCGATGCACACTTCAGCTGAGCCCACAAGTTCGTGAGCTACGCAGAGGACTTCTACCCGGCAGTCAAAGCAGCATTACGTCGTGAAAGTGGTTTAAGGGTTTAAGGTGCCATTTGGGACAGGGCCAGAATGGCATCGCTTTACTTAGCCTTTAAATGGCAGGATGCATCGTGCACTTCAAAAACAGGCAAAGCAACAAATGAATATTATTCAACATATCCTAGCTTTTTTGCAGAAAATATTCAGATGTAACCTCTTTGTAGGCATTTTCATAAGTATCTGTAATTTAATTATTTTTGTAATCAAATTACGTAACTTTGTTACATGTAACTAGCTAAGTATTTACAAGAACAATATTTCAACACCGCTTCACCTCAGCAAGTGGGAGCTGTTAAGAACAAAAAAGGAGAAAGAGAAAAAGCTGGTATGCAATACAATTTTAAAGTATACAGTAAAAACACAAACCAAGCAGCTTTATATTTACCTCATGTAAATAATTATTTCTGCTAATTTCCACATTTTTAATGACATACATTATTTTGAGCAGAGCAGACAATCATGCCATTGACCACGTGAGCAGCATGTCCCCGGGTTCGTAGGATCACAAAACTCGCTCCTCCATGGTGAAAAAAAAATGCCATCCAAATGACATATACATGAGAAGCAATTACTGTCCGAATAGTGCTTTACACTACACTGCATGTTTATTTTCTCACCCATTGCTTTGCTTCACTTTTGTTTTAATAATCCAATCATAACCGTGTCTGGTTCTCTCTGAAAATGTCATTTTAAAATTTAAGGTCACTTCTGCCCAGAGGTCAGAGAGTCCAAACAGTAATTGATGGTCCAGAAGCAAGATATAAAAATGAAGTTCAAATGTTCAATACTCCAGATAGGTTTTCCTAGCGGCAAAAGACCACCTCACTTCCTTTCCCATCACAATGCACACATTTCCTTTGCTTATCTTCATTTAACCTTGAATCAGAAGATAGAAGCCCTAGTCTGTGGTCTCAGCCCCGTTGATAGACACAATTTATTATCTTGTCGCTTGTTCATGCACTTTCATATTTTCCCCCCACCATCATTTCTTTTTTTCTCTCCAAAAATAAATTCAACTCAAAGCCCAGGCTCAGCGACAGGAACAAATCAATGTGTTTCTCATTTTGGACAGTAAATTCAGACTTTGTTCAGAAAGCTATCACTTAATCTAATGTTAAAAAGTGCGTGGAATGTGTTAAAAGAGCAGGCGATGGATGAGGCCGTTTAGTTTTGATGGGATTCCTAGATCATTAAGCTGTGCTGGATATCATTGGGCGAGGGGGACTGAACTCGTCTCCTTTTCATCTGCCTTTGATATTCACCACAGATGTGAGATGTGAGAAATTACTGTTGTAATTTAGCTGGAAACGCTGGAAATGCCATTTTATTTAAGTAAAACTGGGGGCGGTGTGAATGCATTTTGAGATTCTCATATTCAGAGGTGGGTAGAGTATCCGAAAACTGTACTCAAGAAAAAGTATGAGTACTTATATAAATATTTACTCAAAGTAAAAGTAATAATCTTAATATTTACTTGAGTAAGAGTAAAAAAAGTATCAGTAACAGTAGAATAATTCACTCATCACGCCCCCAAAAAAGACAGCACAGATTTTCTGTGAAAATAAATCATAAAAATGGTTTGTTTGTTTAAAAATCGTAGAAATGTATAGGGTGGCGAGGAGCGCCTTTTACTCCACAGACACACAGGGTCAAACCAGCATGGGGCAAAAGACACAGTATTGAGACAAATACTTTAGCTAAACTAATGTTTTAATCATGTCTTAGGTAATACTTGATCAAAACACTTCAGCAAAGAATGCATGCTACTATTTTCTGTTTATTTTGATAAATAAAAGAATTAATTGTTCAATAAATGCTGTCTGTAATGCTGGGGTCCAAGGAAGATGAAGATGAGGATCAGGTCAAAGTAAATACAACGTTTATTTATAACGAAGGAGGCAGGGTGCGAAGTGTGCACTTTAACACAGACAATACCAGACACTGGACAGAAAACAGGCAGGAACTAAATACACAGATGAATTAACTCAAATGAGGAACAGCTGATGAATGTGGTATGTGTATCCATGGTGACTGATTGTGGCAGGAAAACAGAACAAAGGAAGGCATGTGACAGATGATAACAAACTGAATGTCCATGAAGACTAGACTAAACAGAACGTGGTTGTGACACTGTCATTAAAATATGTTAGTATAAAAATATATTTTAAAAACAGAAACAAAAATGATTTAAAAAAGTAAAGATTCTGAAAGCATTGAATGATAATGATAAATATATAATAATAATTTTTAATTAAGCTTTACAGTAGTAACAAATAATTATAATATGATATTTTATTATATGATATGATTAATATCATATTTTTAAATGATGGTTTCATTATAAATATGTTGATTATCTCTAAGGTGGACACCCAACGTAATATACAAAAATAAGATGATTTTGAAAAATAAGTTGATTTTAAATTTCATGGCATCAACACATCTCAAAAAAGTTGGGACAAGGCCATGTTTCCCACTGTGTGGCATCCCCTCTTCTTTTTAGAACAGTCTGCAAACCTCTGGGGACTGAGGAGACAAGTTGCTCAAGTTTAGGAATAGGAATGTTGTCCCATTCTTGTCTAATACAGGCTTCTAGTTGCTCAACTGTCTTAGTGTCGTGGTGTGAAGAAAACAACCTCACCCTCAACACGGACAAGACAAAGGAAATGATAGTGGACATGAGGAAGGAGAGGAGAACTCCTCAGCCACTGTTCATCCGGGAGCTTGAAGTGGAGAGGGTCCAGAAATTCAAATACCTGGGTGTCCACATCAATGAGGACCTCACTTGGACACCTCACATCACGCAGCTGGTCAAGAAGGCTCAACAGCGGCTGTATTTTCTGAGGAGGCTGAGGAAGTTCGGCATGTCGCCTAAGATCCTCAGCAACTTCTACAGCTGCACCATCGAGAGTGTCCTGACCAGCTGCATCACTGTGTGGTATGGCAGCAGTACTGTCAAGGACCGCAAACACCTGTAGAGAGTGGTGAAGACTGCGCAGAAGATCACCAGGACTCCACTGCCCTCTTTACAGAGCATATACCACCGCAGAGTCCACAGGAGCGCTGCTGCCATCCTCAAAGACCCATCCCACCCCCAACATGGACTGTTCACACTTCTACCCTCAGGACGGAGGTACAGAAGTGTGAAATGCAGGACTGCCAGACTAAAGAACTCTTTCTTTCCCTCTGCCATAAGACTCCTAAACAGCAGATAGGAGTCTACAATCACAACATCACATGGACAATTGTTTACATACTGCACTACCTCACTTTACACTGCCAGAACTGCACTACCTCACTTTACACTGCCAGAACTGCACTACCTCACTTTATTACTTTACTCTTTTTGCCCTTTTTATATTTATATTTCTTTATATCTTTGCTCTCTTTATTATTTATATATTTATCTTATCTTATTTTTAATTTTTTAACTTACTTGTGTGACATTTATTGTGGACGGCAAAGCAAGAATTTCATTGTACAGGGAAACATGCTTTCTGTCTGTACACATGACAATAAACACTTTGAACTTTGAACCTTGAACTTAGGTCTTCTTTGTCACATCTTCCTCTTTATGATGTGCCAAATGTTTTCTATGGGTGAAAGATCTGGACTGCAGGCTGGCCATTTCAGTACCCGGATCCTTCTTCTACGCAGCCCTGATGTTGTAATTGATGCAGTATGTGGTCTGGCATTGTCATGCTGGAAAATGCAAGGTCTTCCCTGAAAGAGACGACGTCTGGATGGGAGCATATGTTGTTCTAGAACTTGGATATACCTTTCAGCATTGATGGTGCCTTTCCAGATGTGTAAGCTGCCCATGCCACACGCACTCATGCAACCCCATACCATCAGAGATGCAGGCTTCTGAACTGAGCGCTGAGAACAACTTGGGTTGTCCTTGTCCTCTTTAGTCCGGATAACATGGCGTCCCAGTTTTCCAAAAAGAACAGTTTTCCACTTTGCCACAGTCCATTTTAAATGAGCCTTGGCCCAGAGAAAACGCCTGCGCTTCTGGATCATGTTTAGATATGGCTTCTTTTTTGACCTATAGAGTTTTAGCCGGCAATGGCGAATGGCACGGTGGATTGTGTTCACCGACAATGTTTTCTGGAAGTATTCCTGAGCCCATGTTGTGATTTCCATTACAGTAGCATTCCTGTATGTGATGCAGTGCCGTCTAAGGGCCCGAAGATCACGGGCATCCAGTATGGTTTTCCGGCCTTGACCCTTACACACAGAGATTGTTCCAGATTCTCTGAATCTCTGGATGATATTATGCACTGTAGATAATGATAACTTCAAATTCTTTGCAGTTTTTCTCTGAGAAACTCCTTTCTGATATTGCTCCACTATTTCTGGCCGCAGCATTGGGGGAATTGGTGATCCTCTGCCCATCTTGACTTCTGAGAGACACTGCCACTCTGAGAGGCTCTTTTTATACCCAATCATGTTGCCAATTGACCTAATAAGTTGCAAATTGGTCCTCCAGCTGTTCCTTATATGTACATTTAACTTTTCCGGCCTCTTATTGCTACCTGTCCCAACATTTTCAGAATGTGTAGCTCTCATGAAAGTTTATGAGATTTGTAAATTATTGCATTCCTTTTTTATTCACAATTTGTACAGTGTCCCAACTTTTTTGGAATCGGGTTTGTATTTATTTTTTGTGAAAATGTTAAAAGCTTTACCAAAGATAGTTCAGCTGACGATGTGTTGCAGTTCAATTTCTCTGTGGTGGTATAGTTTTGTATGAGGTACAGAGCAGATTTTAAATTATTAATCCATGAAAATGTTGATCCGGCTTCTTTCCATGAAGGCGCACATTTCCCATTTCAAATGTACTACAACGACTAAAACACGACATGTCGCAATCTGTGATGAAGCAGGCGAGAGCCAATGAGCATTCCATACCACCGCCGTAAAGCATGTCGTAAGAGTGCTTCTTGAGTGCATGATTTTAAAATGTTGAATTCATAACAAGTCAAGGAAGCGCGGGATTTGACGTTATAGGCTGCTTAGAGATGAAGCTCGCTGGATAAAGGGCTAATTTTGGATCTGTTCTTCGCAAACATATGGATTCTAAAGATTTGGATTACACCAAACAAATAATGTCTTTTATGGATTTATGTTGTGTTTTGGTGTATTTTATGATTGTATTGTCGCTGCATAGGAGAAATATTACAGTAAGTAGATGAGTAAACTGCAATTAATAAATGTGACATGTAATTGATATGACAATTAAATACAATAGAATCAAAAAAATTAATTCCACGATTTTATTATTCATGCATGGGAGCTACTACACATTCACACGGATACGTAATTATTTTATGTTTTTAGTGCTGTCAATACGTAAATAATTTACGTTTTAATGCTGTCAATACATCAATATTGTACATTATAGTGTGTATGAAAACGTAAGTAAATGTACGTGTTGAAGAACCACACTTTATGTAAAAATAGACACGTATTCTCATGAGATCACGTTGGTCTGTCATAATGTTATGCCTGATCAGTGTAAAGAACATAGAATATAAGAAACCTCATATAAAGAAAACTCTAGATTGGTTTGATTTACAATTTCCTGTGTTATCCACTGTTGTCATAAATACTGAATGTAATTAACATTAACAAGTATGTTAGAATGTTTATAGCATTTACTAAACCATTCAAAACAGTCCACAATTAAATAATCAGTTACTACATCACATCCTTGCAGTGGAGTTTGCTTTGATTAAGCCATATTCAGTGGAATGAAACATTTGCAAGTTGTAAAATGGCTCCGATTTGGAATGACCTGGCGGTAAACTATACATTAGAGCTAAAATGATTGAGTTTAACAACAATCATCCCCAATATGGAAAAAACCATACCCAAGCCACAATATTTCACTGATCTTCTCAAGTTTGCATAAAAATGTCCAGGCTATAAAATCACCATTACACAACCATTTGCTGTTACAAACCTCAAGTCTCACCAGTTTTATTCATGTTGATGGGTGACTATGACATTAATTAATGCAGCAGATTTCATTTTCATCAGACAACTGGGCAGTTACATAATGAATTTTGAGTCTTAGTGCCAATTCATAATAAAGATAGGAATACTTAAGATCTCATGAATATCACAAAAAAAGTTTGAGGAAAAAATGAATGGAAAAAATGGCACTTGAACAGGCACTCGAGTTCTTATGGTTAACTCCTTTATCCACTGTAATACATTTCCTCTACAATAAATATTAAAATACCATGAAGCTCTTCTTAAGCCATATGAACAAAGTGCTCAGAAAATCCCCAGCATTCAAACAGCCATTAAAAATGACCCCATGGTTTAGATGACCCTTGAGTAGAAATTAATTGGGAAACGTTAGTGGGAAAATGATTGAATGTATAACTGCCATGAAATTCTAAATTCAACAATATTCCATCCCACATATAACATTTCAAATACTGCCTAATGATGTGTGCATTATAAGAGCAAAAATATGTAACTGCACAGTGGATTTCAGTCCATTCACGATTGCGTGGGGGGGTCTTCCGGTTGCACCGCCCTAAGGATAGCATTGACCTAAGCAAGCATTTAATTTTAAAAAGTTGTGAAGACGCATAGATCCCAGATTCAAATCCTCATAACATTGTTCTCAGGTTGGCTCGGCATCTTTCCAGGTGGGTGAGCCAAAAAGCAAGTCCCACAGGGTTTCTTATTTTTCTTCTAAAACACCTTGTTATTCAAGCTCCCATGGCCAAATCAGAGTCCAAATGTGTAGTGTTTTTACACTGACCTCTACAAGGGCAGGGTTGTAGCATTTATGTGATCACTCATCATCCCTGCCCTGTCCTTGTGCCCTTCCATTTGTGTCCCATCTTCTGTGCCAATCATCTTTCCATTAGTATTCATTTATCTCTTTATAGCTTACTCCCTCTTGGCCCCAGGGAGGTCTCGCTCCCATCTTTCTCCCATTGTTTTTTATCTGCCCATATCGACATGCTTGGCAACCTTCCACTCCGTCACATCTCTCTCTCTCTCTCTCTCTCTCTCTCTCACAAACACACACACTAAAAGCCTATCAATTAATGGTCTGCTGGCACAGGTACGCAAACACGAAGAGAGATACACTCCCACCATATAAAGGAATACAATTGGCATGTGTCATCCATATACTTTATTTATTTATTTTGCTGTGACTTGATTTTGCTAAGTTGTGTTTACCGGCTTGATACGCTTTAATTTTGATTTGCCAAATGGCACAGATATTCCTTTGATTACACAGACAACAATTTTTTGTTTTTTGTGGTGGCACCCTGGCCTGTAGCAAGGTTTGATGAATAGAAATCACATGTCGATTGAACCCTCATTTGAATTAAATGATTGTAAAACATACTTTTTGTCCCTAAAAATGCTGTGACAAAGTTTCTAGATGATTGTTTTTGGGCAGCGCACCTGGCTTCATTGAAACTAATCAAACAGCCCCCTGTTGTTTAAGTTAATTTTCTGTCTTTGTGTTTCAGTTGGGTGTGAAACTAGCCATCATAAGGATGAACACACTTTTTTCCAATCTGCAAGTGACAGCCTTATTTCTGAGTGATGGTTTCTGCTTAAATAGAAAGAATGTGAAGAAGAAGAATAGAAGGACACTTAAACAGATCAGATTGAGTATGCTTCACTAAAGTTGTTGTCTTGCTGCTTAATAGGTGGGAGTTTGTACAAGAAATTATGAGCCACTTGATGCTCACAAGTGATAACACTTCACATGTCATGTACATACACGAAATTAGGAATATGTGGGGCTGTGTATACCATTTCTTTATTATTATACTACTCATACTGTAATCTAAGTTATTAGCCATACACTTAGTGGCATTTATAATGCACTTTCAATTTGTTAGCAAAATATGGTCAAATGGAGCATATGGCTTGTTTAGTTATGATGTTATGATGTTAGATGTCATACATGCAAGACAGTTTCTTGGGTTTTTCAAACACAATCTCATGGCAATCCATAACTATTTTACGTTTTGGTGAATTGGTGGCTAATGCGTATAAATGTCAGGGTTCCTACGCAGTATGGGATTTGATTTGAGTAATTTCTAAGTCTGTATAAGTATGGAAAAATATTTGCTTTTCCAGACTATTTCCCCAATTCAGTTTTCTTAAATATAAAATTGAGAGTTTCTAAATCTTTGCATACAAGCAGAGTGATTTCAAGGAAAAAGATTTACCATAAGCGTGTCTCTTTTGAACTTTTTCCAGAAGAATGTTTACTCTTGCCACTTAAACCAGCAACAGACATTGTCAGACATCCACAAACGATCATCTAAATCAGACTGTACTTTGTTGTTTGGTGGTCATGCTACATCAAACCACATTTACAGTATCAAACTGATGTGTCGGAGGTGAATATATGAAGGTTATCAAACATTAGGTTTCTTCTCATCATGCAAGCATCATTATCGTTATCACTTCGAGTCTCGAGAAAACCAATGAAAAAAAAAAACGGTGGGAAATTACAGATGACTGTACTGTATGCCTAATATCATGCTGAAAATAATGTTGTATGAACCATTTATGTTAAATATAGTCTGAAAAAAATCTACACTGCTGGGTTAAAAACAACCCAAGTTGGGTTGAAAATGGACTAACCCAGCGATTGGGTTGTTTTAACCCAGCGATTGGGTTGTTTTAAGCAAACATTTAACCCAACCGCTGAGTTAAAACAACCCATTCACTAGGTTAAAACAACCCAATCGCTGGGTTAGTCCATTTTCAACCCAGCATTTTTTAGAGTGTAGAGAGGTTTGGAAATTTGAGTGTTTTATGTTATTTTGAAATGGAAAATGTGTAAGATTTGTACAATCCCATTAGTATCTTTTCACATGATCTACTTATTCCTCAGTCCCCACAGTTTAGGGGTGGACCTTCAAGCTTCCTTTTTTTCCTCAAAATAAGTTTTCATACTAATCACAATATACTAATTCATGCGAAATCGACACTTGGCGAAATAGGTTTTCTCATGAGATAGGGTTGGGTTCTCTGTGTTTTTCCCAATTTTGATCCATGTACACATGTTAGACAGCCAATCTGACATGTTTCTCTGTCTTTTCAGAGGCTTGGATTAGAAAATCGAACACATCCACTCTTCACAGTCACTAGCTGTGTTTCCATCACCCTGTTTTTATGCACATTTTGAAGTATCGCATCAGGAACAAGTGATGGAAATGCCAAATTTCGTGGAAAAATCCCTTAATTTGCAAAAAAGTTTTTATGCTTGCTTGAGGTGGTTTTTGATTTGGCATTTGCCGAATAAATTCTGACGTAGTGAACAATATACCCTTGCCTTGTTTTATTTACTATTGGTTACTAGGTTACCAATACCACCGCCATCCGCTCGAACAGCTTGATGGAAACGCACCTAATTCGCATCGGGGGTTTTTTTCTCTCTTTTTTCAAACCTTGAAAAGATTCATGTCATGTTTGGATGGATACCCAGCTATTGTATGGAAACAAATTCCTTCTGGTCTATTATTTGTCAGAAGCAGCATTAGATCGAACCTGACCAAAACCTGAAAACACTCCAATGACTTCTATTTTATCTATTTTACCAATAATTATGAACCTGCAGCCAAGCAAACCTGAAGTTATACAAGAACAAAAAGTGACCCAAAACTAAAGCGTAGAATATGGACAATGCATTATACCAATTAAATCGAGTTTGCCTAAGACCCCAAAACAATTCTATTCTTGGTTGAAAGAATTTAGAATGGAATGAAATATGGCATCTGAACTACACCAATGTTCAAATGTTTAGGTCAGTTTTATTTTTTGAAAGAAATTAATACTTTTATTAAGTATGGACACATTAGATTCAAAATGAAAATCAAAAGTGAGAGTAAAGACATTTCTAATGTTACAAAATATTTCTATTTCAAATATATCAGAATCAGAATATTAGAATGATTTCTGAAATATAATGTGACACTGAAGACTGGAGTAATGGCTAAATAAATGGAATTGCTAACATATCTTACTTCACAAAATATAGAGCTTGACCTGAACCCATGCTGAAACACTTACATATCTACATACAAGACATGTTGCATAAATATTTTACACAGAACCACCTTCAACCACTCTCCATCTGTGCAAGCAAGCACATCAGACATGTAATATGATGATGCACTCCAGATTCATTATATGTTCATCACATGTAAGAGTAATTACACGTGGCTTCTGCTGTGGGTTTGATGGAGGCCCGTTTCATTGGGGAGAAACACAGTGTAAATCGAGTGTGCAGAGCAATTTAAAAAGTGCCTTCTCGTGCAGGCTGACACTGCAGTGAGAGGATAAAATATAAAGCGGACCCTGGAGCACTTGGCAGCACTGCGATAGAAGTGTCAAACACGCTTATGAGAGAGTTTTTACTGCCTCTCTAGCCCCCGCAGTCAATGCAGACAGACACTAAAGGATCCACCAGCTTGTGTTCCTATTGTGCCTCAGTGGGACTCTGCTGTCAATTCATCAGAGATATAAATATATATACGTTCACAAAAGTGCAACAAGAAGTGGCCTCTGCTCAGTCTTCTGTGGGTTCGTCAGATGAAGGCATAGCTGGTTGGAAATACATTAGGTGGCTGAGTGCACAACATACATCTTCCTAATATCCCTTCATTATGTTGCATCAAACTCTTTAACTCCATGGTGATCCAAACTAACTTTTATATTCCCTGCTAACCGAGTGCTAACCAGCTGTTTCAAATAATGGAGAAGCCGTAACACCCACACCTTTTTTAAGTTTAAGCCTAAAAATCTAAAGTAAAATCGTTGCACTTCTTGATTAATTAGTTAAAATAAATAAAAAATAATGAGATCAAAAATGTTAAAAAGTAACTACACTGTAAAAAAAAGAAAATGTGGCATAACTTAAAATTGTAAGGCAACTTGCTGCACAGCGTTTTTGAGTTTACTCAACTTTTACACAAAGTAGTTCACTCAACTCAATTAACTGAGTAAGGTCACATGTCTCCCAATTTAAGATCTTTTGTTCAGCTGATTGAGTTTTTATCGTTTTTTTGATTTTGTGTTGAACATTTAAAAAAATTTATGTCACCATCATGGTGATCAGTGTTTTCTTTAGTTGGGCAGTTTGACAACTTTTTAATGTTAGTGTTTCTCTGGATGCTGAATAAGAATATAATCATTGTAGTGGTTTAATTCACTGATTTTATGATTGAGTTAATATACTATTAACTTTTATTGTGATTCTAGAAAAGATCCAGCACGGTTTTAATCAGAAAAGCTGAATAAGGTTTAAAACTGATTGTACATTAAGCACTTTGACCTCCTGTGAGATTTACTTCCACAGACGTCAAGAATCAGCCTACGAATCTCAATGGTGACATGCTTCATGCCGCAATGCATGCTGGGAGCCATGGATGAGTTGTGCATGATGCACCCGGAATGCATTGTTAACTTGTTAACATGCAATTACAAATCGAATTTACAACTAGGTTGGTCCAACAATTGCTGAACCAACTTCCTTTCACTGGTTAAGCCAACTTTTTTGCATTTAATTGTCCAGTTAACTAAAACATAATCACTAGCCTAAATTTTTGTGAGTTGGATTTTTTACAGTGTAAAACAACAAAGTACACTAGTATGGTTGAACCTATTATGCTTTTTTTTTTACATTTTCAACTTTCTTTAGTATGTGATGTTGCTGTTTGAGCATGAAAAAGGTCAAAGGAATTACAAAACACAAAGTCCACTCCAAAGGGAATTATTCTCATCAGCAAGCACTGTTGCTGGACTCCCTGAAATGCCTAGATTATAGTCTTAACTTCTGGGAACGTACACAATATTCCTCATTTAAATAATTCCTGCCCAAGGCATAAGCAAATAAAAGTTGTGTTAGTAGTGTGTTGAAACTTACAGTTATGGTAAGGGCCGTAACATTTCAGAAATGACCAGTCACAACACACTCTAGCCAACCAATCAGAGCACATTGCACTTTTCGGAAGGAGGGGCTTCATGGAGAAGGGAACTAGACAGAGTGTTACTGACAGAATGGGAAGATAATGTCCAATCACCTCAATATATATAATAATGTATAATTTGAGTGGTACTGGTAACTGGTTCCGTTCGTCTTTGCGTCATTATGTCAGGTCTGTATACATAAAGGAGTCCGGGCTAGTAGGCTATATCGCGTGTGTGGATGCTGCAGGTGGCGGATCATTTGTGGCCTCTTCTTACAGCAGCTGGAATGTAATTAAACTTGTCATTTTTATGGCGGCTTGTAATCCAGAAAGTTCAAAATGACAATCATCGTTGACAACTGTGCGTTGATAGACAACCCACACATACACCTCAAAGCTTTTTACAGCAGATGCCATTGACAACACGGCACGTCTATCGCTCACAGCCTCAATTTCATACCTGTCATAGTGCTGCTTTGAATAAGGTCTGTTAAATGCATTTTGAAGAGCTAATTCAGTTGCCTAGATCGCAGTGATGAAGTGATGCTGTACAGTAGCAATAAAGTACACTAGATCACGGTAGTCTGCTCTGTGTCCCCCAACAAGAACTTTTTTATCATTACTTTATTTCAATTATTTCATTAATGAGTTGGCCGCTTAAACAATATACACAAATAAATAACACAGTTAGTGGGAAGTTCTTTTGGTTTTTTTTTTAGGAGAATTTGCTTTTTGTATTCCAGTTTGCATTCTAGCAAGTCGTTTCAGTAGGGCTCAGTTGGTTAACTTCAGGTCACACTCGGCATGGAATGGAAGAAACTGATCTTTATACTCAGTGCAGCTCTAGATGGCTTATAACACCCAGAGGCAGGGGGAACTAATATGGTGTGACCCTAAAGTCGTGTATACATACACCAGAGGAATTAAAGAAACTACCCAACAGCAAGAGCGGCCACGTTGCCAGGGAGATTAGCCCAGCAAGCTTTTATGCGCACATCAATGTTAGCAGGAAGATGGCAAAATAAATAAATAAATGCGTCAAAATGGAACATTATTTGGTGTTAAATCTGTAGAAATGAAATGCTAATGCCTGCTCTCTCTCTCTCTCTCTCTCTCTCTCTCTCTCTCTCTCTCTCTCTCTCTCTCTCTCTCTCTGTTGTCTCTTTTTTATTCATACCTTCCTCTAAAATCTGGGCTTGTTTGCCATGCTGGGATCATTTAAAAGTATAATCTATTTGTAATGAAGTTGGAAAGCTCTGATATGACACTGTGAGTTGGAATGAGTGACCAGTGAAGAGAAAAGCCACATTTCTGTTTTACATGAAATTTGTACAGGAAAGTAACTGTCACTTTCTGCCCACCTAATGCATGTTAATTGGTGGTGAAATATGGTGAAAGTGAAGGGAAAGAGAGGAATATATTATTTATGTCATAAACATGGAATCTGTACGGCATAATGTTGTTGAAAATAATATATAAAAGACACTCAGCTTTTGAATAGTTTGTTTACTCAAGAATGCATATAAAATGCACATTAGCTGGACCTTCTTGAAAAAAAAAAAAAATGCAGTGTTATTGAGCTACAATTTATGATACCGTTGTTGTCCAATTTTATAGCTAATTTGTTATGGACATTTCACTCATCCAGGGGGGTCCGAAACAGCTAAAAGTGAACTGAATTGCCTAAAGGGAGTTTAGACATAATCTGTAAACCGAAACTGTACTTTCCACCTAGAGATATTCTCTGAGAAAAAATCTTAAAGCATGGATCCTGTAGGTTATCACATGCCATATTTGCTTTTCTCTAAGGAATAAGAAATGTGTTTTTTCCCTTTTCAGTCATCACATTATGTGTTTTAATTTCACAGCTTTCATGTTTTGAATTGAATCAGAGCTGTTAGGATTAAGATGAATGCATTTTGATAATTCATAATCCGGAACTGAGACCGGGCAACAGGGCAGAACGCATCTGTCATGTAGACTTCACATATTTAACCACTTCCTCTTAGATAGGTTGAGAAAATAAGCCCGGAAACGTAGCTCTCAAACAAAGGGCCTGCATACTCTGAAAAGACTCGAGTTAGCCTCACAAAATATCCACAGCCTCCCCAAGACGTTCCACACCCACGTTCTGCTGAGTCATTCAGGTAAATTAACATGAATACATCTTAATAGAGTATGCTATTTTTGCTGTTATTCTTTGTTTAAAAAGCTCTGCACAGGTTCCAAAAACTGTAAATGAGATGCAAGAAACACTCTGAAATGTAAAAGTGTCTGTTCCTGTTTAAGTTAAACAAGTTTCTGTCTAGATATATAACAATACCAACAGGGAAAGCAGGTACAAGACATTATCTTCATGCCAACATGATAAAAAAAAATTTTAAAAAATATATGAAAGAATAGAAAGGGGAAAAAGATTGTTGACAGTACTCTTAGATCAGCAAGTGTTTTTAAAATAAGTATTAAAGTCAACAAGAAATAGAATTCACAAATAATTATTTGCAAATAATATTATTTCCAAAATTGATGACATATTTCAGAGTAAAACAGGATTTTCAAAAATGCACATGGGATGCATCACATCATATGTCGGATGATATCAGAGATCTTTTCAGTAACTCTCTCTCTCGCTCTCTCTCTCTCTCTCTACATATATATATATATATATATACAGGTGAAGTGCATAACACTGATTATCTCTTCATCACGGCACCTGTTAGAGGGTGGGATATATTAGGCAGCAAGTGAACATTTTGTCCTCAAAGTTGATGTGTTAGAAGCAGGAAAAATGAGCAAGCGGAAGATTGTAGGCCAAATTGTGATGGCTAGACGACTGGGTCAGAGCATCTCCAAAACTGCAGCTCTTGTGGGGTGTTCCCGGTCTGCAGTGGTCAGTTTCTATCAAAAGTGCTCCAAGGAAGGAACAGTGGTGAACCGGAGACAGGGTCATGGGCGGTTTTGATCCACGGCTCATTGATGCACGTGTGGAATGAAGGCTTGGCCGTGTAGTCCGATCAAACAGACGAGCTACTGTATCTCAAATTGCTCAAGAAGTTAATGCTGGTCAGTGGCGTGCACAAGGGGGCGACAGGGGAAGCTTGAGCCCCTGCCCGCTGCAACAGTGGGCACGTGAGCATCAGAACTGGACCACGAAGCAATGGAAGAAGGTGGCCTGGTCTGACAGGGATCAGCATGGGCAACACGATCACATGAGAATGCGTATCAGTAGTACAAGTGTGCACTTTTTCGTGTGATCGGGCTCGCATGGGCAACCTGACTGGTCTATGCAGCCTCATACGCAACAAACTGTGATGCACTGTGTATTCTGACACCTTTCTATCAGAACCAGCATTAACTTCTTGAGCTTCTTGACTTCTTTATTTCCATTTAAATTAGCTTTGTCGCTTACAAGATAATCTTTAAAAACACTGAACGCAAGTGGCGCAATGCAACGCGACAAAAGGCAATATAACCCATTATAATCGATACGACAAATACCCGACAGTAAACTGATGCCTCGTTCTATTTATGATGTACCCTAAGCACTCGCGATACTTCTCATAGGAAACCCAAATAGATTTGCAACGGTCGCTTTGTCACGTCTAGTGTAGACAGCTTCTAGCTGTTGCGGCGCAATGCGTCAGTGGTTGCGTCCGGTGTAGACACGGTGTAATAATGTAATAACATTGTTAAATGTAGTTTTTAGCAATCCACAAACTATCCATTTGCTATAATGTTGTGCCTAAATTTACTTGTAGCATTTAAAACAATGGATTTTTAATTAATTACTTTTTTTATTTAGACAAAATAGTATAGAATCTTACTCTCTGCAATACTGGTGCATCCCTAAAAAGTACTTTTTTTTTTTTTTTTAGGAATTGGTTAAATCATAAAAATGTCTTAAATTATTAAAATCTTAAATTAATCTCATTCTCCCTGCAGAATGCATACAGAAATGATAAAACACTTTATCCTTTTGCTTGCCATCTTGGTCATCGCCATTAAAACATTAAACACTGAAGAGGAGCTGAGGGAGACTGGGTTTGGAAATCCACCACCCCGACATGGACTTGCTCTACTTAAGTGGTATGTGAAAAATTGCATTGACAACAACATGGTGGCTCTCTGTAATCCTGTGGCTGGAGAGTTTGGGTTCCATGTGTTTCATAACAGCGGGTACCTGCTCCCTCCACTGAAGGACAAACAGACATATATGTACTTCACCTTAGGAAACCTTCATTACCGGCACTCTGAGGATCTTCCCTATGAAGTGAGGAAATACTATGATCCACATAATAAACTGAGCAACATGGACAGAGTCATTGTGAAACTCAACATGAACAAGAACAAAATCGAGGAGATCTACATATCAGAGCATTATAATCCTCCCAGAACTTTTCAGTTAGCATCCTCTCTCATCGATGACTTACGATGGCATCAGAACTCAATGCAGAAGCTTTTCTCAATAATCTCTCAAAACATATTTAGCTGAGATAATTATATAATTATATATATATATATATAAAAAATTGCATATTACCCCATTACCTTCCACTTTTCCCCCACAGCAGATGCCTTTTGCACTTTCAGATTTATTTAAACAACTTTCACTTCTTCTTCTTTTTTCTTTTATACTAGCTAATGTTATACCACTTCTCAATTTTCTTCTCTCCATCACATGCCATGAAACAATTTAGTAACTTCCTCCATGAAACTGAACGTGGGCTTTGAACCTGGGTGGGTTTACTGTTTAATGCAATGATTAACATTTGCCTACCTTTGGTCATATCTATTATAAATATAGGCTTTGAAGATAAAGTATGCACTCTGTGTAATTTTTTCTTTGTTAATAAGTTTTCTTCTAACCAAGCTTAATCTGCATCCTGATCTCAACGTATTTGTTCATAGGTAGACTATTCTTAGCATGTGCATGTACATTTTGTGTGTTTAAATATACACTTAAATATACACTGAAAAATACAATACAAAAACAAATTGGCAGCATCAAAGTATTTACATGAGCAGCTTTTAAAAATGCACAACTCCTTTATATATATATATATATATATATATATATATATATATAATAAGTGTGTATATATATATATATATATATAGGGCAGGACTATCTGTATATGTCCAACCAATTGGGTGTGGAAACATTAAAATGTCTTTAAAAAAATGTATAATTCCTGCAATTCCATTTGGTGATGTAGTAGTAGAAAAATTACACATTTCACCTTTAATTCTTTAATTCTAATGTGATTAAAATGATCAAAATCCCTCTTTGGAGAAGGGCTGAAGGGTTGCATTCATTAATTCTGTTCATTAATGCAAATGCAAGACATTTCCCTTCTACGAATCTAAAACAAAAGGAAGGCCCCTGACAATAAAACATTATACAGCATTTTGCATAATGTAAACATCTGCCTATGTATATGCATGTGCCTGAAATCAACAGATAGTGACCAATTAATAATTCACAAAAGAAAGTGTTTTGTTATTGTGACATAATGTAATGTGACAGATGTAAATGCATCCAATCTGGCAATAAAGATCATCACACCACACTTGAAGAAATGTTTAAAGTTTCTCATAATGTTACAAAGTGTTTCGTTTTTTCATCTTTAGTCAGTCTACAAGAACTACAAGTCATTTGCTAAAGAGCTAAATAAGCATTAAAATGTGAGTGGACAGTTGATATAAATCATGGGACAAAAGTGTGAACATGTCAAGACAAGAGTGGACATTACAATAGTTTCTAAATCAAAGATTTGGATATTTGGGTGAAACTATAACATGAACAAAGCAGCACTGCTACCAAAAACCAGGAGTGCTTATGGACATACCTATATAGTCGGAATATATATTCTGAAATGTCTTTAGTGTCTCATCACTGTCTAATATGCTTCTGCAATTTAAAATACATGGCCATAAGACAACTCCCAACAGTAAGTCAAGAAATTTAATATTAATTGATCTAATTTATAACTGTTATAAACACACCGTATTCCATCGTGTTAAGCTTAGACATTACGGTGTATCAATGGCGACATTTGCATAAATATATTTATGAAAATAATGCCAAAAATGTTTATTTTCTACTAGCCCGTTTATTTTACCACTTTTCTGTTTCCTTCTCTCCATTACATGCCACGAAACAATTTAGTAAGCTCTATGAAGCTGAACGTGGACTTTGAATCTGAGTGGGTTTACGGTTTACTGCAATATTTAACAGTTGTTAACACAAGCATATTTTATTTTTATTATCTGTCAGTCTGTTTGTGCTGTGGAAGCTGCTGTCACCAAAACAAAATCCTCTTATGTGTAAACATACCTGGCAATAAAGCTCTTTCTGATTCTGAATTGGAGAAGACGCGATTGAGTATGTGCGTCTAAACGGTTCTGGTTTATGTCTGAAGTACTACTACAGTAAATTTAATGTCCAGAAAACAATTAAACTCAACAATTTGCTCTGCTGTATTATCCACCGAGAATAATGTTCAAGAATTTACCGCGGTATACGGAAAACGCTGTCATCATCCACTGTAATTTTCAAATTCCTCGTTGTGCCCCTGCGCTTCCATATTAACGCATTAGTTGGATGCTAATCAATCCAGGGGCATTCCCTCTATGAATAATGTGATGACGTATTTCTGTGCGCGGTTCATCATACCAATGAATCACAATTCATTTTATTCTCTTTAAAGACTTTTACTAGTCTAACATAGTCTTAAAGACTATTCCCAGCAAACATTGGTCCAACGACGGTAGGACGTCCAGCATAAAGCTGTAAAAATATGTAGCACAGAACATTTCTTAAAAGTGTGGTATCCGTTTATTTTGTCTTCAGAGAAATGTAGAGAGAAAAACGAGAGATTCTTCATGCATTCCAGTGAATTATTAATGGTATATATCGTAAAATAAATCGGGACAGTAAACCAAAAATGCATACTATTGTCTTTTTTCATACTGTTACAGCTAAATACAATAGGAAAAAGGAAATTAATCAGGAGGAAAAGAAAGCAGCAACTAAAAAGAGCTGCCATTGTAACATTTATTCCACTGGAGGCAAGTGTGCAGAACCCAAGTGCAGTCTTTATTAACTCCAAAATGTGAACAGAACTCCCATAAACATAGACTTGACTCATAAACAAAACTCTTAACCATGAACAAACTAAACAATGCCTTGACCAGCTCTAACTAAACACTCACCTAAACAGCGGGTAACCACATTCCATACAAGACAAGGACACATGGCAAACATGAGGGCTTAAATACACTGAGACTAATGACAAGACAAGGGACACCTGTGAACAATGATGAGACAATAAACCAATGACATGACACAACACATGAGGGCATGGGAACATGATAAACTGAGAAATGTGACAGTGAACATGGCAACCTAAAAACATGAAACATAACCAAAAACACCCCCCATGGGCGGCCCCAAATGCCCAAACAAAACCAACGCCAACAGTCTCGGGAGTGGTCTTGGGGGAGATGGTGGGCCAGGAGCACCGGACACGGACCCTGGCATGGCTTAGACCTGGGAGCGTGGGCGGACCTGGGCCGTGGAGCGTGGGCGGATCTGGATCATGGAACATGGACAGACCTGGACCATGGAGCATGGGCAGATCTGGATCATGGAGCATGGGCGGACCTGGACCATGGAGCGTGGGCAGATCTTGATCATGGAACATGGGCGGACCTGGATCATGGAGCGTGGGCAGATCTGAATCATGAAACATAGGCGGACTTGGACCATGGAGGCCCTCCAGGCCTTCTCAGGGTATACATATTCCCCCCCATATTCTTGTGATACCATGTCACATTAAAATAGCAAGCAAAATTTTGCTCATTCAGTCAAACTGATGGATAATGATTGTTTTTAGTGCAAGTTTATACTTTGAAATGATTAGTTTCAGGGCCCTAATTTAACGATCTGAGTGCATAGTGTGAAGCGCATGGCACAGGTGCACTTAGGGCGTGTCCGAATCCACTTTTGCTAGTTTAATGACGGAAAAAACGGTCGGTCTCTTAATGAGTCTTAGGTGTGTTTTGGGCATAACATGCAATAAACCAGTCAGAGTCTCATCTCCCATTCCCTTTAAAAGCCAGTTGCGCTTGCATCATGGCAGACTCACTATTCACATGGCGGAATTTGCAAGTGGAAAGACTAAATGCTTCTCCAATGAGGAATCCTTTTATTTTTAATATTTAAAAATCAGGAAAAGACTCATCAGGAAAAGGTGGATAGGGAAGAAAAGATTACCGCAACTTCCAAATTCAATGCTGACTTTAAATGTGCACTATAGGCTACCTGTCAATGACTAAAATAAAAATGAATTGGAATTTAATGAGAAGTGAAGATCATAGACTTAAATCTAATGTTTCACTCAGTCTGTGCATGACAAAGAGATTACCATTTTTGGCTTTTCTGCCAAATCTCTGTTTTGTTTTTTTCATTTTTTTTCGTTTTTTTTTTTTTTTTTTTTTTTTTTTTTGTGTTCGGCTATAGGGGGAAAGTCAGGAGCACTTTGACAGAATTCTAAAGCAGCAGAAAGAACAGATGTCTTGGGATGATTAATGTGCCTCTCCTCCTCTCCACTGAAGAGCAGTGAGTCTGCCTCTTGCACCCTCCTCTCAGAGTTACTGTGCAGAGTCCCTCCCTCCCGTCCCCCAGAGTCAGGGCCACCCTCCAGCTCTGCATCTCGCCGCCCGTCTCACTCTAACTGAGGGATGATGGGAAGGTGAGCTGCAAAGAGCCAGTCAATTGGGAGACACGATAATGTGCCATCTGAAAATCCAATGCTCGTGAATGTTGAGGGCAGTATAGCTCACTGTAGACAGGGTTTTAGGTGAAGGGCCTCTGAGAGATGAAGTGATTCTGTGAAGATAATGAGCAATATTAAACAATACAGTTCTGTTTTCTCGTAGTGGGTTATATTTTGACACCTTTGGAGTGGTCTTGAGACAGATGCACTTGGTGATCAATTGGCTTTGGTCGATTGAGTAGGAGTTTGGAGGGCAGGTTTGTATGCTCAGGGGATTACACCTAAATCCCACAGATAGAGATGGGCAGAGAGATGATCAGAAGCCAAGTGTGAATGTTTCTACTGGTCAGGGATGTTACAGCTATAAAAACGCTTGCATAGAGCAATCCTGCCCCCTATTGGAAGATGATGGATGAACAATTTTCCCTCATTATCAGACTAAGGCTGTGTCTGATATGCATACTTCTATAGGTGAAAACAGAATGCGAAAGTATTCACAGTATTCATAAAACAGAAGAATGATCAGAGCATCGCGAATACACATACTAACATTGTGACTTTTAAATGCAGTTACATTTTTCATTCCTATAGGGGGTTTTAAGTTTTTTAGATGCAAGCCCCAAATATGATCATCCTCATAGGAAGGACAGCCATTCTAAAACTGAACAGGCATCTACAGTATACAGTTTCTTGCATAAATGAATACTATAAATATGTCAAAATATTATTTGGAAAATATTTTGTTTCTATTAAGTTTATTACAGTATTACATAGTTTTTCTAGTCATTAGGAGACATTTACATTTTATTTGTTTATTATTAATTTTTTATATTTTTACATTTTTATGCTGTTTTCCTCTAAACTTTCATCTAAAGATTTCCTTGTGGCCCCTTGGGGGTCCCTATGCAGTTTGAAAACCTTTGCTCTAGAGAACTGCCTATTAAAATGTGGCCATTTGATTACGGTATAGGCTGGTATTAAATATTAATGCTTACATTTTGTATTTTACATCAAATTTTTTATATAAATGCACAATAGTAAGTGCTCTTAAACATGAATTCAGACATCTCTGGGTATTAAAACAGATGTTATGACAGGTCAACAAAACTGAACAAAAGAGCTTGAAACATAGGTCATGAATCATAATTACAGATAATATGAGTCTGTTCAAGAAGGAATTACAGTGAAGAAGCCCTGTGTGTGTCCGTGTGTGTGTGCGTGTGTGGTCCTGGTAAACACTATATTATTGGGACAAAATGTCCCCAGAAGGATGGCAATAAGATGGCAATGATGTTTTTGAAAATGTAAAAATGCAGAAAGTTTTCTATGATGGGATAGGGTTAGTGTAATGGGATAGAAAATACAGTTTGTACAGTATAAAAACCATTACATCTATGGAGAGTCCCCACAAAGATAGTGAACCAGATGTGTGTGCGCGTGTGGTCCTGGTAAACTTTTTGTGTGTGTGTGTGTGTGTGTGTGTGTGTGTGTGTGTGTGTGTGTGTGTGTGCGTGTGCGTGTGCGTGTCCGTGTGCGTGTGCGTGTGCGTGTGCAGACCTCAGTATCATGTCAGGTGCAGACACACACATATCAATAGCCAAAGTCCCCACTCATAACATCATAAACAGCTTCTTCTCCTCCTCTATGTGGCAGAAATGGGCCTGAGGCAACGAGCCCAGAAAGCTGATGATGAAGCGGGCTGCCAGACTTGAGTGTCCCCCGCCAAAGTGTTTCAGGAGGCAGTAGTAATTGATCGGCCAGGAGAAGAGCACGAGTGAAAGAGATGATGTCTGGAGAGACTGCCAGCTTTAGTGTCTAATGGGCCTCATCTCTTCTCACACGTGCAGGCTCATTTTTCTTTACCACTTCTCAATCTATCTGAGCCACATTTAAAGAGGAATCTACATTTATATCACACTTTTCTTTACATTCAAGACCGGAGAGTGGACTAGAAATGTATTATGAATTATTGTTATTAAAGTATATTATTAATTCATTTATGTTTTTAAATAATTAAAATATTACATTTAAAATATGTATAAATTAAAATATATTAATTAATACTATGATATTCACACTATGACTGAACAACAATATAAACAGTGTTTTGGTTGTCTTTACTTGAGTCCACTCTATAGAACAAAATACATTTTGGCTGAATAAATAATCTCCCTAAAAACATTTAAATATATCAGTATGACAAAGTTCATGGACCTTGGAAGGACAGCACTATATATATCGCTATAGCATCTGAAAAATTGGTTATCAATCCGTTGGATTTATTCAAAGTTGCATGATAAATTAAACTCAGAGCCATTGCAATCTCCCAAAAAGCTGAGCCTGATGAAATGTATTCCATGTGGCTTTTAAATGTACAAGTTTGCTAAAGGACAGTCAATGTCAGTGTACTGTATGACGCTGAAATACAACTGAAGGTCAGTCCAATTATCTGTAATGGAGCCCCTCCCTTACAAGATGCCCACCCCACCAAAATATTAACAGGGTCTTACATGAATATGAATTACAGTGAGGGTGGGGTGGACAGGGTGATCCTGTCCGGCTCCTATCAGCGAGCACACCAGCGTCCCAATGTCAAGTTGACGGGAGAGGACACTGCCTTCATTAAGGTATAGGGTGCGTTTGGTGGACGATGGGGGCGCATTTACATGAGAAACGAGGGACGAGAGAAGCATGCACATCCTAATCACTCATTCACTTATCTCATTCAGACAGTCAGATAGAGCTCTGATGACACCAGGGTCACGATTAGAATGCATTAAGCATTCATTTAGAGAAATCGGAGACAAAGATGAGCGTGAACCACACTCATAGATGTTCGCTTTTCTGTATTCCCGGCAGTGATTTGCTGATTGTCCCATTCAGGCACCCATCAGGGGGCTAATGAAAAGACATGACAAGGCAAATGATGTGTGATGGATGAAGCTAAAAAAAAATTAAGGCTTTTATTATTTCACTCACTTAAGGTTCAGATATTCACTGCAAATGCTTAAGTTGGGGAGTATTTGTAGTCTATGCAAAAATTGAACAGTCAAGCGTGACTAATCTGTGGAGCAATACTGCCCCTCAAGGTCACTCACAGTCAGTTCTGTATACACCATGTCAAAAGAAGGCTTGAATACTGTACCAAATGATTAGTCATACGGTTTATGGAAGTTTTATTGAGAAGGAGCGAGGAGTTCAATCATCTGTCCAGCAAATCATTTAAAAAACTTTTTGTGAATTTTAAAGAAAGTCATTTTGCAAGTGATATGTGACATTCACATCACTGGATTACATTAAAATTGCTGGCTTTTGTATTTCAGGGGCTTGTTAACAGATAAAACACCCTTAAAGAGTTAGTTCACCCAAAAATGAAAATTCTGTCATTAATTACTCGCCCTCATGTCATTCCAAACCCGTGAGAGGAAAACCCCTCCATAGACAGAAATTAATTGCCACTTTCAAGGCCCAGAAAGGTAGTAAAGACCTCAGTGCAGTGCATTCAGGTTCTACGTCAGAACGCCGGATCACTATTGACCGACACTGTTCATGCAGGAGCTGGCCAATACTGAGCCGGCATTCTGACGCAGAACCTGGAAGCACTGCACTGCGGTAACAACATATACAGCGTAGGAGACTAACACAGAAGAGAAGAAATTGTTGAATAAATTCATTATTTTTGTTAGTTTTTTTGTGCAACAAAAAGTGTTCTTGTCGCTTCATAACATTAGGACAAACATTAGTTGAACCACTGGAATCACTCGGACCACTTTAACGATATCTTTCCTACCTTTCTGGGCCTTGAAAGTGGCAATTAAATTGCTGTCTATGGAGGGGTCAGAGAGCTCTCGGATTTCATCAAAAATATCTTCATTTGTGCTCTGAAGATGAGCGAAGGTCTCACGGGTTTGGAACGACACGAGGGTGAGTAATTAATGACAGAATTTTCATTTTTGGATGAACTAACCCTTTAAAACAGCTAGAATTATATATATATATCAACTGTATTAACATTAGCAGGGTCAACTGTGCCTTTTGTGTCCCTTATGCACATGTAGCCTATAGGGCTAATTATACATTTTCATTTAACATTTTAACATGCATTTTCTTCATCTCTGTATTAGCAAAGATTTACACTTTGTTTGGAATAAATGTGTGTGTGTGTGTGTGTGTGTGTGTCCGTTCTATTTTTCGTATTTAATTACACAAGGCATACAACAGGCATGAAAAACTAAAATGCTTTTAAAGCATCACCTGTGTTCAGTAAAAGTGCATTTTTCCCAGTCCCATTTTTTTTTTTTTTTTTTTCAGTCTATGATTTCTCCAACATGGCAACCCAAAAACATACGGAACTGAACCACCCAATCAAATCTCCGGACACATGTGACGGGACGTGGCCAATAAGCTGTCAGTAATCCCCCGGTTATTGTAGCGGGAAAGTTTATGATAAACTGTATCATTTCAAAAACAATATGTGAACTTTGAAGGATTTACTGTATATTTACATTCCAGCTCATTCTGTATTGGTGAGTTTTTTCCTCAGTTTAGCTCACATGCTCGTTTCTCTCGGTTACCATGACAAACGAGCTAGCGAGCTAATAACGAAACCGCTAGAATCACAGCACGCAAAAACAACATTTAGCTTTTTTTCCTCTAACAAATCAAACAACGACGTTTGTTATAAATGTTTGTTTATAACTCAGCACGAGCCGACTTCCCTGTCTCTCTCCCAGAATCTTTCTCTTTAGGATTGTAATGTTTAGCGGATACGATTGAACTTTGTTTATGTTTTAAATGAGTTATTATTATTATTATTATAACACATTTATATAAAACGTATAACGTGTTAGTTCTGATTCTGATACGTTTGTCTCAGTTTGTCAGTGAATTATGGCTCATAGACTGACTAAAGAGGAGCTGGATCAACAGTTTGAGCAATTCATGAAAGAGGTAACGTTACTGTTGATAGACTTGTTTACTACTGACATTTTAAAAAATATATATTATTATGTTTGTTTATGCTTCTTGTGGTATGACATGCTGTACTCCATCTATAATTATTTTAAACACGTTTATTCTGCAAATTCTTTTATAAATCTATTTGCAGTGTATTAATTGAAAGACAAATAGTTGAGTCCAGTATTGCAGGTAAACGTTATGTTGTGTGTACTTATGGTTTGTTTTTGTTTTTTTCCCCCAAGTCTGTCTCTGATGACTCTATTGATTTGGGCTCCACCACCAAACACCCTAGTGTCCTTGACAGCTTGGGAAAAACACCTGTCAGGCCAGTGAAGAAGGCCTCAGTGTCTGTGCCGTGGTGGCAGGATGATGATGACAGTGAAGAGGGAACAGGTGAGGGCTGGTGTTGCCTGAATTAAAAAGAGAGCTTGGCTGAAATCTTTAGCATAATCTTTGTTCGGGGTTTGAAAGCCAAAGGTTTATGGTTTCATCCTGGGAATTTTTTGAGATCCACTAACACTATAGTGCCCTTGACAAAGACACTTTATCCCAGATTTCCAGGGATGCATGCTGTTCTTGTGATAAGTGTATGTTGTAAGTACTTTGAGAAAAGAAGGTGTCAGCGCATATAGGCCATGTGCAGACAGCCAGCATATATATACACTCACCTAAAGGATTATTAGGAACACCTGTTCAATTTCTCATTAATGCAATTATCTAATCAACCAATCACATGGCAGTTGCTTCAAAGCATTTAGGGGTGTGGTCCTGGTCAAGACAATCTCCTGAACTCCAAACTAAATGTCAGAATGGGAAAGAAAGGTGATTTAAGCAATTTTGAGCGTGGCATGGTTGTTGGTGCCAGACGGGCCGGTCTGAGTATTTCACAATCTGCTCAGTTACTGGGATTTTCACGCACAACCATTTCTAGGGTTTACAAAGAATGGTGTGAAAAGGGAAAAACATCCAGTATGCGGCATTCCTGTGGGCAAAAATGCCTTGTTGATGCTAGAGGTCAGAGGAGAATGGGTCGACTGATTCAAGCTGATAGAAGAGCAACTTTGACTGAAATAACCACTCGTTACAACCGAGGTATGCAGCAAAGCATTTGTGAAGCCACAACACCCACAACCTTGAGGCGGATGGGCTACAACAGCAGAAAACCCCACCGGGTACCACTCATCTCCACTACAAATAGGAAAAAGAGGCTACAATTTGCACAAGCTCACCAAAATTGGACAGTTGAAGACTGGAAAAATGTTGCCTGGTCTGATGAGTCTCGATTTCTGTTGAGACATTCAGATGGTAGAGTCAGAATTTGGCGTAAACAGAATGAGAACATGGATCCATCATGTCTTGTTACCACTGTGCAGGCTGGTGGTGGTGGTGTAATGGTGTGGGGGATGTTTTCTTGGCACACTTTAGGCCCTTTAGTGCCAATTGGGCATCGTTTAAATGCCACGGCCTACCTGAGCATTGTTTCTGACCATGTCCATCCCTTTATGACCACCATGTACCCATTCTCAGATGGCTACTTCCAGCAGGATAATGCACCATGTCACAAAGCTTGAATCATTTCAAATTGGTTTCTTGAACATGACAATGAGTTCACTGTACTAAAATGGCCCCCACAGTCACCAGATCTCAACCCAATAGAGCATCTTTGGGATGTAGTGGAACGGGAGCTTCGTACCCTGGATGTGCATCCCACAAATCTCCATCAACTGCAAGATGCTATCCTATCAATATGGACCAACATTTCTAAAGAATGCTTTCAGCACCTTGTTGAATCAATGCCACGTAGAATTAAGGCAGTTCTGAAGGCGAAAGGGGGTCAAACACAGTATTAGTATGGTGTTCCTAATAATCCTTTAGGTGAGTGTATATGTATATATATTCTTCGTATCTATATCCAGATCATGGGTTTTTGAAAGTCTGGACAGCAAAAAAACATGAAATTAGATTTTTTTTTTCAAATCTGATTCAAACCACATGAGGTGTTTTTTTGATCCGAGATCTTTCTGTTCTCAGCTACGCAACTTCCACTTTGATGCTTCAAAGAGTTCATAAAAAGATTGTAAAACGAATCCTTATGAATTGAGCAGTGTAGTCCACATTTTCTGAAAAGACTTGACCGCTTTATATGATGAACAGATTGAATTTATGCTGATATTATCACATGTAATGTGAATAAAAGCATACAAGCATACATATTGATCAGCGAACATAAACAAAGGCTCAATCGAACCGGCTTGATGCGTATGAACTAGAGCTGCATGATTCTGGATATCACGACGAGAATCACGTTTTTTTTTTTGGTGTGTAAAATGGAGATTGCGATTCTCCCACGATTCTGAAGAAAAAAAAAACATCAGAGAACTAAACAAAATAACATGCAAACTAGAGGGTCTGACAAAATGGTCATTGCTTTAGTCTATTTAAAAGATATATTAATTTGAACAAAATAAAATATAATTTGAATGGAGTTAATAACCGCGTTTCCATTTCGGGCCCAAAGCGGGCGTGCTAGTGCGTGCTAGGGCCAGTCGTATTTCCACTGTCACTTCCGGGGCTTGATCGGGGCTTCCTCTGGGCCAATGGCCCGCCAAATACCGTGGTCCAAAGCGGGCCAGTTCGGGCTTGAGTGGTTACGAACAAAGGCAGAGTTTATCTGAGTCTGGAGATGGCAGCGCCATGGGCGCGGATAATTTCATATACCATCAAAAACTTGAAAAATGATTTTAGCTCAAAACTCACTTTTTATTTTATCTGTCAGTGCATCTTGTCTCTTATGCCGGACTGTCTGATATCCATATTGAGCACCACATACGTCATAAAATTATGCGACTCTGACTGAAAATATAACTGTATTGGGACTGTTACTGTAGAGAGTGCTAAAGCTGCTCAGGTCATATTTTTGTTGGCAGATATGTAGAAGTGATTGTTCTTTCTAAATGTGATAAACTGTCCTGTGACTACAAACAAACAGAAACAGATGCGACTGAATAAGAACGCGTACGTGTCCTTTTTCTTTTGTGAAATAACGGTAAATACCACTTTATTTCTGTGTGACGTGTAAACTCGACAAATTAATTTATTCTGATCAATGTATCATATATTATTGTAAAACTGTGGTAAAACATCAATGCTTGGGTTTTAAATCTTGAAGTAAATGTGAACAAACGACCACTTGGTTTTGCGATCTCACTAGTTTACTGTGATGTGTGTTTACATTGGTTCTCTCCCGTCAAGCAAACATGCTTGAGCTTTACCACAACTGATGTGTGCGTTTAAAATTAAGTGGTGAAATTTGATTTAAATGTCAATTCATATGGATTCATTTTATGATCTCTTTATGAACTTTTTGAAATGTCAAAGTGGTAGTTGCATAGCTGTCAATTGAGGGACAGAAAGCTTAAATTGTGTTACAAAGATAAACTAAAGTCTTGCGGGTTTGGAACAACATGAGTGTGAGTAATTAATGACAGAATTTTCATTTTGGGGTGAACTATCCATTTAATGCAACACAACAATGACGTCAAAACTGGTGACGGAAATGCCAGAAGTGAAAATTTCGGCAAGTTCTCCACCGTAACTCAACAGGGTGCTTGTTTGAAAAGAGATGATGCACCTGCATTTTTCCTGCATCCTTATGGAAAGCCTTGTCACATGTGTGGGTACACTTACATCTTTACCAAAGCAACCCATGCAGATGGGCTGGTTATCTCTAGACACACAAATTTTATTTGATCACTTGCAATTAATAGTGCGGACAGTCTGACTGAAAAGATCTGATTTGCCTGCAGTCGGAACATAGCTTAACTGTCTTTTTTTAAATCAACAATATTGTAGTTTAGGTGTCTGTCCACTTGAGGGCAGCAAGCACAAAGCAGACAAAATAAATAATGTAAAAGCAGTTCAAGATTCAGATCAGATGTCATCAGGAATCCCCTAAAATGCAACTATGAATTGCACTTGGCATATCCAAATGCGTAACTTGATTGATTTGTTTTTTTCAAACTCTGTTGTGTTGTTTTCCTGTTATCACTGTAAAGCTGCTTTGAAACAATCTGCATTGTAAAAAGCGCTATATAAATAAAGGTGACTTGACATGACTTTCATTCATTTTGCCATTCATTTTCATTTTCTGAATAGAATAAATTAAATAGGACAGCTGATTAGAGCTGTTGTTGTCCTATGTTGTTGGCTTTATAACACAAACAAAGCTATACTGGTGTTTTTTGTTCAATACATCATTCTAGATATGAACTGATGCATGTTTGTTTTCATCTAGGCAGCCTAATTACTTTCTCTTCTGCGGTTGAGGAGTTGCTGTTTTCTCATTATGTTCTGCTTTTAAAGTTTTTTTTGTTTTTTTTTCAGTGCTTTTGCACTTGTGTGCCTGTAAATTGACTTTGCATTTAGTCATTTAGCAGATGCTTTTATCTGACTTGACAAATAAGGAACATGAAGCAATTTATATCAACAATTAACACAAAATATTGTAGGAAGGTTTACTGGATGTCACAAGTGCATTTATAATCAGTAAAGCAGTGTGGCATAATACAATAATAGGAAAATACGTATAACCAGTTGTACTTCGTTCTGCCATAAGGGTTGCTAAGTCCCTCAGTGTTTTAGGTGTTTACTAGGTGTTTCTTTTTTTTTTTTTAATCAAAATTGACCCTAATTACTTTGTTAGCACACATTACTATTCTCAGGGTGAACAATTAATCCGTGCAGTCCATGTTGTCATGGTAATCTTTAATCAAAATCTGAAAAGTTACTTCGGTCTGGAATGCTGTTCTTTTTCCGTTGACGTCAGTTTGACGGCTTGGGTTGAAAATGCTTAACCACTCCATTCCAACTGTTAATCTGCTATGAGTAAGAGATGGAGAGGAGGAGCGCTGAAGTAAAACCCCACCCTCTTCAATATTCCGTTTCACTTAGAAATATGTCACAGCACTGAAGTTAAATCAGTTGCAACTTCCGGTTCACTGGGACTTTAAGTAATAATGAGTTTGGCAACAGAATCAAATACATTTTTTCTCTGTAGACCTGAGATAAGTTCTTAATTTTCACTCTTTGTTTAAGAGTAATGTGAACAAGTCCAGATATGTTTTACAATCAATCAGATATGCTCCCTATGCATTTTGTGTTAGAGGAATTTTTAAAAAGAAAATTGGTTTGTTTATATACTCATGAGATTATCCTAAATTGATATGCTGAATTCATGCATTTGGATGCATCTTAGTTCTAAATATTACCCACATTACTGTTCAAGAATTAGTACTTGCACTCAGCGCGATGTATTAAATTGTATACATTTTAATACATTTATAATGTTGCAAAAAAATTCTATTTCAAAATAAATGCTGATCTTTTAAACTTTCTATTCTATTAATATTAAGCAGAGCAACTGTTTTCAATATTGATAATAAAAAGAAATGAGCACCAAATCAGCCTTTTAGCATGATTTCTGAAGGATCATGGGAAACTAAAGACTGGCGTAATGGCTGTTGAAAATTCAGCTTTGGCATCATAGGAATAAATTATATTTTAAAATGTATTAAAATATAAAACAGTTATTTTAAATTTATTATAATAATATTTCACAATATTACTACACTAACAGTCTCATTCTGTTCCTGTTTGCCAGTGTTCTTTATTTGTCATAGTTAGTTTCCTTGGTTACTGATTATTTATGTATTTATTTGTTTATTTAATCAGGTATAATACACATTAATAATATATAAAATTGGCTAATTTTCATTGATGTTAAAGACAAAAGAAAGAAACAACAAAATTTAAAACGCAAACATAAAAATTGTTAATGCGCACCTGTTTCTGTTAATTAGCCTAGTTCCTTGTCCAGTATTTATCGTTATGCTAGTTGATTGGTCTATGCTCTTGTTCTTTGTGGTAATTGAAAATGATCTAGTCATTCATTCCGTGTCCCACTCCATGTTCTTTGGATTATTCAAAGCAGCTCATTCATTAAATATGCAATGCAAACAGAAGATAAAATCTTACCGATCCTAAACTTTTTGAGTAGTTATGTGTGTATTTATCATGAATTTGCTACTTAAATCAAAAAGAGCTTCATAGTGAGAACTATCACAAGGAATTTTTATTATGCATATAGTTTTCTGTTCAACAATTGTTTAATACTGATAACAGAACATGGTGTGTACAAGTATTGTGTCTGATAAATAGTAATAATTCCAAGAATGGTTTTGTATGCTGTTCCTTGAACTTCTGAAGTGCTGTTCACAGAGATGTAATTTACTGCGATTACTGTTCAGCATTTCAATGGATGAAAAAGTCTCCCCACATCCACCACTTTTTATATAATTTGTCCAATTTTGCATTTTATCCGTCAAGCTGTAGTGTTTCTCTTTTTCTTTGTATGACATAATCATCTCTCTCTCTCTCTCTCGCTCTCTCTCTCTCTCTCTCTCTCTCTCTCTTTATTCTGCTTTTCTCTTTGTCCATCCATCTTGCAGAAAAAAACACTAAACGTCGTTTTGCTAAAATTCAAAAGTCCCAAGCTGCGGACTCTCAGGTGGGATCCAGACAGAGCGAAAGCCCCCCTCTAGGTACATCTCACTCAGAATTTAATGAAGTGTGTAATTTCTGCACCAAAGAATTGCTAAAAATGTTTTCAAACACGTTCCTGAAAGTATTGTAACATTGCAAAACTACACACTTCATTCCACAGTATTACTAGGCTAATCTATTTTTTTAAGGTGTGTTAGACTTAGACATATTCTAAATCCATCTTGTTTTCTTTTCCCAGTTGAAAGATAATCTGAATTAGTTGTCTAAAATCTTCAAGTGTTATCTTTTCTATTGCTGAGCACTAGTTAGTGTGTCTACCTTTAATAACTTTCTTTGCGTGTCTTCTTTGTCTGTCGCCCTTATACACCATAGTCCCTATTAAGCCCACCCCTAAACCTCGTAGCAAAGCCTTTGATAGGGTGAGCCAGCTGTCCAATCAGAGGGCATCCCACCACACAAGCCATCAGAAGAGTCCTGAATATGATGCAGTAGATGAGAAGATGCCATCACCTGAACATAGTTATTGTTTAGAGGAACAGAGGGTTTCAGAGGAAGACTCTTGCTGTGTACCACGTCCAGTACCTTATAACTCCTCCAGTACATCAGGACAGAAGAGTCCCATTCACACTGATTCTGAGTTTTCTGTGGAAAGCAATGCTAGTGATTCAGTCAAGAGAGAAGATGGTAAAGTTTCAGCACGTGAAGAATCAGTAGACTGTGTTATTTTTAACATGAAGTTTTGACCTTATGATATATATGTCGTTTTTGAGAATGAACTCTCTCACTGGAATTTTAGTTGGAAACAAATCTTTTTGTTTTTTTCCCTTATAATGTCCCCTTAATAATATATAATTATATGCAATAATTAAACACAGCAGTCCAGAGCTGTTGTTTTGGTTATATGTAATTGCAGTGTTTTCAGCACCAGTTTCTGCTGTAAACAAATTCCCTGGAATAGTGCCTGTTTGAAGAACATGTGCAGTGCCAGTTAGTCATTTCTCTGATGTCTAGTTAATTGAATATGTGCAGCTCAGAATGATAATGTGCCGCACAGAGGGCCAATGCATCAAACAGTGGATTTAAGGCCTGTGCACACCAAGAACACTAACTATATTAGCGTCCACACCAACAGATCATAATGTTCTGTTTATTACAAGCACACACTGCAGTTAAGCCATGTGGCTCATTAAATGCTCAGCCTCTTTGAAATTTGGTGGATTCTGATTGGCTGTCAATGGTTTTTATCATCAGCTGGAAAATGAGAGTGATTCCAACTATATAATTCCTCAGTGTCATTAACGTTATAGTTGTGGTGTGGACTTCCCAATTCTTAAAGAATTTTTAATAGTTATTACAACTTGATGATAGTTATAGTAATTATTATAGTTATTAACCTTGGCGCAAATGGGCCTTTGGTCAAATAAATAGGTTTTGTTTTTGGTTTTTTTTTACCATTTTTAAGGAAGTCTGATGAACTGTGTAGATGTTCTTTTGTATGTTTTGATATGAATTACCATTTGAAAGTTCTCAGACTTGCTTATATTCAGTGTCTAGTGAAATTAAAAATCTTTTCTGGATAGTTTGCTTTATTTGAAGTGTAAAAACTGATATAAGAATAACAGAATAACTTTTTAAGGAAGGTCTGGTGTGGGAAAAATGGCTTGTTTAATACTTACAACATATTTGCTTGACATGTAGGGATGTCATCTACCGGAAAGTCCTTCTTGAAGTCTCTAAGAAAGACTCCGTCTATCAAGGAGGTGGATGAAGAGCATCCGAAAGAGCTATTCTCCGAGGATGAAGGGAATAGAGACCTAGTCATCTTTAGCAGAGACAGTCTTGAGCCTGAAGGTCAGTCTAACCCATTTTCCTTCAATCTAGCCTACCTCTGAATCCATAATATCCACCACTGCTGGTTTTGTTTGACCAGCAGCATATGTTATTGCTTCTTTACAAATTCTGTGATGGTCTCTTGGACAGTACCAAATGCAGGTGCTCTAAGGCTGGACCTGTTGGATGAGGATGACAATACTGGGTTTTTATCCAATCTGAAGAAAGAGTCTTCATCCTCCATTGACTATTCCAGACTGAATCAAGACCAGGAGCCATCCACCCCCACCAGCCCACAAAGGTGCCTGAAAAAAAGCTTTATGTGGCTCAAAAGTATAATGAATTCCAAGGATGCTGTTTGCGGAGGAGCATTTGCATATTGTCCTTCTGTAAATGTAGTTTCACTGTGTTCCTTTCAGGGGAGAAGAAATGGATTCAACAAATGAAGAAGAACAGGGGAAAAATAAAGACACCGCTGGTAAGAGCAGAGCAGAGAATAAGAATTTGAAATGGATGTGTTTTATTATTACTTTCTGAAGCAATAAAACACTTGTATATTGCTTCTCTGTCAGCATCTCCTGCATATAGTGAAGATTTTGAGCAAGAGGCAAGTGAGAAAAATGACGAGGGGCTTCAAGAGAAGGTGAATATAAATGTTTAATGCACTTTAAGCTGATGATATGAGCCCTGCCTTAACTGGGGAATTGAGAAGTGAGTTATGTAGAGATGCATGGAAACAAATGAAGGTGTGGCTGGCTGGCTAAGAAATATAGTGTAATTATTATGCAGTATTTTAAAGACCACTAGACAACTAATCAAAGTAGAATCAAAATTTTTATATTTTTAATTGTGACAAAATGTTAATGTATGGCAAAATCTCTTAGCCCCTAATTTTAACCATTCTTTGATACGCTTTGTTTCAGAAACTTGAAAGACATGGTATGCTGGCCAAAGGTAAACGGCATCCCAATTTGTAGTATATATGTTGTAAATGTTCAGATCAGGATGTGAAATGCTCTTCTTATGTCCCAGTGTCACTACATGACTCTCTAAATTCTACGGATGGAGCATTGCCTCCTGCAGTTCCCAGTTTGGCAGCTGGAAAAGAAAAATGCTCAGAACCTGCAGGTTTGAGAACCAGTTTCATTTTCGTTTCAAAGCTTGTATTGTTAACGAAAACTTCCAACAGGTGATTTGACACATTCTCTCCTTCATATCATTGAAGTCCAATCATATGGTCAGAGTGGAGGGAGTGAGATGGAGGCGCTGCAGGAGGCATACAGGCAGATCAGCAGCTCAGCGGGGGAGTGTGAGGACGGGCGAGCAGAGGGCGGCAGGACTCCTCTCTCTCTTTCTTCACTCCATCCCGTCTCCACTGTGGAGTCAGGTCAGACTCAGCACCTAGCTAATTTTTGGCAGTCACTGTGGGCATGCCTGTGCTTCAAACCTTCTGATTTGCAGCTTTCCCCCCACAGATGCTTCCAGTTATGCTTTAAACCAAATACGTGAGATTTTTACCAGTTGCTTTGTTTGCACCATTGGTTTAGGTGAAGTCCTGCTAGCCAACTCTAAACAACTTGATTTTGGATAAGGTTGTCACACCAACTGTTTTTCCTGAAATTTCACTGTTTTCTGTTGGAGGTCTGTCACCTTGACTGAAAATGAATGGAAGGGGGTGAGGGACTTAAACAGCTGTCTCATATATCTTTTTTCAGATTCCTTGGCAAATCAGTTGATTGGATATTTATCAGATAATATTTAATTGTAGACTTTTGTTTCCCCTATTTTAAGATTTATATGACTTTTATAAATATTTATCACTAACTTGAAGGGATAGCAATAAATTATGATAGATCTGCCCCTCAAAAGTTTGGGCTTTGGGCTTTGAACTTTCATCAAAGAATCCTGACAAAAAAGTATCATGGTTTGGTGAGATTATCCTAAATTATAATCTCACCAGAACAGCACATTAAAATGATTTCTGAAGGATCATGTGACACTGTCTAGAGTGACTCTGGCCTTAGTGAAATTTGTCACTATGCTCTCATTTATGTACCATAGATTTACCCACTGCAGAGGAACTGATGCAGCCAATTGGACCAGACTCTGGTTTCACCCGTGGCTTCTCTCTCCAGCCTATTAGGTGAGTTCACTATTCGCCTTCACACACTATGAGTCATATATTCTCAGTACAGCAGCTTTAGAAAAAGTAATATGTCTTACAGTGAGGCTGTACCTCAAGGCAGCAAAAATCATAGTCCATTAAGGCGATCTTCAGACGAGAGCCCTTTCAGTTCCGCTAATGAGGGCTGTGGAGGGGGTAATAAAGCTAGTCTTACAGGAGGGGAACATCCAGCCTCCCTTCAGTACACTCAGAAGAGCATCGCTGAGGAGATCAAACGGCTGATGCAGGAACAGGACAGCTCCTCTGTGGAACCTCCTCCTGTCAAACCCAAGAAACGCCAGGTTGGAGACTCTGCTATTATGAGTAATTTGCCTCATGAATTTCCTCCATAAATTAGATCCTGTTATTTCTGGGGTTTTGAGAAATGAAAATGTAAAGATAGAGGCACAGACCCTGCGAAGTAAATGAGGTATAATTTTTGTGGGCAACTACGTGCCTTCTTTATTCACATGGTGATGATAGTCACATTTATGAAGATAATGATGGAATATTAACTTCTCTCTCTCAGGTTCCTGCCAGAACCAATGCATATGCATCTGCTTCCTCTAGAAAAACTCCTGTTCCATCAACAAGGGCCAAAAAACCTGAGAGCAGACTGTTACCCAGAGGACCTGCACCCAGCAGAGCCGGCCAAGCTGCTAAACCTCCGTCTCCACTAACACAGAGGAAAGCTCAGAACCAGACCCCAAAAAAGACTCACAACCTCAGTCAAACACAAGCAGTCAAAGGTACCTGTACCTGGGTTAACCTCACAAATACTGTGTAAAAAAATTAAATAAAACTATATTTTTTATAAAGAAAATTGAGCTGATTTTCATTCATTTTTTAATTATCATTTATTTTATACATTTTCATAATTTTCATGAAATTTGTAACATTTTCATGACAGTTAACGTGTATACTGTAATGCAAAAAGACTCATGATCATTACTTTAATGCAATAAATATATATAGAAGCAGGCAATTTTAATTACATTAAATGTAGATATATTAATTCATTTGATCACAATTAATTACAAATATCAATATTTACCAAAATTAAGTAAAATAGTGATTTAATGAGAAATTAGGAGAAAATAATTATTTTTAATCGTCTTAATTGTAATGCAAATGTCACAATGCAAAAAAAAAATGATCCTAAAATATGCAGTCTTAATGTAACATATTTTCTATTTCTTGTAATTTTGGGAAATAAAAAAAAGATCTATTCGTTGTGAATTAGAATAAATGGTCATCAAAATGGTCTTTCTTTTTTTTTGCATCCCTTACAGGTTTAGACACGAGTTTAAGACTAAGCAGTGAACTGGTGACATCTGTGCAGTCATTTGCTACATTTCTCCAGCATCAGGTTGAAGCCAGTAGTCTACAGGATAACGGCCCTCTACGAGTAGACCGGATCACACCCGAAACAGTGACAGGAGTAAGTTAACTGGGACTGAATCAGAGCATTGGATCAAACCCTCCAGCTCATTAACCACCTTTTCTGTTTGTCTTTCAGTGTGAGGTGATGCAAGAGAATATGGATGGTGGTATACCCTTTCAGCAGGAGCGCTCATCACTGGAGCGTTTCCGTCTTCAGCTCGCTCAAAAAGAGAGAGAGCTACATCTGAGGGAAAACCAGTTACGAGAGGAGCACAAGCAAGAGCTGGCAGCACTCAGACAGGAGAACTATGTTTTACAGAGCAAGGTATGCTCTTGTGTAGTTATAAAACTTAGATGGTGTTTTTAGAAAATGTTATAAGAGTTTTTTTTCTTTGGTGAATAGTTTTGCCATGGCTCTACATCACCAGCTGGTTCTGTTCTGGTAGCTGATCTACCTCTTCATAATTATGGACTTGAAGGGTTAGTTCACCCAAAAATGAGAATTCTGTCAATTACTCACCCTCATGTTATTCCAAACCATAGACTGTAAAAAAAGATGGACAACACACCTTCACTCTTTTCCATTGAAGTAAGTGAATATAGTATCCGAATATGGTGCTGACATCTTGAGTCTCGAGTCTGCGCAGTAGTGAGCATGAAGTGGAGCCGCAATATCAAAGTCCTGCCTACACTTTCACCTAATCAACAACTTTTTGTGAAATAAACAGTTATGGAAAGTAGAAATTAAAGTTAAAGCGTCAACTTCCATTGTCCATTGGTGCTTCAGTGACTACTTCGCTCAGAGAAGCTTTCAATCTCAGCTGTCAATTATGACGTCACACACCCCAGTTTCTATAGCATCAAATAACTAACTAAAACCAAACTTATTTAAAGAACTAACACTTGAACTACAACCCGAATTCCAGAAATTTTGGGACGTTTTTTTAAATTAGAATGAAATGAAAACTAAAAGACTTTCAAATCACATGAGCCAATATTTGATTCACAATAGAACATAGATAACATAACAGAAATGTTTAAACAGAGAAATTTTACACTTTTATCCACTAATTGAGCTGATTTCAAACTTGATGCCTGCTACAGGTCTCATAAAAGTTAGGACGGGGGCATGTGTAGCATCTCCTCTTCTGGGCATCAAGGTTATGAGTTTCTGGAGTGTTGGTGTTGGAATTTGGTCCCATTTTTGCCTGATATAGGTTTCCAGCTACTGAAGAGTTTGTGGTCTTCTTTGACGTATTTTTTGTTTAATTATGCACCAAATGTTCTCTATAGGTGAAAGATCAGGCCACTTCAGCACCTGGACTCTTCTAAGATGAAGCCATGCTGTTGTAATAGCTGCAGTATGTGGTTTTGCATTGTCCTGCTGAAATACACAAGGCCTTCCCTGAAATAGATGTCGTCTAGGGGAGCATATGTTGCTCTAAAACCTTTATATACCTTTTAGCATTCATAGTGCCTTCCATAACGTGCAAGCTGCCCATACCGTATGCACTTATGCACACCCATACCATCAGAGATGCTGGCTTTTGAACTGAACGCTGATAACACACTGGAAGGTCTTCCTCCTCTTTAGCCCGGAGGACACGGTGACAAGAATGTCACATTTGGACTCGTCCGACCATAGAAAATTTTTCCACTTTGAAATAGTAAATTTTAAATAAACCTTGACCCAACAGGACATGATGGCGCTTCTGGACCATGTTCACATATGACTTCCTTTTTGCATGATAGAACTTTAGTTGGCATCTGTTAGATGTTACGGCGGGTTTTGTTTACTGACAGTGGTTTCTGAAAGTATTCCTGGGCCCATTTAGTAGTCTGAGAGACCATGGGCATCCAATAAAGGTATTCTGCCTTCTCCCTTACACACAGAGATTTCTTCAGTTTCTCTGAATCGTTTTGATGATGTTATGCACTGTAGATGATGATATTTGCAAAGCCTTTGCAATTTGACGTTGAGAAACATTGTTTTTAAAGTATTCCACAATGTTTTTACACACTCTTTCACAGATTTCACAGCCTCTGCCCATCTTTACTTCTGAGAGACTCTACCTCTCTAAGACATACCTTTTATAGCTAATCATGCTACAGACCTGATATCAATTAATTAGTTGCTAGATGTTCTCCCAGCTGAATCAAAATTTTCTTGCTTTTTCAGCCATTTGTTGCCCCTGTGCCAACTTTTATGAGACCTGTAGCAGGCATCAAATTTGAAATGAGCTCAATTAGTGGATAAAACTGTCACATTTCTACATTTAAACATTTGATATGTTATCTATGTTCTATTGTGAATAAAATATTGGTTCCTGTGATCTGAAAGTCTTTTAGTTTTCATTTTATTTAAATAAAAAAAAAAAACTCCCAACTTTTCCAGAATTCGAGCTGTAATATCAGTGTGATTAAAAACTGCCTAAAATCACAGAAACTATCTGTGAAAAAATTTATTTGAAGTGTAATTTGATTGTTTAGTTTGTCTATGTCCCATTACATTACATGGAGAGGGTGGGGTTTATAACCTATACTGCATCCAGCCACCTGGGGGCGATTGAGATGCTTTGGCTTCACTTTTCAGGACTCATGTGGCATGCTTGTTCCAAACCCACAAGACTTTTGCTCGTCTTCGGAACAGAAATAAACATATTTATGAAAATCTGAGAGAATTCTGTCTCTCCATTGAAAGTCTTTGACACTTCAAAACGTTCATAAAGAGATTGTAAAATAAATACATTTGAATTGAGCAGTTTAATCCAAGAAATACAATTACTTTATATGTTGAACAGATTTTATTTAGGCTTTTATTCACATATGAACATTGATCAGCGAATATACATAGAGCACTCAAATTTGGTAAACAGAAGCTCAAGCATGGTTGCATTGCGCTCAAGAGCAAACCTCATTGGTTCAAGCATGTACACTCACCTAAAGGATTATTAGGAACACCTGTTCAATTTCTCATTAATGCAATTATCTAATCAACCAATCACATGAGCGTGGCATGGTTGTTGGTGCCAGACGGGCCAGTCTGAGTATTTCATAATCTGCTCAGTTACTGGGATTTTCATACACAACCATTTCTAAGGTTTACAAAGAATGGTGTGAAAAGGGAAAAACATCCAGTATGCGGCAGTCCTGTGGGCAAAAATGCCTTGTTGATGCTAGAGGTCAGAGGAGAATGGGCCGACTGATTCAAGCTGATAGAAGAGCAACTTTGACTGAAATAACCACTCATCACCCATTGAAACAACCGAGGTATGCAGCAAAGCATTTGTGAAGCCACAACACGCACAACCTTGAGGCGGATGGGCTACAACAGCAGAAGACCCCACCGGGTACCACTCATCTCCACTACAAATAGGAAAAAGAAGCTACAATTTGCACAAGCTCACCAAAGTTGGATAGTTGAAGACTGGGAAAATGTTGCCTGGTCTGATGAGTCTCGATTTCTGTTGAGACATTCAGATGGTAGAGTCAGAATTTGGCGTAAACAGAATGAGAACATGGATCCATCATGCCTTGTTACCACTGTGCAGGCTGGTGGTGGTGGTGTAATGGTGTGGGGGATGTTTTCTTGGCACGCTTTAGGCCCCTTAGTGTCAATTGGGCATCATTTAAATGCCACGGCCTACCAGAGCATTGTTTCTGACCATGTCCATCCCTTTATGACCACCATGTACCCATTCTCTGATGGCTACTTCCAGCAGGATAATGCACCATGTCACAAAGCTCGAATCATTTCAAATTGGTTTCTTGAACATGACAATGAGCTCACTGTACTAAAATGGCCTCCACAGTCACCAGATCTCAGCCCAATAGAGCATCTTTGGGATGTGGTGGAACGGGAGCTTCATGCCCTGGATGTGCATCCCACAAATCTCCATCAACTGCAAGATGCTATCCTATCAGTATGGGCCAACATTTCTAAAGAATGCTTTCAGCACCTTGTTGAATCAATGCCACGTAGAATTAAGGTAGTTCTGAAGGCGAAAGGGGGTCAAACACAGTATTAGTATGGTGTTCCTAATAATCCTTTAGGTGAGTGTATGTTTGAGCTTTCATTTACCATGTTTTAGGTCTCTATGTATGATAGCTGATAATTTTTATATGTGAAATGAATATTATGGATTTATTTATTTACTATTTATAGAGTTTTTTTAACTGTTTTTGGGTGAATAGACTTTTTGTCTAAGATTTCACTACATTTGTGTTTTTCGAAGATTAACAAAAGTCTAATAAGTTATTCTAACAAAAGAGTAATTAATGACAGGATTTTCATTTTTAGGTGAAGTACCCCTTTAAAATCTACTCAAGATTTTAACCTATTTAACCAGCCTTAAAGCACATAGATCAACAGAAAACCTTCTGCAAACTTGCAGCTCTCCTTAATTGAAGTGTAAATTGTATGTTTTGTAACATGCTGCATAAGTGTATTTGGTAAAAAGGGCAGTCTGTACTTGTAGGTGAATGTTTTGGAAATGCAAACATAACATCTATGGCATTATATTTCAGTGGCTGCTCTGCCAACAGTATGAACATAATTTCACTTGTGTGCTGTTTAAGTAGCTGTTCAGTACTCTTAGCGATGATGAATTGTGCTTTTAGCCCAGGTGTGTTATGTAAGGTTTATTCTAGTTATTTGTTTCAATACCCTCAAAAATCTATAGGAAAAAAAAAAAAACATTATTTCTAAAAGCCATGCTGTGATTCAGTTTGGAAGTGCTTTTTGTTGTACTGGCAAATAACGAGTCTCATTTTTAAAACTCAACTTTTCAACAGTAAATGAACATAAAACAGTGCACGTGGGGGCATGCAACGTTTTATCCATCCTTCTGGTGAAGTATAAGAGAAGTAAAGATTATTGACAGCAGATAACAGGAAGAATAATTAATTACATTTGAACAAATTACCATAGAAAATTTCTCCCCACCTATATTTGTTTTCGTGATTTATACACATTGTTGCCATACAATGGCACCATAAACGTATTCCAGGGACAATTGGCCTGGAGCAACCTGGGGTTAAGTGCGCAATGGAGATGACTCATAGATCACTCCTTACAGGGTGCCCTGAGCCACTAAAACACTCCATTAGACCTTTCAAAATTATTAAATAACCACCTAATCATAATTATTTGATCTAATCAGGCCTATTTAAAATAACCATAATCATTATGCACTTTAATTTCCAATTACATAATTATAATTCAAAATAAAATAACTTTGTACTGGAAATGTACAAAGACAATTTCTGTGTCTTTCCATTTATATTTATGCATTTGGCAAATGCTTTTATGGAAAGCATCTTACATCTTCAGTAGGTACATTTTCTTAGTTCATACATTTCCTATGAATCAAACTCACAATCTGGCTTTGCTAGTGCACCGCTCTACTGTTTGAGTTAATTTCCCTATCCAGTGTAGTAATGTGTTATGTGAATGCCCCATGACTGGCTTGCAGGGCTCGACATTAACGCGTGTCCGCTTGTCTGGGACACGTGGATTTTTAGAAGAGGCAAGTGAAAGAGAATTTTACTTGCCAGACTGGACAAGTAGCCTGATTAAAATATCTAGGGAATCACCAAAATGCAAGAATGATTCTGTATTAATTTAGTTGCAGTGCCGATCGATAGTGGATAATAATATATAATGTATAATGAACTGACAGTAAGTTTGCGCTGTTGATGCTTGCGCAGCCTCTCAATGAGAAATCGAAAACAAATGAGCGCCTCTCACACAAAGAAACTCAGTAACATACTGCGGTAATGTGAAGGTTTTCATATCAGGTAGTTAAATACAGTATCATAATGATACATGACCAAGAGTACTGTTTTTTCCTGAATACTATCTCGATTGAAAATATGACACTGATTTCCTATGACAGTTCCATAAACAATTAATTAACATCAAGTCACTTACATTTTAGATTCAATATTGACTGTTTTTGTTCTATTTCAGCAGAGAAAATAGTTCCAAACAAAGATCACAGCAACAGAGTGTTACTGAATGATGCGGTGTTTGAATGAATTGGTTGAATCAAAGATTCAATAACCTATTCGTAAATGACTGCCTCATTCTTGAACGAATCAACTCAATGACTCACTCATTTAGATGGTTACCTGCCACCACCTACAGGCAGTTAAGTTTCATGTTAAAACATTCTTTCCAACTTTTCTTATTTGTATATTCCAAAAATATTTAAAACAAAATCATAACATTATTTAATGCAGTTGTAATTTTTCAGTGTAAATTATTTAATTTGATTGATAACAGCCCTATAGCATCTTATTCTAGTTTAATTTATTGATCAAATTTAAGAATATAAAATTAAAGCTGATGCATAACCTATATTTAATAAGATTAGGGAAAAAATGGCCTTCATAAAAGGTAAAAATATCACAAATATGCAGATTTAAAATATATCAAAGCGATATTAAATATTGCTTTTATATTAAATATATGAGAATATTGCTTCAGAATAAATTATATTTACAACACAAAAAAATAATAATAATTCAGGACAAGCAAATTTTTTACTCGGACAAGTGAATGAAAGATTTACTTGTCCGAAGGACAAGCACGTTAACAGTCTTAATGTCGAGCCCTGGGCTTGGATTTTCTAAATCTGTTCCAAGAGCACAACAAGCTCTATGTTCAGCACTAAATGTTTTTGCCAGGTTACCAACTTCAAAGGAGGTGAGGAACTTGTTTCTCCACATTTGGAATAAGGGGAACATTAAACAGCTTTTCCAACTTTTTTCCTTTGTGTGAAATAAAGCCCCGTTTCCACCGAATTTGTCCCAGGTTGCTGTCTGCATTTCCATCGCGGTCTAAAAATACACTTAATAAAGCCTGAACCTCGTCCTCGTCGTCGGTCCATGGTCGTATTTTTTAAACTTCATTGTTGATTCAAATAGCAAACAACTCATACTGCACGCACCGCAACTGACTTTTAGGTTGAAATAAAATGCTGGGTGAGCTCAACCAATCAGCATGTTCAGCGCCCAAGTCCCACCCCCAAAAGTTCCTGAACTTTGGTCCTGGTAATTGGTACTTAGGGTACAATTATACCATTGTTTTCCTCTAATTAGAGGTACAAAAAAATTTACCTTTAAGGGTACCACCCCAGTGACACTTTTTTTTTTGAGAGTGTACTTGTAACTAAATATGTTATTTTTATTATGATTCAAGTGAATTTGTTTTGTAATCATTTAATTTACGTGAACCTGTCTAAACAAACCGGCTTATTGATTTGGACTTACCAAAGCTATTTGAGATTGACTGAGAGGAGGACAGTTCATCTCTGCACACTCTGTTGGCGTATGCAGTTGTTATGTAAAAAAAAACAACAACAGCTATGTCACAAAAAGAAAAGCTTTAAAAGGAAAAGCTATTATAAAAAAAAAAAACTTTACATACTACTGAAAAATGCATTTAAAGTCCCCTGTAATCAATAATTTTATCCCTTAAAACTCATCTTTGATCACCAAAATGATATATTTAAATGTTTCTCCTGTAAAAAAATCTTCATGCCTTAAAATAGTTTGAAGGTAACTCTACACACTTGTCTCATTTAGTATACGTGGAATGATGAATATGCAAATTAGCCCACCCTCACTCCTTCCTTACTCAAGTTACTGTAGTAACTGCACAATGTTATCGGTCTTTACAACGTCAGACACATAACAGTAATTAATATGATTAGCCTTTCGCTTGACTATGTTATCAAACAGCCAATAATGTGTTGCGAATGTTACACAAACCATGTTCCTGTTCACCATCTCAGAGTCTGACAGCTGCCTTCTAAAAATCAGTATCCTTAAAAACGCTTTGAACAACTCAATCTCAGTGGAGAAAGGCATATAGTTCATCATAACATCAAAAATACTAAGCAATGGTATTGACTTGAATGCTTTACACGTTTTGTCTTGAAGCATATTAAAACACCACATAGACATTATAAGCAACATTAAAAACTTGATTTTCACCACAGGTGGACTTTAAGTTAGTAGCATGATAGCTTCAATATTTTGTTACTGTAGTTAAACTGAACAGCCTAAAGCCTGAGCAAACAATTCCCTGTCATTTCTCAAAGTTAGGTTCTAAACTGTTACATTTCTAATTCCATAGCTACACCGTGCCGAGGAGGCGAGTAACAAACGAAAGTGGAGCTTTGGTGAAGCTTCAGATCCTGTGACTGAAGAGAAACTCAAGCTCATAGAGAAAGAGATAAAGGAACAGGAGACTCTGATTCAGGGTTACCATCAAGTGAGTCTCTCTGTCCATCTCTGCTCATTTTCTGGCATATTAGAATGAGGCATGCTGAAACATGAATTTATTATAGTTAGGTTTTATTTATTTTTTTCTCTTGTCCTAGATCTCTTATGGTGAGATCTTACAAATATCAATGAATGATACAACACAAGACTCTGTAGCCTCACTTTTTTTTTAGATCATTATACACTATGTCAGCATAATTGGGCACGTAATTAAACAGTTCTTTAAAATGACACTATTACTACTCAGAAATTAGAATAACGTTGGTGATTACTTCTCACATTTCCTGTAATTACAGGAGAACTCATGGCCTTTCCAGAAACCAAATCCAATTAATTCTTATCTGGAACTATGTACAATGTATTACATGCACTGAATTTGCATTTTGGTCATTAGTATTCCTATGCTACAAATAGGTTCAGAGCAAAATGTGTGAAACTTCTTTCCGATGGTTTTAACAGGAGAATGAGAAGCTATATCTGCAAATGAAAGCACTCCAAGCTCAAAGCAAACAAAACGAGGAGGCTTTGTTCATGGAAAACCAGAGACTTCTCACTGAGCTTGCCCTCTCCAGGTCAGTGCATTAAAAGTGTGTCAGTAGTTTTTTAGTACATATCACAGCACGTTTTTAATATTCATGCTGTTCTTTGCAGCAGCTGATATAAAAGCAATGAATATTGATTCCCCAGGGATCGATTGAACATGAACAGCATTCAAAGAACCGTCGGAGGGAGAAGCATTGCTGACCAAGGCTTCAGCATTGCTGAGTTGACAAGTCAGGTACAAGCTGCACAGGTAAGAGAACTACATCATATTAACAGATCTGTTCCAGAACTTAGTGAGCTGCCTACCTAGACACCATTTTAGGTGTGTTTCTGACGCAAAGTCTTTCTGTTTAGAAAAAGGAGGAACGACTGCAAGATGAGATCCACAGGTTAAAACAGGAGAAACAAGCCCTGCATGTAGACCTGGAGATGATGAGGAAAGAGCGAGACCTTGCCAGACTCCAGGCTGTCTGTACTTCAGGTAAGAGCTTCAGAAATGTTATGGTGGCAATCTATTTTTGGCGATGTAATTGTCATATTGACTGAAATAAGCATCTGGCAGGAGATAAAGGTTTCGAGCTAAAGATGCTCCAGGAAAAACATCGGGAGGAGGTTGCAGAGATGAAGAAGAGACTGCAGTGGTATGCCGAGAACCAGGAGCTACTGGACAAAGATGCATCCAGACTCCGAGCCGCCACCACTGAGACTCAAAGGCTCACTGAGCAGGTGGAAAAGCTAAAGACGGAGGTCAGCAGGAGAGCCAGTGAGCAACAGAGAAAGACAAAGGAGAGGGCCGGTGAAGCTAAACGAATCCAGGACCTGGAAAGACAGGTCAGACACAGCTTTGTCCCTCTCCACATGTTATTGTTGCCTTGTTCTGCAGGTTTAATATCATTCAGGGCACGTTGTTCTTTGTGTTCTATTTCCTGAGAGCTGGAATTATCCAACCGTGTCTGTGAGTAACAGACCATCTGAATAGTTGGTTTTCTCCTTAAGACCTCCTCTTCACATTAAACTCATTTCTTTGACTGATGTGAATCTTAATTAAATGTAACAACTTTGTATTGAATTGGCTCAGTGGTTTGCACACTTTTTCTATTTAGTTTGAGTCGTGTTGCTCATGTAGGTTTGAGTTTGGCTTGCAACATTTCACAAACCCTTAATAGTTTCCTGTCACTGCTTCCGTATCTATCTAAAAAATAAAGCAGCAAAAAAAAAAAAAAGTGATGAATGGATTTCGATTTTCGTCTCCTGAGTGTCTTGTAATATTTATTATTGGCTGCATCAGTAATAGAACTTCTTAGATTCTGTTCCATCTATTACTCATGTTCCCATTTTTTTCTCTCAGCTCAAACAGATGGAAGAGCTCTTGAAACGCAGGCATCCAAACTCCCTGCCAGCCCTGATCTTGGCTGCTGCGTCTGCCGGCACTGAAGTTGACGGATTGGACGTACACCCCTCAACTGTCCCTCAGTCCTCCCAGTCAGCGGCTCTTCTGGAGAGACGTGTACATCGACTGGAGGCAGAGCTAGAGGGCCGCGATGAAGCAGCTAAACGCAGTCTCCGAGCAATGGAACAACAGTATCACAGAATCAAAGTACTCATTTTTGATTCAGATTCAGTACTGAATTAGGTCACTGGGAATTTTGCGTAAAAGCATTGAATGTTAAATCTATAGAATTTAAAGGTGATGATACACAGCGCAACTTTTGAGCAATGTTGGCGAGCGATGTTGCTTGAGCTCTTTCCCATTGAGAATGGGCAACAAATGTCTATCTTGATGCTTTAGATAAGTCGTGGGCCCTGTGTTTCACCTGGTTGCCCATTGATAGCAACACTGCTCAAAAAGTTGCCCCTTGTATCATCACCTTAAAATTGAGACCAGGGACCAGTTGCATAAACTTGCCACTATGTTAAGACTGTGTCTTAAGAACTAATTTGACACTAGTGATTAGTCAAAAGGTAATCACTTTTCTGATTCAAATTAGACCAATCTACCTTTTTATGTAACAGACTTAAAACAGTTAGGAACAGTCTTGAAGAAAAAATAGACGACTAACTTTTAAGACTAGTCTAAGCAGTTTATGCAACCGGCCCCAGGTTACAAAACAAATTTGAACTCTTGGAGCTCGGTGACCCTGATCTCACTGACTGAAGTGCTTTGTCTTTAATTAGTAAAGAAAAAAGCACCTCAAAATACTTTTCCTTTTTCCAAGCATGTTATTTACAGAACACAGCCCACAGCTGGATTGATCTATTTACAGAAAACAAGTTTGCCAAGAAAATTTGGTTTCTATTTTAAGTCTTAAGTGCACAGGGACTTTAATATGCTTTCAGAGTGGTAGCATTTCTCTCATTTCTAAACCCTGCTGTGTGCTCTCATGACTAGAATGTTAGAAGTAAAAATAGAAACTGAAGCAAAGTAAGACTGGGTTATATATTGAAAATTCACTATATATTTGGTGATATACACAACCATTCAAAAGTTCGGGTCAGTAAAATAAGATTGTTTAATATTTTGAAAGGAGCCTCTTATTCTCACCAAGGCTGCATTTATTTGATAAAAATACAGTACAACAGTAATATTGTGAAATATTATTGCAATTTAAAATAACTGTTTTCTTTTATAATACATTATAAAAAAAATAATGTATTCCTGTGATGGCAAAGCTGAATTTTCAGCAGCCATTATTCCAGTCTTGAGTGTCACATGATCCTTCAGAAATCATTATAATATGCTGATTTGCTGCTCAAGAAACATTTCTTATTATTATCAATGCTGAAAACAGTTGTGCTGCTTAATATTTTTGTGGAAACCATGATACATTTTTTTTCAGAATTCCTTGATGAATAGAAAGTAAAAAAAAATCACACTATTTTCTTGAAATAGAAATCTTTTGTAACAGTGTAAAAGTCTTTACTGTAATTTTTCATAACTTCAATGCATCCTTGCTGAATAAAATTATACATTTCTGTTTTTATTTGTTTATTAAGCTATATTACCCAGCCAGCTCAATTGAAAATGTTTGCAATTCATGTGTTTTTCTCTTTTTCAGCTCCAGTATGAACAGCAGATTACAGATCTGGAGCAGCGTTTGGCTGAGAAGAACCAGAATAATCAGGCCATCTCATCAGAATTGTCTGAATCACAGACTCAGAGGTTAAAGGCAGAGCTAGACGAAGTGAAGATGGCCCACCAGAAGCAAGAGAGTACCCTCCAGGCAGAGGTGACCTCTCTGCAAGAACAGCTCCGCCAGGCCCAAGCTCAAGCTTTGACGCAAACAGACAAGCCTGCCCGCAGCCCATCACGTCACCAGCTCAATGCAGAGGCAGCACAAGCAACCCGCATCGAGAGACTAACCCAAGAGTTGAGCGCCAAGAGCCGCACCATTCAGGAGCTGAGTCGCACTGTAGAGCGTCTGCAGAGGGAGAGGAAAACCATGCTTTCAGGTCCTGGCTTCGATCGTGATGAGCCCAAGCGTCATTTGGGTGCAGCCAAAGAGCCCAAAAAACCTGCAGCTGAGACTTTCCCCCCTACCCAAGATGAGAAAGACTACCATCCCGGAGTGTTCTCAGGATCACACATCTCAGAGGTGCAACTGGAGAACGATAGTTTGAGGATGAGATTGGCACAATTAGAGATACAGGGAGATCAAGAGAAAGTTTCCTTGCAGGCTGCAGTCACACATGCACAGAATCAGCTCCTCAGGTAATGTTTTTTGGAGTGGTTCAGTCATGTTTTTATAAACCATTTGAAGCACCCTTGAAATGTTCTGAACAACAGATGAACAGCAGCAGCCCTACTACATGAAGTGAAACCTTGAAACAGTCCCATACTTCTTTCATAAGCATTTAATTTTTCTTCTTTCATAGGCATGCATGATAGTAAATGTGTTTGGAGTTGTCTTCACTATAATGCATAGACAATACAACAATAGCCTACATCCCGCAATGGCGAGATAAATTAATTATGAAATGTTTATTCATGGTGTACACAAACCCTGTACTTAAGTTAAATCAGAGAAACACTAATTAAAATATTACTCCAGTAAAAGGAAGGTTTCTAATATGACACAAGTTAGATAGACCTAAAATAGGTTATAGCTCAGTCTGACATTATGAATATTTTAGAGCACACTTGATATTTGAGAATATCATATTACTCCTGCATCATGGCTTATTTGAGCAGGACGAGACCAAATCAAGTGTTTATTGTTCACTTGACTTGCTTTTACAGTTTAATCTTTTGGATCAGTCGAATTCACAAATGAGCCATTCAGTGTTCTTCGTGAACCAGTTGACTGAAAAGAATCAACTCAAAATATTCACTCATGAAACAGACATCACTATTGGGTCTTGATTTCTTCACTGTTTCATGAAAGCTAAATTAACAAGGCACACACATTAGCCTATTGCAGTGGCATTTAGTTATCATACAACTGCACACTACATGGCTTATAAAAACCAATAACACCTTCTGTAAAATAAGTGTGTCTTGCCATGCTATTTAAATTAAAATTATCTTTTTAATTTCCTTGGTGATATGAAGTAATCACATTTCATGAATCGTTTCATTCATAATTAATTCCTCTACCTGAAAACCTGACCCTCCTGCTGTGGATAATCAACCAATACATTCGTTGTAAATTTTGTGGGGTTGTTCATGCGTTAGCCTAAAGACCAACTTAATTTAGCAAAACCATAATTTCAGGGACATTGCGGGATACAGGCTTTTTTTTTTTTTTTCTGAAAGCTTTGTGAAACTGCACTGCTTTTCCAGTTCATATAGATTTGAACAATATGTACTCCGTCCTACACCGAACCGACTATGAACACATTTCCTATCGTGTATGATTATGAAAGATGATCAAGCCAATCAGAGAAGGTATGGAGTTCTGCAGGCTGCAGCCAGGTGTTCTTGGTCAAACCCACAATCAAAAGAAAGAAATTAGAAATTACATTTTTCATAATGAAAATTTAGGCCACTGTTATGAAAATAATCCCATCTGTACAGTGAATTATTATAATTATAATCAATTCAGTACAACAAATGATATACAATTTTCTATGCTTTACAGTGAACTTTTTTTTTTTTTTCTCAAAAATGTCATGCCCCCAGAATATTTTGTTGTGTGAATATCTGAACATGCAATATATCAAAAGAAAGAACAAAGCCTCAGCTTTTAAACAAAAAAGCAACATTTTGAACAAGAAGCTAAGAAAATGTTCAAAACGTTTTTGTCAAAGAATGCATCTAGAACGAAGATCAATATATAGAGGAGATCGAGTCAATCAACACCCTCAAAGCTTCACAGTCCTGTACCTTCATTTGACATTTCATTAACGTTTGGCAGTTTTGATTTATATGCTGTTTAATGTTTGATGATCACATTATTTTACATGTGCATAACATAGACTGTAGGAACATTAAGCCAAAATATCCCAGTAATGGTCTTTGCCTATCCTGAGGTGGAGTCACGTTATGAAGGTCCTGCCCACACTCCCGCTCCCGCAGACTCAATTGCATGCACAGCTATCAGTCATGATGTTACACACCGTTTTATAGCATCAAAAAACTAACTAAAACAAAAAATCACTGGGAAAACAAACACTTGAACATAGGTTTGTGTGATGAGAACTACCTAAATTGACAGAAACAACAAATAAAAAATTATTTGAAATGTAATGGATTTTTTAGTTTGGATCGCGTCTCATTCGATTACATGGAGAGGGGGCGGAATTTAAGACCTATACCTCAACAAGCCACCAGGGGCGATCGAAATGCTTTGGCTTAATTTTTTTCAGGACTTGTGCGGCACACTTGGTGCACGTAAGCTTCTGTCACTTGTTTCTGCTACTTCGCTTGTGTTTTGATCCGGAGATTCTGTACTCTTTCAAAATATGTGTAATGTGTAAAATGTGTAATAGCCCCTAGGGGCAGTCGTGACCTAATGGTTAGAGAGTCAGACTGGTAACCTGAAGGTTCGATTCTCAATTCTCAATACCAGTAGGAAATTACCCCCAATCTGGGTGCCATAGCAAGGGGTGCCATAGCAAGGATGGCTGCTCACTGTTCCTAATGTGTGTGAATGGGTTCATTTGAATTTAACTTGAATGGGTTAAGTGCAGAGGACAGGCCTTCATATGTCACTTTCACTACCGTATAACAGTGAAAACATGAAAAATGGAAAGATTTCAGTGTATCATGATTCAGTTATTAATACAGTAACAAAATGCCACTTTTTTTTTCAGGGTTCAGGAGCAGAATGCTGAGCAACTCGCCTCTGTCAAGGCTGAGCATCAAAAAGAGATTGAACGCCTCCTAGCTTGCCATGCCCTTGAGCATTCCTCCTCCAAAGTGGCTGAACTCACCAATCAAGTGAACACACAGGAGGTTGGTTCTTGAATGAATTTGTAGCCATTTATGTCTTTCCAACATATCTATTTATATGTCTGTGTGTGCATTTATTTGCCGATAAATGTTTCCTTGGCACTAGAAACTAGTATTGTAAGTCGCTTTGGACAAAAGCTTAATGTGTTCTGAATTCATGTAACTTTTCTATTCAGATCATAGTGCAGCATTTACAGGGGCAAGTAAAGGAGCTCCAGGGAACCAAAGATGCTCTGGCTGTGTCTAAAATCAGAGAGGAAACCCTGCAGAGTCAGGTAGAGAATCAGTAATTCAATTACCATTCTTCTTTAAACACAGGATTTTTAATTTTCCTTATTTCCTGTTTTATGTATGTAAATAGCTGTCTAAGCTTCTGGAAGAGCTGAAACAGGCCAAAGAAGCCCACAGTCCTGAACTAAGACACTTCACTAGCCTGGAGCAGAAGATTCAGTCCATGGAGCTCCGCTACAATCAGCGTGAGAAACAGCTTCAGCAGGTAACACACCCACACACACCTACACACGCTATACATAACCAACAGTTCAAAAGTTTTAAGCTTTGAAGAAATTAATACTTTTATTCAGCAAAGACCCATTAAATTGATCAAATGTGACAGTAAAAACTTTATAATGTTAAAAAAATGTTTTTTCAAATTTCAAAAATTCTGTTATTTTGAAATTTCAATTCATCAAAGAAACCTGAACAAAATGTACCATGGTTTCCACAAAAAGCAGCTCAGCTGTTTTCAACATTGATATTAAGAAATGTTTCCTGAGCAGCCAATTTGCAGATTTAAATCAGCATATTATCAGGATCATGTGACACTGAAGACAGGAGTAATGGCTGCTGAAAATTCAGCTTTGCCATCACAACATTAAAAAAAAGTACTGCCTAAACTTAACTTTTGAAAGGTAGTGTACTAACACATATACCTACTTGCACAGTTTGACATACAAAGAATAAACAGTTAGTGCACATCTTGTTTTCTGTTGCTGTTGTACAGTATATAGTTGTTCATAATGGATCTCGGCAGCAGTCTGCTGAAGGACAACCTCTTCACTATATCGTGATTGAGTACACTGATGTTAGGTGTGTTGCAGGTGATTGCAGACACACGGCGAGTGGTGGAACAGGAGCAGCAGGGTGAGGTGGAGCGCTGGAGGAGACTCGCTCACGGCAGGGCTAAAGAGCTGGATGCCTTCAGACTGGAGCTGGACTCTATACTGGACGTGCTCCGAGAACTCCAGAGACAGGGTGTAGTCATCCCCGTCCCCGAACACACCTCCACCACCACCCACACATACCTGCCCCTCCAATCCTGAGCTGCCTTTGCACCACTCACTTTTTGTAAAAATTATTTAATTATTGTCAAGGTGTACAAACATGCTGGGTATGTAACATCAAATACAAGATATTTGGTGTTAGTAATTGTAGCATAAATTCAAATGTTATTTTGTATTAAAGTTAATTATTATTTGTCCTGTTTTGCTGCTCCACTGGTTTTACAACATCCAACATTGAGCAGAATTCAAAACCCCTGAACAAACAGCAGCAGAATGGTTGTTGATACACCACCCACATAAGAGTTATAAAAAATGCTTATCTCAAAAGGTTAACCTTAAAGTATGTTTACACAACAAATACAGCAGACGTCATGATATATTACTCGCCTTAGAGCTGGCCTCAGAGGACACAGTCTGAATGCTAATGAACTACTAAAAGAACATAAATTGCATAAGTGCCTGGAGATGGAACTGCTGCATTGCGTGATGATTATTAAGAGGTCATCAGCATGCAGAACTGTTTATAAACACCAAGGGTCCTGACAAAATATAATTTAATTGGGCACATAGGATACATTTGTGGAGAGGTCATGAAGTATAAAGAAAATGAAAAATGAAATTTGCATAATCACAAAAAAAGACAAAGTCTAAATAAGTACTGATAACCTGCTAAGCTTCAGCTAGTGTCACATTTGATTTCTGTTCAAAGCTGTCCTTGGCTGTCACCCGTCTAAATGATGAATTCGCTCAGTATATTTTGAGTCATTTCTATTAGGCAAAAGTCTTCATCAGTGCTCGTTTTTTTCTTAGCTAATGATGGATACTGTAATAATACAATATAGGTTTTTAAAGGTTAAAACATTGTATGTGATCCCATAATTCTACACTATAAACTACAGTATTTTCAGCTAAATTTCATACATTTTCTGAAGATATTAGTGGTATTAGTGGTGCTAGTGATGCAAAATTTGTCACCCGAGTGTTCTCAGTGGTTGCCAGGACATTGCTATGTAGTTGCTATGATTTTCAAAAAAGTATTTATGACATTCTGGCCCTTATATATGGTCCTTCAATGTATATATTGTCTATTTTCAAGAAAAGTCAGGTCAAAAATTAATAACACAAGCTGAATGATTTGAGGTTTCCTTCATGTGTGGGCTTGAGGTTAGGGATTTGTTTTGCGTCAGGCAATATCACCAAAGGAAACTTTGCACTGAATTTTATTGGCATATAGGTGTTCAATAAAACAAGAGAGACAGAACTGAAGTATTGAATTTCTCTAGCAGCTGTATTCAGACAATTACAGAGAGATAGTATGCAAGTATACTACAGATATTCTGCAGAAAGCCACTGATTCAGCTGACAGTTGCAGATAGCGAGCTATTTTCTACCGAGGCATTTGCTCACACAACAAGCCCAGATAACTAGGCAGTGCGATACCAGATTGCTGCATTTGTCATTAGCTACAAAAGTACAACGCGGCATCAACGTCTTCCTACTGCACATCAAGAGATTTTTTTTAAATAATGCTGATAATATTAATGAAGTATGAATCAATAAGGCATTGCAATCTGCTGGAGTGCCAGAAAACATTGACTCTTTCTAATCACAGTCTTCCTTGACAGTCTGTTGCTGCTGTCAGGAACATATTTGCAAAATCCCATTTGCTTTCAGGCTATTGTCGTGCCTCACTGTAGACCCCAAATGTCAGAAAATTGCTTCTTTTGAAGCAAAACACTCTCCACTTTCAGAGATAATAGGCTGAGTTGAGAACAGTGATGGAGCCATGAGTAAATAAAGGCATCTGACCATCTTCAAACTGGGGTTTTAGTCAATTATGTGATGGGTACAGCGCGGACGGGCCTCCTCCATTATGATCGGTGGATCACCCAGTAGTAAATCTTCGTCTCCAAGTGCGGAGCTCAGTTCTGAATTCACAAAGTTTGGAATGTTGAAATGTGCCAGGAGTGCTGCCTCTCGCTCCGCCCTGGTCTCCATACCCATGCTTTGGACGACAAGGCCAACCGCATCCACTTGCCCTCTGGAGTCGCCACTGCCCGTACGTCCATGGGCGGCACCGCCAGCATCACTTGTGACCCTGCCTCCATCTCTCTCTTCCTCATTAATATAACAGTGAAAAAGAGACCGGGACTCCTCCAGCAATGGGCGGGAGAGACCCGTCCGTGTGTCCGCCTCACGTTGGCGTCCCAGACCCTCAGCGCAGCTGGTGAGACGCATCCGTTTCTCATAAGGCTCCGCGGCCCTGTGGGATTGAGAGCAAAGTTGTCAGCAAAATTTAAAGAGCTTTATTTCCCTTTTCTAATATAGAGGTGAAATGAGCACCGGTGCTTCTGGAGAGTGGGAGTACCCTCATCTTATATTCTGTCCTCTGTGTGTGTGTGTGTGCATTTTTATCTTTTCAGTGATCTGGTGTGTAAGAGGTTTCTGCTGGGCTGTGTTAATGGATGACTCACATCTACAGAGCAGTTTAATTAAAAGAGCTCTGAACAGACTCTCAGCCTGACCACCGAGCTTACTCGCTGCTCCATTATACCAGAGGATGGGGACTAATAGTGCTTTACTATTATAACTGAGAGTAATTATATGCAATAAACAATAAACACCCATAAATTATTTGAGTGTAAAAAGAGGGCATTATTGGACAATAATTTGCTTTTAAATGAATTCTGGTTAGCAAGCAGAACACAGATAGTGATTATTGTTTGTGTATGTGCATGCATATTTGTGCACTTCAGTAAACAGCATGCACAGATTGGATTAAAATGGCATGAAAGTTGTTTATCAAGGATAAATTTGCCAGACTTCGTGCTAATTGGGCCAAGATTGCAGACCGCTGTTGTAGATTTAAGCAAAGTTTTCTGAAAAGATTCTTTGTTGCTCTAAAGAAGTGCGACATCGGAGATACTGACCTAGCAGAGAGCTAATGAGAGTGAGGGAGGCCGAAAACACACACACACACACACACAGCTCTCTGAAGCAAAGGATAATGAGGCAGCTAGGTGGCCAAAGCACAGGCAGCGGGAAACAGAAAAACTGTGCTGAAACGCTGACTTGCTCTAGTTCGTTGTGCTTGTGTTGTAGATGTGAGAGAGCTGATTCCACTGGGAATTTATACTGCCTTTTCTTTTGTTTGTTCTGTTCTGTCCTGATTCGCAAGGCTTGTATTTCACAGTTTGCGGTATAAAAATACTTACTCTGGGTGTGGGGCTCCTGTTTTGGTCAGAAGAGTCAGAACAAAAAACATAAATATGACAAAAACTGCAAGACCCACCCAGAAGCCGATCACAATGGAATCTGCAGGAAGAAACAAAGCTGAGTGATGTAGAAAATACTGAAATTTGTGTCATTCAAATTTACCTAAATAATTTAAAACAAAAAATGTAAAATAATCTAATAAATCTAAAATTGTGTGTGTAAATTTGGGGTATATATTTGAATATAAATATATATATATATATATATATATATATTCCTGTTTTCATCATTTTTAAATGAATTCATCATGCTAAATGAATAATATATGGACGACAATGCTACTTTATTTATATACTACTTATAAACTATATATATATATATATATATATATATATATATATATATATATATATATATATATAACGCTTACATTATTTGTATGTCTATTGCTGGATAAACTTAAGTTATTCATTACACATTCGAAAGGACAATTTTATATCTAAGCATATATCATCCTTGTTTCACAGTTAACAAAAAGATGGCAAAAAAAAAAAAAAAAATAATAAAACATCAAGCTATAATGGAGTTAATGCTGAAGAGAAACAGACTTACATCGATGTGCTTTGAGTCCTTCAAAAGACACCGGCTCTTCGTCGTCGTAGTATTCGTAGCTCCATTCATAATTGTGACTGGGTATACTAGTGCTGTTTAAAAACGCGAACCTCGGCATCTTAAATCACAGATCAAACCTTATAATAACGGCTCTTACGGGAAAGAAACATCACAGTTCTTCACAGCAGTCCACGCGAGCGGTGCAATCATCTACTGCATCCAGAGATGAGAACAAACACAGCTGTTTTGACACCGATACTGACAGTGATTTCATTCTCATGCTAAGAACATCTCACGTCTGCGTGCTCCAAGACAAAACTGAGGTATATGGTGGCGTTCTGTAAGTAACATCGCTACTCGTGAGGTCTCCTGTGGTCTCGGGAGAATGTACTGAATATTTGATGAGATCACGCATCTCTCTCATCCATGAGCTCGCGTGTGAACAGAGAGATTTCACGCGCCTCAGGGAGCATCCTAGAGTGTTTCTTTCTTTACAGTATATGATATTTAAGCTAGGTTACATTTATAAAATAATCTTAGGATTTGTGACACTTTTTACTCCAATTCATATTTTATTTCTACTCTTTATATTGGAAAAATTGTATGTGTGGGAGCACCATACTAGGAACACCATACTAATACTGTGTTTGACCCCCTTTCGCCTTCAGAACTGCCTTAATTCTACGTCGCATTGATTCAACAAGGTGCTGAAAGCATTCTTTAGAAATGTTGGCCCATACTGATAGGATAGCATCTTGCAGTTGATGGAGATTTGTGGGATGCACATCCAGGGCACGAAGCTCCCGTTCCACCACATCCCAAAGATGCTCTATTGGGTTGAGATCTGGTGACTGTGGGGGCCATTTTAGTACAGTGAACTCATTGTCATGTTCAAGAAACCAATTTGAAATGATTCAAGCTTTGTGACATGGTGCATTATCCTGCTGGAAGTAGCCATCAGAGAATGGGTACATGGTGGTCATAAAGGGATGGACATGGTCAGAAACAATGCTCAGGTAGGCTGTGGCATTTAAACGATGCCCAATTGGCACTAAGGGGCCTAAAGTGTGCCAAGAAAACATCCCCCACACCATTACACCACCACCACCAGCCTGCACAGTGGTAACAAGGCATGATGGATCCATGTTCTCATTCTGTTTATGCCAAATTCTGACTCTACCATCTGAATGTCTCAACAGAAATCGAGACTCATCAGACCAGGCAACATTTTTCCAGTCTTCCAGTCATGAGTGGTACCCGGTGGGGTCTTCTGCTGTTGTAGCCCATCCGCCTCAAGGTTGTGTGTGTTGTGGCTTCACAAATGCTTTGCTGCATACCTCGGTTGTAACGAGTGGTTATTTCAGTCAAAGTTGCTCTTCTATCAGCTTGAATCAGTCGGCCCATTCTCCTCTGACCTCTAGCATCAACAAGGCATTTTCGCCCACAGGACTGCCGCATACTGGATGTTTTTCCCTTTTCACACCATTCTTTGTAAACCCTAGAAATGGTTGTGTGTGAAAATCCCAGTAACTGAGCAGATTGTGAAATACTCAGGCTGGCCCATCTGGCACCAACAACCATGCCACGCTCAAAATTGCTTAAATCACCTATCTTTCCCATTCTGACATTCAGTTTGGAGTTCAGGAGATTGTCTTGACCAGGACCACACTCCTAAATGCATTGAAGCAACTGCCATGTGATTGGTTGATTAGTTAATTGCATTAATGAGAAATTTAACAGGTGTTCCTAATAATCCTTTAGGTATATATATATATATATATATATATATATATATATATATATATATATATATATATATATATATATATATATATATATATATATATATATACACACACCGATTAGGCATAGCATTATGACGAGTTGAAGTGAATAACACTGATTATCTCTTCATCACAGCACCTGTTAATGGGTGGGATATATTAGGCAGGAAGTAAATATTTTGTCCTAAAAGTCAATGTGTTAGACGCAGGAAATTGCACCTCGGCGATGAGCAGGCTGAGGCGCTGCCGGCAGTGGAGTGGAGGCAGCAGCTGACCACCGGGGCAGGATGTGACTGATCGCCTCAGTCTGCTCCGACATGGGCATCTGCGGTGTTCAGCGAAGTGAAGCAGACACCCATGAACCTGGGGGGACGGCGGGCGAAGTGAATCGCATAGCTGAGCCTGATGGTCCAAGTGAGTCAGCGAGACAAACTGGGGAGCGCTAGCCAGGTTCACAGAGACAGTACAAGCGAGACCAAAGGGACCACCGGCGTACACACCATGGGGCAGCGAGGTGGAATGCAGATACTGGGCTGGGCCTGGCTGCGTCCTCAAGCCATCCACTGCTGCTTGCTGGCAAAGGGGGAGGATGGACACAGCTCTCCGAGTCCCCTAAGGACCCAGAGATGGAGGAAACTGCTCTTTTATCCGCGGAACTCAAACAAATTGTAACAAAAGATTCTTCACCCGGCCCTCTTTCAGGGGAAGGAGCGGTGTGATCACCATCTCCTGAAGAGCAGTCCTCCCCATCTCCGGGTCGCCCATCTCAGGGCCACTTGCCCTTGGCTTTGGCGCCCCTTTTAGCAGGGGCCTGCTTACACCCGGCTCCTCAACGGCACTTAGGTGGAGGCTGCTGGTGCACTGCCCTTTGGCGATGAGCAGGCTGAGACGCTGCCGGTGGCGGGGTGGGGGCAGCACCATAGCATGTAAGGCAGAGGCAGCATCCCCACAAGCCTGGTAGGACTTTCCAATTAGATCAGGCGAGTACCAACAGGCCAGGGAGGGGAGATACGGGTTAGGGCACAGTTGCATAGCAACGGTGTGTGTGTGTGTGTGTGTGTGTGTGTGTGTGTGTGTTTCACGTGTTCACACTTACAAATAATCAGATAGTAAAAAAGTATGCGTGGTAGTATGCGTATTTGGCGTGCTGTCCAAGGAGAGGGCTCCAAGCTCGGTATTTGGCCCGAACCCAGAGTACTCCCCCCGTATCTCTGGTTAGGAAGTAACGAGGTGAGTGTGAGGAAGATGAGGTGAGTGTGAGGAAGATTGGGTGGTGGAGGGATGCTGGAAAACTGTCAGTGAACTTTGGTGAGTTGACTGGGTATTTATGTAGTCCTTCACTTGTGCTGATTGGGTAGTCATGTTGATTGCTGATTGCTGACAGCTGGTTTGAATGACATGATAATTGGATAGATCATTTGAACGTGTTCCTCCCGAACTTTGTTAATAAAAACATCATATCATGTATTATTATATAGACACAAACCTTAAGGTCTTTTTTTTTAACAATAAAAATCTATTTTGAGTACTATTTTGAGTACTTTGGCAACATTTGAAAATCATCAAATCATGCAACAGAAAAAAGCTAAAGCTAATATGAATACCAAATATTTGTTTTGGGCAACATAAATTTAGGATTACACATTTTAAAACACATGATAGCTTTTTTGCATACACTCTTAATGGATAAATAAAGTTTCCAAAAGAAGGTTTTCACAGCAATGCCATAGTAGAACCATATTTGGCTTCCCAATGAACCTTTCAGTGAACAGTTCTTAAAAGAACCATGTTTTCTTAGTGTGAAGAACATTTTAATCATCTAAAGAACATTTTCCACTACACTCTAAAAAACAACCAATCGCTGGGTTAAAACAACCCATTTATTGGGTTAAAACAACCCAATCGCTGGGTTAGTCCATTTTCAACCCAACTTGGTTTATTTTTAACCCAGCATTTTTAAAGTGTATAAAGAACCTTTTTGTGCATTGGAAAGGTTCCATTGATGTTAAAGGTTCTTCACAGAACTGTCAGGCTAATGACAAGTTACAGCTGTTAATATTTAAACCTTTCAAACACTGGTTTATACTATAATGCTTAACAATACACTCCTTTAACACAACACAACATAACATTTCATCATCTCTATCATTTGAGTGATGTGCTGTTCCTGGATCAATTATTGATTGAAACTGCAAGTTGACCCTGTTTTATGTTGTTGAGACAAGAATATAGAGAAAACTGCACCCTGTTCAGGAAACTGTCAGACATATTAGTGCAACAGGCAGACTGATGCTTAATGAGAATCCTGGGACTTGTCTCACAGTAAATGAGACGAATGTTATTTATGAAGCATGCTAATTAAAGCAGCGTGTCTGACTAGTCTCATCTGTATAAAAGGTCAGAAGTCAGACATTTAGTTTTGTTTAATAAACTGCACCCAATAATCAATACAATACAAATCTATTACAATTTACACATTTCACGAATATTGACATCTCACATTATTGTTGGTGTTGTTAAGTAGATTACTTTAATTACATTAAATACAGTACTCAACTTGCTGAATCTGTCTGTTGCTTTTGACACAGTTAACCACCAGATCCTCCTGCCAACCCTCATGACAATAGGCATTTCAGGAACCGCACTACAATGGTTCAAGTCTTGCCTCTCAGGTAGATCCTTCAGGGTGTCTTGGAGGGGTGAGGTGTTTAAGTCACAACATCTAGCTATTGGGGTGCCTCAGGGCTCAGTGCGTGGACCACTTCTCTTCTCCATTTACATGACATCACTTGGATCTGTCATTCAGAAACATGGCTTTTCCTATCACTGCCATGCTGATCACGCACAATGAGAGCAACATCTGGCTCTCATTCCAGCCAGATGATCTGACGATAGCTGCTCGCATCTCAGCCTGCCTGTTAAGCTTTACAGACCACATAGCTAGAACTGCCCGGTCCTGCAGATTTGCCTAATACAACATTAGGAGGACCAGGCCCTTCCTATTGCAGCATGCTATAGACAACTCCTTGTCCAAGCTCTTGTTCTATCCAGACCTGGACAATTGTAATTCTCTCTTATCAGACCTTCCAGCATGTACTCTCAAACCTCTGCAACTGATCCAGAATGCAGCGAGAGTGGTCTTTAATGAGCCAAAGAGAGCGCACATCACATCTCTCTTCATCAATTTGCACTGGTTGCCAGTAGCCGCTCGTTTCAAATTCAAGGCACTAATGTTTGCCTACAGAACGGCTGCTGGCTCTGCAATCCCATATTTAAACTAATTCAGATTTATGTGCCCTCCAAAAGCCTGCATTTTGCAAGTGAACGGTGCCTTCTGATGCCATCCCAAAGAGGCACAAAATTACTTTCACAAACCATTACCTTGACTGTTCCAAGCTGGTGGAATAACCTGCCTAACTCAACCCGAACTGCTGAGTCTTGTGTCACTTGATCCATTAATACTACCACTTACTATTATATTATATTTTTTGTGAGCACTTGCATATTGTTGCACTATTGTTGGTTTGATTGCTTCTATTGTTCTCCTCATTTGTACATCGTTTTGGATAAAAGCGTTTGCTTAATGATTAAAGTCCCCCGTAAGTCAATCATTTTATCCCTTAAAAACTCACCTTTGATCACCAAAATTACATACTGAAATGTTTTTTTTCCTGTGAAAAAAAATTATTCATGCCTTAAAATAGCTTGAATGTAACTCACCTACACCCTTGCTTCATTTAGTTAGTTAGTTAGTTTGTTTATAATAAAATTGCACAAATAAAATTTACTTTCAGACAAACAACGACTGACAATATCTGTTAAGAGCCTCTTGCTAATTAGCCTGAACCAAATGCTAATTTAAGTAAATGTAATTTCATGTTTTGTTTAAGATGACATAAAGAAGGAGCCAGTCTAAGATGTAGAGGTAGATTATTCCAGCACCTTGGAGCTGCTCAATTTAAATCTGGTCCTTGGAATGTCTAGGATCATCTGATTTGATGATCTGAGAGACCTAGATGGTTTATCTATATGGAAGAGGTGCACTAAGTATGGTGGGACCAAGTCTAGCAGCCACATTTTGAACCAGTTGAAGACGCATACCTCGGGTCTTTAGTGACCCAGGACGTCATTCACTACCCTCCTCCTCATTCATTTTTTTAAATTAGACATCAGCCTTCTTAGTATTCCTCAGTCAGTTCATTCATTATGAACAATATAACAAGAATTTTTTTTTTTTTAAAAAGAATGCCTGTTTTCCAATTTATCGTTTTGTAAAAAATTGTATAGGGTCACTAACGACCCATGGTGTGTAACATTATATTTTTTTCTGCACAACAACAATTGAATCTTTGATGCAATTCACCTTTATTCCACAAGGTGGCAATGATGAAGTGACATTTCACTCATAGTTACCACAGGCAGAAATCAAAAGAATTGGAAGAATCATCAGCAAAACTTGAATCATCAAATTATTGATTTTGAAGATGTTGAAAATTATAGTTTTGAGAATATGTTTGAGATTGTGAATATGAGCCAGATGTGCTGGAAAATGAGCTCTGACAAGGACAGTGATGATGGTATAAAACATCTGCTCAAACTGAACCCTTCCAAGCTCCAAAAGTTCTTCTGTAATTGTTACTCTAATATCAGGAGAGTTTTATATTGTGACAGGTAGAGATCCACGAGTGTTAAATATAGATCCGGGTCACTAATGACCCGAATATGTAATAATGTTTGGCAAAAAACATTCATGCATTTAAGGGTTAACAATACTTTGCCAACACCCATATACAGCGAGTTACAATACTCTAGTTTTGCAGAAATAAAAGCTGAATAATCCTTTCAAAATCACTGGAGGACAAAAATGGTTTAACCATTGCTATTGATCTTAAATAGAAGAAACAAGATTTGACCACTGAATTGATCTGTTTATCAAATTTCAAAGAACTATCAAATTGGACACCAAGGTTCTTTACTACAGATTTACAGAAAGTAAAAAGACTTTTGAGTGTCAGGGGCCCCGAACCAGATTATTTCAGTTTTGCTTTCATTAAAATTCATAAAATGATGTGACATCTGTTACGGATTTGGTGTGGAACAAACTCACAAAGGCGAAGGAGAACTCGGAACTTTAATCACAAACTCGGGAAACAAACAGGGAAAACACCAACAAACGCAAACAAGAACCGACAAACACTGAGGGCACACAGAGGGCTTATATAGACAGGGGAAACAAGGTGATGAACTAATTAACAGGACACAGCTGGGACAAATGAACTCATAATGAGGGTGATACAGGAGTGGCGGGAAAACTAAACAAAGGAACATGTGACCGGGCAACACAACATGTGACAACATCCAAGATTTCATTTCATGTAAACATCTCAGTAGTGACTCAAAAGAACTTTTGTCCTGTTTCCGCAAAGGTAGGTATACCTTAGTGTTGTCTGCGACTCCGTGTAAGAATGAAAAGATACTCCATGCTTATGAAATATAGAACCTTTTGATAATGGAATCAAAATTGGGCCAAGAATGAATCTCTGCAGAACCCCACTAGACGATGGGGCCATTTTAGAATGTTTTAGTGTACGCGGATATATTACTATGCTAAATAGCCCCACCTCCACTCACACCAGCTCAGAGATCCTAAGAGATTCTTCTTCTTGTTGTTATATGGCCGTTCACTCTTTTGGAGTATTACTGCCACCTACTGTATAACTTACATGGGTGATGTATCTGGGTTTTTTTTGTTGTTGTTGTTGTTGTTTTTAATGCCCCACCCACCCCAGAGGATCAGAGCCCATGCTCCGTTTTCATGCTTCCCCATTATTGCAAGTGCTGAATTTAATCCTGTGTGTCCAATCCTTAATCTAGAAATCATTACTTCTTCTTTTTTATGTATTTCAGTGTTATAATACCATCTGCCTGTACCACTGTTTTCCTATTTTTGTTGGCATAGTTTCATTATTTTCTTGTTAATCACTGATTTTACCTCGCTTCTTCCCAGGGGTACCTTAATATCCAACAAGTTTTTCTTTAATGCTTATTTTGCTAACTTATCAGCTGTTTCATTCCCTACTATCCCAACGTGTGCTAGTACCCAACATAAATATACTAATATACCCTCTGCTTTCAATCTATACAATAATGTATAGATTTCCATCATCAGGTCTTCTCTATCAGTTCTTGTAGACATTATACTTTTGAGAGCTGATGAAGAGTCTGAGCAAGTTACAATCCTATTTGGCTTAACCTGTTCAACCCACTGCAATCCTACTATTATAGCATTTAATTCTGTGGAATATACAGATAATTTATCACTTAATCTTAAACTTGTTTTTGACTTATACCAACTGTCTGACTGACTGGATCTTTAGAGCCATCTGTATAATGGAATAAAATGTTTATCTCATAAAACCACTTATTTCATAACTGTTACTATATCCTTCTTTTCCCCAGGCCTCTAACAATCTAATTTCAACAACAGGTTCCGAATATTCCATACCGATGCACCATTTAGTGGTATATTAGGACAGATAACTTCATCCTCCAGAACACATTCCTTGACCCACTGCTCATATTTCCATCTAAAACTATTCCCTCCATTCTTTTTATATTCCCAGCAATCTTTTAAAACTGTGCGTGTGTGATGATTCCTTTCACTTCCCTGTAAATTAACCCAATAGAAACAGAATTGTTTTCTCTTCTCAAATCTAATAGCATCTCCCCATTTCAACCCTGATGGCATCTAAAGGGGTTGATCTTATTGCTCCACAGCAGATTGTATATTTTCCAATTTCTTCAACTCTGATTAAACCAAGATATTTGAACTCTGTCACTCTTTCTAATGGTTGATCATATAATCTCAGTATACTTGTTCCATTTTCTTCTTCTTTGTAAAAATCATATATTGAGTCTTTGATACTGAAAACTTTAATCCCCAGTCTACTGACCATCCTTCAACTTCATTTATTGCTTCTTGTATTCCTTTTACTATATTTCTTAGATCCCTACCTCTTTTCCTTATTGCTCCATCATCTGCATATAATGCCTTTCCACACTTTTTATTAGCAACGTTTGGTCTCATGACCTTCATCAGGCATATACCAATGCCTGATGAAGGTCTTATGCCTGATGAAGGTCATGAGACCGAAACGTTGCTAATAAAAAGTTTTTTGATATTTTGCAAGTACTGATAGTGTGTGGGATTTCCTTTTTATTTGTTGTAACTGAAAAGTATTCAAATCATTCTTACTTTACTTATACTTTTCTTGTCTTCTTTTAAGAACTTCTCATCCAAGTTTTCAATACTGTGAATTTTAGCAAAGGATTTAGCTAAGACTGTTGCCTTTTCCTTATTTGTACAAATAATTTTCCCTTCCTCTTCTATTACAGGGATCTCCTTATAACTATTAATACCATTAATTTTCCTAATCATTCTCCACACCACATGCATTTCAGTCTCTCTCCCAAATGTATTGCAGGCCTTTCGATTTGCATTTTTAATTACCCTTCTTGCAATTGCCCTTTTCTTCTGATATTCTATAATTGTATCTTGAGTTATTAACCTTTAAAAAGAAAAAAAAAAAAAAAAAGAAAAACAAATGCCTTATTCCTCTCTCTGATTGCCACTGTGCATTCTTCAGACCACTGCACAGTGCATTTTTCTTTTTCTTTCCATTACTTCTTATTAAAGGTATAGATTGTTTTGCTGCATAAATAATTTCTTCTACTATCTTACTATACTTCTCCTCAATAGTTCCTTCTAATTTCATATTTTTGAAAATTTCACACATCATATGGAATTCGTTGCCTGTTTAAATCCCCATACACAATGACTAATATTTAGCTTTTGTACTGAATTTAGATTTTCACATACTACGGGAAAATGATCACTATTGGCTTCACATACTGTCCAAGTATTGCCGACTAAAGCTGCTGACCTTATATAGAGATCTAAACAAGACGTGCCACCTGTCATTGTATCCATCCTTGTTGGTTTACCATCATTCAAACACATCAGTGAATGTTCTTCTATAAAAAAAAAAATCTACTATTTCCCCATTATTATCTGTTTTTTTGCTACCCCCATAAACTATTATGAGCATTAAAATCCCCACATATAATAATTTTGCCCTGTGTATCACCCAAAACTTCCTCTAAAATATTATTACTTAATTCTTTACATGGATTATAAAAATGTGTAATTCTGATTACCTCATGTATTCCCATAATATACTCTGCATTACTATTTTCATATATTCTTTTGTATGCTATACCTTCTTTGATAAATGTTGCACACCCTCCAAGAGATTCAAGATTCAAGAGTTTTATTTGTCACATACACAGTTATATACAGAATATACAACCGGCAGTGAAATGTAAACAGGTCCGCTCCATGGACAGTGCAAATTCACAGTTAAAAACACAAGGGGAAATTATAATAGAAATAGGATAAAAAGTACTAATATATATATATATATATATAATTATCTGTATAAATAAAGTCAAGTAGAAGAAAAAGTAAAAAATAAGAATAAGAAGTGGAATAAAATAAGTGAGGTAAACTGTGCAGTGAGTAAACTGTGGACTTATAGATATGTGGTTAACAAATGTATAAGAGTATAATGTGCAAACAGGTTTATAACAGGTTGTTACACAGTAACAACGAGAACAGAAAGTGCAGTGCAATGTCAGTGTATCGATGTTTATTCACTTGTTTCAGGTGGTACAGTCTTTGCCTGGCTTTTTTCACCTGTGTCTGAATGTGAGAAGTCCAGGTCAGGTCCTCTGAGATGTTTAAACCCAGGTACTTGAAGCTGCTCACTCTCTCTACTGGTGACCCGCTGGTCATGAGGGGGGAGTATGTCCGTTGCTGTCTCTTCCTGAAGTCCACAATCATTTCTTTGGTCTTGCCAACATTCAGAGAGAGACAGTTGTCCTGGCACCATGATGTTAGATGCTCCACCTCGTCCAAGTATGCCGTCTCATTGTTGTTGGAAATGAGGCCCAGGACAACAGTATCATCAGCAAATTTGATGATAGAGGTGGAGCTGTGTGTGGACAAACAGTCATGTGTGTAGAGAGAGTAGAGCAGGGGACTCAGGACACAGCCCTGTGGAGCTCCCACACTCAGGGAGATGGAGGAGGAGGTGGACTGGCCTATTCTCACCACCTGAGGCCTGCCAGTGAGGAAGTCCTCAATCCAGTGGCAGAGAGAAGGATTCAGGCCGAGATCCAGGAGTTTGGAGGTTAGCTTAATGGGAACTATGGTGTTAAAGGCTGAGCTATAGTCAATAAATAGCAGCCTTACGTAGTTCCCACTTTTGCTGTCGATGTGAGTGAGGGAGGAGTGGAGGACATGAGAGATGGCATCTTCAGTCGATCTATTGGGACGATAGGCAAACTGAAGAGGGTCCAAAGTGTCAGGAATGAAGGAGCAAATGGTGTTTTTAATGAGTCTCTCAAAGACCTTCATGACTATAGATGTGAGAGCCACTGGACGATAGTCATTTAGGCAAGAGGGTTTACTGATTCATTGAAGATAGATGTAAACAACCCGGCGAGCTGATCAGCACAGGACCGCAGAACACGGCCTGAAATAGCATCCGGCCCGGCAGCTTTCCTGACGTCCACACACTTGAGTGCTCTCCGAACTTCATCCTCTGAGACAGAGATCACGTGGTTGTTGCTGCTCTGAGTGATTCCCTCTGACGCGCCACTTGGCGGAGTCGCGTTGCCGCGGTTACAGTCAAAGCGAGCGTAGAAAGAGTTTAACTCATTCACAAGCAATGGATCAGCGCTCACCTCTGCAGAGGATTTAGATCCAAAAGAGCAGATGGACCTCAGACCCTGCCACATGCGCCGCGAGCCGTTGAGTTGGAAATGAGACTCCACTCGGTCTTTATAACGGAGTTTTGCGGCTTTAACTGCACGCAGCAGAGCATAGCAAGACGATCTGTATTCAGTCATAGCCACCTCTTCTGTATTTGATCTGTATTCAGTCACTCCACCTCTTCTATTTCCTCTATCCTTCCTCTCTACTACATATCAATTGATCTTAAAATCCAAGGAGTTATTTAACCATGTTTCTTGAATACAAATGATGTCTGATTTTGTTTTCAAAATCCAATGAACTTCCAGCTGAAATCCTGTTACCTTTAGGAATTTATTAGCTTATCCGACTTTCTCTCTACTTGTGATGTACCATTTATTACAGCACAAATGAATGCCACAAACTCTATTATATTTATAAAATACAGATTTGATACATTTATTGCAGGATTTAAATTTTTTCTGGATATAAGAATCCACACTGATTCCTTGCTCATTGATTCTCTTTGTCCTATCTGTACCTTTTATCTTACGAGTAGCTTCTGCATACGTTAGCTTTTGCATTGTTTTTACTTTTTGTATTTCCCAAGCTTCTTGTTGTACAGGGGATCCGGCGTACACTGCACTATGTCCTCCCCCACAGTTACAGCATTTGATCTCTGCTCCCTCTTTACACTTGCCATATTCATGTTCTCCTCCGCACTTCGCACAGCGCATTTTCCCTTTACACAGATTTGCCGTATGTCCCATTCTCTGGCATTTAAAACATCTCAATGGGGGAGGTATGTACTCTCGACCCAAAAAGCTTATACATCCTAGCTTTACCCTTATTGTTAGTGTAGGCTACTCCCTTTGAAATGGATCATCATGCTTAGTGCTATCACATCTTTTATTGTCCTTCCACATCTGCAATCTTCTAGCAGAGATAACTGTCTCCATTCAAGCTTCTTTTAAAGGTACAATATGTAGGATTTTTGTAGTAAAGTATCCAAAAACCACTAGGCCAGTGTTATATATTTTGTTCAGTTGAGTACTTACAATACCCCAAATGTTTCCAACTAATTGTAATTCGTGAGAATATTGCGTTAATATTTTAACTAAGGAAACGGGACATGTGAGGGAGTCACCTATCAAAGGCGTCATATCCGCATAACCCTTGGTTTCCGCTTTTACTGCCACATGGCAACAGACGTTGACAACTGCATAACGTCTCATGGCACGCTGTTGTAGTTTCGTTCAAACATTATGGACCATGGCAAGCAGACTCTGGAACAAAATGAGGACCAGTACACTCTAAAAAATGCTGGGTTAAAAACAACCCAAGTTGGGTTGAAAATGGACTAACCCAGCAATTGGGTTGTTTTAACCTAGTGAATGTGTTGTTTTAACCCAGCGATTGGGTTAAATGTTTTCTTTAAACAACCCGATTGCTGGGTTAGTCCATTTTCAACCCAACTTGGGTTGTTTTTAACCCAGCATTTTTTTATCGAGGTGGCGTTTTCAAGATGGCGAGAGCTTCACAACAAACTTTGACTTGACAGAGATGCCGTTCTTGCATGTGCTTTATTAGACAGCTGAGCAAATGTACATAAAATGAATCAATGTTATGTAGCTCAACACAATGAAATATTAGAATATTATCAGTAGGCCTAAGCTGTTCCAACATTGATGTATCTTCTTGCTAGTCTCATACAGCCAACAAACTAACACACAGAATAACATTATAACTTTCAACACACTCAAATGCAGATTAGATAGTGTAGACCAAGTGAAACAGCATTGCGTTTCCTCACCATTTTAATTCGAATAAACTGACCTGTATGAGTAGTAATTCAGCACTTGCAGGTAGTTCGGTAAAATGAAATGTCCTCATTTCTTTATATCCCCCGGGACTCACGTGTGGCGCTGATATCTGTCTCTGTAGTAATCATGCCCTACTTCGTACCACAGTCATGTTAAAAAAATGTACGTGATTGGTTGCAAGTGTAACGATCCGCGGTTGAAGGTCGCTGCGCGTTCGGTGTTTTCCGATGGGCAAACAGGATTTTATTCCAATTTATCTTTATCTGACTCCATTTATCATAATCTCGAATTTAGGTTAGAAAGCCAACTGGTTATTTGCTCATTTATATTTAATAGTTATCATTTAATTATTCTGTTTAACCCTTTGTTGAAATTATGCCTGTTCATAATCTACTAGAGATAGTTAATAATTCCAGATTAAGTCAGAATAGATCAAATGTAACAATTTATGAACAGTCAGGTAAATGTATAACGCCAATTACATAATCAATTCAAAGATAGTCCATACATAACGTCAAATACTCTGCAGTAAAGAGTGAGAGATACATTCCTGACTTCCTGAATTTTACGTAACGCTGGGTATCTAGTGGACACCCAACGTTACGCGCCAACCTGGTTACAGTATTGCGCCCTGATCTTTCTGCCACATCGCTTTAAGTACTCAGACCAGACGGAAACCTCTTTCAAATGGAAACACATGTTAACAATGGGAATTTAAATTGAATCACTCTCCCATATGCCTGTATTGTTAGAAGACCAAATGGCCGAAGTAACCCACCGTAATTAGCAAAATGTCTCTAAACTTCTTAAAACCTTTATTATATTCTTGTTTACTTCTGTGGGGATGAGATCTTTGTACCAGTTGCACTGAGACATTTCAAACGATATCAAACATGTATAATATTGTATTATGAGAATTCACATTAAACCATATAGATTTTGATGGTGAAATCTGGAGGAGGAATGGGGGAAGAGGCAGTGAAAAAAGAAAGGCATGTAAATTAGAGTCATTCTTAGATGATTCACTCAGCGTGACGTCGTCTCCGATGGGGATGCTAAATGCATGAGTGAGTTTAGATGCTAATTTCCTTTATTGCTAGTTTTCACAGCCTTACACAAGGTAGTTTGTGACATCAGAAACACCATGCAGCGATGTCAAACCGCATTTTTGAGAAAAAAAACTCAGCAATGGTGTTGATTTTATGAATTTTCACATCTTAAAGCATATTAAAAACACCACATAGACATATAAACAACATTAAAAACTTGATTTTCACCACGACTTTAAATGTAAATGGGAATACTAACAACATCTGTCTCTTATCTAGTATTCAGCGATTTTAGCCTCCCTATTTTGTTCTTAAAATCATTATTTTAGTAGCTACCTCTTTAAGAATATGTGAACTACATAGGCCTAAATAAAGTTCACACTTAAGAGCTGGAAGTTGTAGACATGTAAATCAGACCACCATATATTAAAAATTGCTTTTATTTTCTGCAAAAGCATGAAAGTGTGGGAATAACGGTTACATTTGTTATATAAAAGCTCCTCAAATAATGAATAGACCTAATAAAGCATGTGAAACCGTATACAATCTGTGATCATTTCAAGGTAAAAGTATAAAAGTTTCAACAAGAGAGAAAAGGAATTTTTTTTTTTTTTTTTTTTTTTTCTCAGTGAAAATGTCAATATTAATGCCACAGTGTGCAGACAGCGAGAGGATGATCCAGTCCTTCCTCTTAGATGACATCAGCAGCATAATATCTCTGAAAAATAAAACAAAACATGCAAAAAATGAATGGGACTCTGACATGTAGCACGATAATAAATTATCACACTGCTGCGCCTCTCTAGACTATTATGATAGACTAACAGTGCACTCAATAGAGATTTCCCCAATCCATGTGATAGATAGCATTGACTAATATGGAATTTGTTCATGAACAATGCATTTGTGAACAACATTGTGAACGTTCTGTAAGAATCAGAGGAGAGATGATGAATAATTAAGAGCCAATGAAATGTTACTTTTGCAGTGCCCTTGTGATTGGTTGTTTTAACTCACTTTTTTTGGTCCATTGCCAACTGTAATTTTCATGTTTGCTGGCAGATTTGCAGCACCAGCAATCCTGCTATTATTCCATAGTGGCTATACACTGACACTGAATCCTAAAAAAAAAAACAGCAAGAGTTTGTTAAGCAGTCGGTAAGAATATTTTCTCCCAGTCAAGACAAGTTTGCTCTTTGAATTCCTATTTGGCCTGCAGCATTCTTGGTAAAACAAAGCCATCGAGCAGTCGCTTGTTCAAGAGATGTTCTGTTGTGGAAAATCTTTGCATCTTTCCTGTCATCCTTCCTTTTATGTGTCTGTTCAATTATTAATTCCTTCACTTAATGCAGTGACAATCATAGCCAATTAAATTCTATTTAATTCAGTTGTCACAAGAACCAAATAAAGAAAAAGGTGGTTAATGGGCTTTTAGAAATGTGATACCTGGAAAACATTAATAGAGAGTTTATGCCACTGTACCGTATTCCCTTGATTTCGAGGATCGTTGAGAACTGCATATATTTCATAATTAACACTTCCGTCTGAAATGGAAACAAGCCATAACAAATGATTTAGTTATTTTTTGCAACCAATTTTAATGATAACATTACACATTTTCTAGGGGAAATTGTAAGGCATAACATTTTATCAATTGGAAATGGTACAAATTGTACGAATGGATCATAAAAACGAAGTGTTACTTGCCAGAATCGAGACCAAATGTGAGTTTGCTAAAACAGCGTCTAAATATTGGTTAACATTATCCATCTTTTTTTTTTTTTTTATTACACAGACCTCTGGAATGCTCAGAATCGTGGTATTGAGTGCTGGTCAGATATTTCATAATACTGTATTTGCCGTCATCCATGGCAACATTGTTTGTCAGACCGTCCATATCTGGAATCACACCACGGATTCGCGCTCTCAGATCGTATTAATAATGCCCTCAGAAGACTTCAGCACTGCTGTTGGCTGAATGCACTCACCAGTGGTCAAGAATATAATGGGAACTTACTGTACGTATAGTAGTCAAACGTAGCGTTATAGTCGTAGTCTGGTGTTGGTGTGATGTCTTCATTCTCTTCGTTGCCAAATGCAGTACCTGAGAGAATTTGACAAAATCATTTCTATTTTATTAAGCAATGTCTATCGAAAGAGCTTTAATTATTTGCAATGCCTTTCTGGTTCTTTTGAATGAATCATACAACAATAAGCATGTATGTAAGACATAATGTACAGTTAACCGGCAAAATAAACCCTGTCACAGCAGATCGTTTTATATATATATTTATTTTTTCAGTTTGAAGTGTTTTATGGTTTTAGTTTTAGTTAACTATGTAATAATCCTGAATGGGACAAAGATAAATTATAGTTTAGATATAAGTAAGTTTAGATATAAGTTTAGAGTCATTATAAAAAAATTCTCTTAGAAATGTTCTTATTTCATACTCTCTTACAAATCTTAATTCAGCTTTTAGGCAAGACACCCCAGGTGAATAGGGTAAAAAAAAAATAATAATAAATAACTGCTAGATATCACAATACTTCCCCAGTTGATTGATTACATTAAGAATTGCAACAACAACAAAATGTATTACAAGTTTTCTGAAATGTTATGTTTAAATAACATGGTGTGAAGCCCTCATCGTGTGAAGACCGAAGAGTGTAAAGACCAGCGACTCCACTCGAGCAAGGACACCGACAAGGCACTTGAGTATAGCTTTACTTTCACTTTAACCCCTTTTGTGTTTAGCTTGTTTTCATCAGTTTATTATTTCTCTGACCCATATTCACCATGTACTTTCAAATCTCTACTATTACTACTACCACCCGTAAATCACGCTCTGTGTATTCAAGACGCCGTAATACACAAGACGCTGTAATAATCTGCTTATGGTACCGATTTCCTCTGCCACTTTACTGTCCATTCCAATTGGTCTCTGGAATTGCCAGTCTGCTGTAAACAAAGCAGACTTTATTTAATCTATCTCCGCTCATTCAAATCTCAGTCTCATGGCCCTAACTGAGACCTGGATCAAACCAGAGGACACGGCCACTCCAGCGGCCCTCTCAAATAATTTCACCTTTTCTCACACCCCTCGCCCGATTGGGAGGGGTGGAGGTACTGGTTTGCTCATCTCAAATGATTGGAAATTTGAGTCCATAACATCTCTATCTGGCAACAGTTCATTTGAATCACACTCAATCACTATCACTCACCCTGCTAAAATCCATGTTGTAGTTGTTTATCGTCCGCCAGGTCAACTGGGTAACTTCCTGGAGGAGTTGGATATGTTACTCTCCAACTTTCCTGAAGATGGCACTCCCCTGGTACTACTTGGTGACTTCAACATCCACCTTGAGAAACACCAGGCTGCAGATTTCACCTCTCTACTCACCTCATTTGACCTTAAGCGAGTGTCTACTACGGCTACTCACAAATCAGGTAACCATTTGGACCTTATCTACACACGCTACTGCTCAACAGACAACACTTTAGTTACTCCATTGCACACCTCTGACCACTTCCTCATCACCTTTCGGTGTAATCTACGTTCGCTCTCCCCCTCTCGCCTATCCACTATGGTTTCATCCTCACTTCCTCCACTGTCTCAGTTCTCAGCACTGGACACTAACAGTGCTACTGACATTCTTTGCTCCACCATCTTGCTTAGACAGCTTTTGCTCCCTTTCATCCAGCCCGCACCACCCCCTCTTGCCCCCTGGCTGTCTGATGTTCTCTGTGAACATCGCTCTGGACTCAGGGCGGCAGAGAGGAAGTGGCACAAATCGAAGAACTCTACTGACCTTATCTTATATCAGTCTCTTCTCGCTTCTTTCTCTGCAAATGTCTCCACTGCCAAAACTACATACTATCACAACAAAATCAACAACTGCTCTGACTCCTGCACACTTTTCAAAACATTCTCCTTTCTTCTTTGTCCACCTCCCCCCACTCCATCATCAACTTTTACAGCTGATGACTTTGCATCATTCTTCACAAACAAAACCTCATTCATCAGCAGCCAGTTCTCCACACAACAAACTGACACACACATCTCAACAACCAACACACACATGCTCCCCTCCTTCTCTATGCTCTCTGAAGCAGAAATCTCCCAACTCATCCTTTCCAACCACCCCACTACCTGTCTGCTTGATCCTATCCCCACTCACCTGCTTCAGGCCATTTCTTCTTCAATTACTCCTGCACTCACTCACATTGTCAATACCTCTCTTCACACCGGGACCTTTCCCACAGCATTTAAGCAGGCTCAGGTAACCCAACTGCTTAAGAAACCCTCTCTGAATCCAGCACTTATAGAAAACTACAGACCGGTATCCCTTCTTGCTTTTATTGCAAAAACACTCAAGCGAGTTGTGTTCAACCAACTCTCTATGTTTCTTGAACAGAACAACCTCCTGGACAACAACCAATCCGGCTTCAAAAGTGGCCACTCGACTGAGACTGCCCTGCTCTTGGTTACTGAAGCACTGAGACAGGCAAGGGCAGCTTCCAAATCCACAGTACTCATCCTACTGGATTTGTCTGCAGCTTTTGACACAGTTAACCACCAGATCCTCCTGTCAACTCTCATGAAGATGGGCATCTCAGGAACTGCTCTCCAGTGGATCTAGTCTTATCTCTCTGGTAGGTCCTTCAGGGTGTCATGGAGAGGTGAAGTGTCTAAGTCACATCATCTAGCTACTGGAGTTCCCCAGGGCTCAGTGCTTGGACCACTTCTCTTCTCCATCTACATGTCATCACTGGGATCTGTCATCATGGCTTTCCTCAACTCTACTTCTCATTTCAACCAGATGATCCCACAGTTGGTGTTCGTATCACTGCCTGCCTGACAGATGTTTCTGCCTGGATGAAGGAACAACACCTTCAACTCAGTCTGGCAAAGACAGAAGCCTTGTGGTCTCAGCCAACCCCAACTTTACCATACTCTCTCCATTCAGCTCGGTTCATCATCCATAACTCTGTCCAGGACAGCCAAGAGCCTTGGAGTTGTGATTGATGATCAGCTAAAATTCACTGACCACATCACTGCAACTTCCCGGTCCTGCCGATTTGCCTTATACAACATTAGGAAGATTAGACCCTTCCTATCAGAGCCACACAACTCCTGGTACAAGCTCTTGTTCTCTCCAGACTGGACTACTGTAATGCTCTTCTAGCGGGCATTCCAGCATGCACTATCAAACTCTTGCAACTGATCCAGAATGCAGCGGCGAGAGTGGTCTTTAATGAGCCGAAGAGAGCGCACGTCACGCCTCTCTTCATCAGTCTACACTGGCTGCCAATAGCCCTTCGAATCAAATTCAAGGCACTGGTGCTCGCCTACAAGGCAACCACTGGCTCTGCACCAACATACCTAAACTCACTTGTTCAGACTTACACACCCTCCAGAAGCTTGCGTTCTGCAAGTGAACGGGGCCATCCCAAAGAGGCATGAAATCCCTCACAAGGACCTTTTCCTGGACCGTTCCCACCTGGTGGAATGACCTGCCTGTCTCAATTCTGTCAATCCTGTCTCAATTTTTCCAGCAGCACCTGACCAATAAAGAATAGCACTTATCACTCTATTCGTTTTCTGTTTGTCTATATAATAAAAAATAAAAAAAAAAATTTGTTCTGTCCTATGTGTTCTGTGCTAGATTAACTGAGACTTGTTACAGCACTTGCATATTGTTGCCCTTGACTGTTTTTAGTTGCTTCTATTGCTCTCATTTGTAAGTCGCTTTGGATAAAAGCGTCTGCTAAATGACTAAATGTAAATGTAAATGTAAATATGCAAATGAGTTGTGATATGTGGTAATTTGCCCAGTAGAGCTTTTAAAATAAAAGTCAACATATGGTTTTTCCTCCTCAAGCATAACAGAAAAGTCCATTTTGTCATTTCATATAAATTACAATGATGTGTACAGACACTTGCACCAGTAACACATCATAAGGCAGCATGATAGATCTTTTTTTTTTTTAAATATTCAAAGGCGCATGCATGTTATATCACCATAGTCCAAAACTGACAAAAGGTACTTTCAATTAATCGTTATAATAATAAGTAAAACATTTTTTTAATGAAAATAAAAGCCCAAATTTGGACTCAATTTTTTTAAAAGGCTATCAATATGAGAATTATATATAAATTTATCATCAAGCCAGGAAGATACCAAGATATTTGTAGGATGTAACCCTCTCGTGCTGAGTACCATCAGAAGTATTAATAATAAAATCATTAAATGGTAATCTGGAGCGTGTGAAAATTATGTATTTAGTTTTGTAGCCACCCACAGCCTAACCACAAGGTCTACACTTCACAGTAATGGTAACCTCAAAAATTGACATAACATAAACTCTTTTAAATGTCAAATATAACTGAACATCAAACGGTAACCGGTCTTTCCCTTTACTGAAACACACAATAAACAGCACTTAATTTCAACATTTACTCTCCTGATCCATCCCTATGCAAAGCATGCTGGGAACTAGAAATCCACTGCCTGTTTCAGTCAATGCAACAGAAATGAATCATGTAGTCCCAACACAAATTGTTTATGTTAACTTAACATTTTACAAATGTAATTTAATGTAATACAATTGAGTGTAAATGACAATTAAGTAAAAAGTGTCAATAAACTGGAAATATACTGCGGTAATTTGCCCAATAAAGCTTTTAAAATAAACGCTTGCCCATTTTTCCTGCTTCTAACACATCAACTCTGAGGACAAAATGTTCACTTGCAGCCTAATATATCCCACCCACTAACAGGTGTTGTGATGAAGAGATAATCAGTGTTTTTCACTTCACCTGATGCTTTGCCTGATCGTTATGTACTGTAATTGAAATCTACAGATGCAAATAAATAGTGCTATAAAAGATACACTTAAAAGTGTTGGGTTAGAACACTGTTAGGAACAGTGGTGAACCAGTGACAGGGTCATGGGCAGCCAAAGCTCATTGATGCACTTGGGGAGCGAAGGCTGGCCCGTGTGGTCCGTGTGGTCCGATCAAACAGACGAGCTATTGTAGCTCAAATTGCTCAAGAAGTTAATGCTGGTTCTGATAGAAAGGTGTCAGAATACACAGTGCATTGCAGTTTCTTTGCGTAAGAGTCTGCATAACCGCAGACCAGTCAGGGTGTCCATGCTGACCCCTGTCCACCGCCAAAAGCGCCAACAGTGGGCACGTGAGCATTGGAACTGGACCACGGAGCAATGGAAGAAGGTTGCCCCGTCTGATGAATCACGTTTTCTTTTAACTCACTTCGATGGCCGGGTGCGTGTGCGTCGCTTACCTGGGGAAAACAAAGCACCAGAATGCACTATGGGAAGAAGGCAAGCGGGCGAAGGCGGTGATGCTTTGAGCAATGTTCTGCTGGGAAACCCTGCCATCCACGTGGATGTTACTTTGACACGTGCCACCTACCTAAGCATTGTTGCACACCATGTACACCCTTTCATAGAAACGGTATTCCCTGGTGGCTGTGGCCTCTTTCAGGAGGATAATGCGCCCTGCCACAAAGTAGAAATGGTTCAGGAATGGTTTGAGGAGCACAACAACGAGTTTGAGGTGTTGACTTGGCCTCTAAATTCCTCAGATCTCAGTCCAATTGAGCATCTGTGGGATGTGGCGATTCTGCCGAACAAACAAGTCTGATCCATGGAGGCCCCACGTTGCAACTTACAGGACTTAAAGGATCTGCTGTTAACATCTTGGTGCCAGATACTACAGCACACCTTCAGGGGTCTAGTGGAGTCCATGCCTCGACGGGTCAGGGCTGTTTTGACAGCAAAAGGGGACCAACATTAGGAAGGTGGTCATAATGTTATGCCTGATTGGTGTACATCTTTGAATTTGAATTATGTTATTGACATTGTAACTTTCTTAATTAACTATTTGAGTGTTGGGCAACTATTATTATTTATTGTGTTGATATTATCTTTGACTTTAGCCAAGAATGGAAAAGTTATGATTTGCCTATCTGGGCCTGTGTTCAAGTGATGCAATTATTCATTCCAAAGAATGCTCAACGAGAGAGAAGAGTCAGATAACAAAACAGCCAGAGGACTGATGAGTTCCAGCAGCAGCCTGTGGAGTCTGTATTGTAAAGGTCATTCACAAGATTAAAAAAAACAACAACCCTGTTTTAGTCCTGTTTTGACCTCTTACTGTAGATGAAGATCAAATGGACTTTTGTATTTGTATGGACTTTTCTGTGCTAATAAATATGTATGTCCTTCTAATTTGAACATACTTTCTTTCTTTCATTGATGCTTTTCCATTGTATTTATTTATTTATTTAGGAAAAGACCACTTACCATTGCAAGTCCATTGTGTCCAATTCCATCATTCTCAACCACAAAATTATGATTCAATCAAAAATAATATTTTTATTTCTTCATGTATGTTTTGTGCATGTTTTCAGTAGGGCATTATATTTGATTCAACATAGAATATATTACACATAAACTTTTAGGCTACAACAGCCATGATTTGTTTCAGAAGTTGCATCTGAATTGGTATTTAGATATATTTACAGACCAAAACAGTTTGGTTACCAACATTCTTCAAAATATCTTTTATGTTCTGCAAAAGAAACAACATGAGGTTTGATACGACTCAAGGGTGACTAAATGTAAATAAACAGAAATTTCATTTTGGGGCAAACTATTGATACTCTAAATAAGAATCTAAAACTGCCAGTAAATGTCTAAATGAGTACTTCATTAGCCATATTTTACTTATGTGATATTTTCTAAATGTGGATAAAAAACTATTGCGAATTGACATTTCCATTAACATCTATGTGACTAAAACGTGATGTTTATTTTCCTCTCGCTTCCTAGTAGGTTTAAAGGGTACGTAACACACAGTTTCTGCCAATCTCATGTTAATTTTGAGTAGCTATAGAGTAGTATTGCTTCCTTCATATCTCAGAAGAGTCTTTAGTTTTGACATATTTATGAAAGACAGATATGCAGTACCGATTCTTTCTGAAAACAGCCAAACTCGTGGAGGCGTGCAGTGGGCGAAGCTAAAGAGTCACAAGCACACACACGCACACAATACATCATGGCATTGTCCCTGGATAACTTTTGAAGTGCTACACATTTGTGTTGTTTACATTACATGCACTTATGTGCCGATTGCTCAACAAAACAGAAATTTGATGCAGTTTCACTCACCGCCTGCGGTTTTGACTCATGACCGGGACCAAACAAACACACTTGCAGAGCTCCGGAAAAACAAACTGCATCCACTGTTTCCTTAACGTTGGGTAATTTGAGAAACTGAACAAGGTTATCTTTCCCTCACAACCAAAAACACACTTCTTCAGTGGCACTGTTGATTCCGTGCTCTAAAAACTAAATGACAGCGCTGCTGCCAGCTTCTGTAACCCGAACAAAGCTTGCTGATGGCTGTGCTCTTGCTCTCGCTCTGGTTGATGTGTGCACAAGCTCATCTGGGAGAAGTGCCCATACAGGGAATTCCACCCTTTATGACTTCATAAAGGGCCATACTTTCCGAAGCTTGTTTGATAGTTCAACCATTATTTTAAATTGAAGGAGACCTAGGCGTGTTATTTCAAACATTCCATTGTGATTACACATGAGCGTATTACACAAGCATTAATAGCAAGGAAAGCCTTGACTACTTGATTATATCAGTCTAGAAAATCACAACTTTTAATTTTCCGTCAGTCTTAGTACATGATGTAACTATACACATCACAACATGTAAATAGGAAAATGTTGGCATTATTTTGTCACTTATTGAGCAGTAGGCTAGCTGAAGCCGTTTACCTCCAGTCTTTGTGCTAAGCTAGGCTAGTGATGGGTGTCAGACAAAGTTAATGCACGCATGGAGATAAGAATGGTATGTATGGACTTATCTAACTCTGGGGGATACGGTGAATAAGCTAAAGTCCTAAAAAGTCGCCGTGTTCCTTTAACTAACAAATGCATTCGTGCCCATCTGTTCGCCCATGGGCGTGCTGGTCTGAAAACGAGGTGTGTTCAGGCGCATTGTTGTCACGTTGCTATTTTGAGGCAACTGAAAACCACTGCACCATTGACCAACAAAAACCTGGTCTGAAGTCAATAATGCAGTTTTTGTTTTTTTGTGTGTGTTATTTAAAGGGCAAGTTAGTAATATGCTCCTATAGGCGGGTGCACAACACGTGTACACTCTTCTTATTACACACACAGGGATGTGCAGCAGCACACAAACATGACATATATTAAAAATAAAAGGATTATTCTCTGGAGAAGTCTTTTGACTCACAGATTCCGGCATGTAAATAGCAAATCTGCCATGGTGCAAGCAACTGGCTTTTAAAGGGAATGGGAGATTAGATTTGGTTTATTGCATGTTACGCCCAAAACACACCCATGACTCATTAGAGACTAGGTACAACCCTTTTGGACCATGTGTCTGGCGCACAGACCGTTTTTTTTTTCATAGTTAAACTAGCAAAGGTGCGTATTACGCCCTAAGTGCACCTGCGCCATGAGCACGTGCTCAGATCGTTAAAATAGGGCCCAGTGTGTTGCTCGGAGATGCACAACAGTTCTGCTCTGGCTTTATAGGTAATATCTTTGTTGAAAAAATTGAGCAAAAACAATATTCTGTGTAAAATATAACACTGTTAACTTATTTATTGAACTGTTGTATAAAATCATTATCACATTTGCACTTGTTATATTACTTGTGTGGTTACCTGTTAACATAAATGGCTATATTCACATTGATTATACTTGATTCTTTTACATTTTGATTAATATAATTATTCCACCATATCTTGAATTTTAGGGGCAATTCTAGCAGCATTCTATAGGCTATACATCACGCAGTGAGTTGTTGCCCTGCATCATGTTCGTCACCAATCAACTGTATGAAATGAACTGAATAAGATGAACTAAGTCTACGTAGGTCTGGAGAAGGTGCGTTAAATTATTATAAAACGTTATTTTTCCATTAAAGCGTTTAAATGACAGCCCTATTTTCAAGCTTTAGCAATAATTTGCTATCGAACAATTTGTCCGTAATTTCATTTTATAAAGACTACATTATTCCTGGAAGGACAAATGGCACCATGCTTGAATGGGTTTTGTTATAGTGACATTAGTGATACTGGCCTTTACAGGGTCCCATAGAAGGGACCGCTTTAAGACATCTGTCCTACCAGAAACAAATGAGACTAGCCTTGGCAAACTATTGATTTGGCAGGCTCATTTTTGCTTATATTTTACAACAGGCAGAAACACAATATAGATGTGCTCTAACCTTAAAGAAAATTAAACAATGATCCTCTCATTTTCTCCCTCCCGCGCATGCTTTCTTTTGTTATTGAGACACACTACCTTGGGCTATAGTTTGTTGAGTGTAAGATGAAGCCAGTGTGGATGTGTTTCTTCATGTTTTCTTGGTTAAATCAGAGGCCATGCAATACACTTGAAAAAACTGTCATGGCAACTGCCTTTGTTAACATCTTTTAAGGAATAGTTCAACCAAAAACAAAACAAATAAAAAAAGACATCATTTACACACCCTCATGAAAACCTAGAACGTCATGCAGGTTGGGAATAATAAATAAACAATAACGATCATGTGTGTGTTTTTTTTTTTTCATGTTCATGCTTAGGCAATGCTGTTGAGTGCTTTTGTCATTATATTGGCTTCAGTTCTGTTCTGGATGTGCCAAGAACAGGGTTCAAGCATTCTCAAATTCTTTCAGAATTCTTTAGGATGAAAATCATGTCTGCAATATTGCGTTGGAAATTCCCAGCAAATGCCATCTATGTGAACCATGTCAGCCATGCCCCCCACCAGAGATAAGGCCCAATGCTCTTTTGCGTTACCCCTCTGATGGGCATCAACTCAAACTAAATTTACACGGTACATTTTTATTATCACATCAGAAGCAACTGTAGAATTGCACTTGTAAATAAAAATGTTTACTTTATTATGTATGCTGTACTGTTCAAAGGTTGGGGTCATTACGATTTTTTAATGTTTTTGAAAAAGTCTTGGTGAGTCTTATGCTCACCACGGCTGCATTTATTAGATAGAAAATACAGTAAAAACTAATTTTGTGAAATATTATTACAATTTAAAACACAGATTTCTTTTCTTAATATGTTTTAAAAATGTAATACAAATCCTGGGATGGCAAAGTTGAATTTTCAGCATCTTCAATGTCACATGATCAGAAATCAGAAATAATTTGGTGCTCAAGAAACATTTCTTTTTATTATCATTGTAAGCAGTTGTGCTGCTTAATATTTGTGTATAAGATGTGATACTTTTTTCATGATTCTTAAATAGAATGAATTGTAAGTTCAAAACAAAAGCAATTAATTTTAAATAAACTATGTAAAAATCTTTCTCACTTTTGATCACACTTTTGAAGGATAAGTAAGCAGTTTTAGTTCCTGCAATGTGACAAAAGACCATTTTTTCAGTCATGACTCAGAGTCATCTCTCATTGCTAAGAGAAACAGTAAAACAGCATAAAAGCTTTCTGACTTTTCTACTAAATAAACCCAAGTAAGCTTAAGGTAAATCCATTTGGAAAGGAAAACAAATAAAGTTGAAGAGCTACAAAGGGAAAGACGTATTTTGCTGTGCATAAGAAATGTATTAGACACAATGGTATCCTATAATATGCACATATGTCTGTGACAGGTTAAGGGGGGCAGGTTTGTACTTACCCCAGTTCAGGGGCAGCAGCAAAACCCCAGTCATCCAGAGAAAGAGCAGCCGTGTGAACATGGTGGAGACAGGAGAAATGAGTGCTTTGTGTCTAGCTATCTATATATATATGAGCATGTGCTGAAGTGAAAGAGTGGGAGACCAGACTGGGAAGGGCTTGAAACGGTTACGGGAATTATTGCTACATGGGCCATTCATTTTCAGTTGCATAATATTTCAGGCCAAAAGTATTAACCTAGTATATGAAGAGCATATTTGAAAATTCTGCAATTTCAGTTTTTATTTGTTAGTCTCAAGAGCTTTTGTACCACTAAAAGAATATGAAGCCATGAGGTTCATATACCGACAAATCCAGACATGCATAGACATTCATCAACAGTTTCATTTTGACATGTTTTGCTTGGTTTAAATGAGATTACACTTTTATGGACTGAACATTACTGTCTTAACACACACATCAGAATCGCCTGTTAGAATGAAAACAAAGGGAAAGTGAGAAGGCTCTACTCAAATGGCTTTTTAGCAAATGTATTACATTGTAAGGATTGTTTTCACAATCTCAGAAAAGATTCTTCTAAGGCTATTTCTGTTTTTCAAAAGGATTTTAAAAATATAGGATGATTTTTCTTATTCTCGTTTCATCCTCCTCTCTTTCCCAAATACAATTGTATTGTTCATATGTTTGCATTTTTGCAAATAATTTGCAAGTTTGCAAATAATCTGGATGCAATCTATTTGCTTTTCAAGTTTCATAGCTGTGAGCAGTTACACAGTGAACCTGTTTCATGACAAGTTCTGACAAATATCTCTTGCCAACGACGACTTCAGGTCGTGATAGATTCCTATATCACATGCAAACAACCAAAACTAGCATTGCTGACTGAACAGGTTTCATATGGTGAGTGAGTCCACTTTGTTCCAAGTATATTAGATCCAAATGACATGATTCTGTTATGCAAGGTATTCAAAAACATGTTCTATGTGTTAATAATAATCAGGTAAAGTCCAATTTTGAAGCGTCTAAAAGAATGCCTGTGTTGGTCGTCAAGGAAGAATCTTTCCACAAGATGGCGCTATACTACAATTTCATGAAGAGCCATCTAAAACAGCCTCTGGTTTTTCTCGAGCTTCCGCTAATGTTTTAATGATACAATGTAAGAAAACAGGAAAACAAATCTAATTTATGTATGTCGTTGTTTTATGAAATATTGCTTTTGTTTCTTGAAAAAAACTTGAAAATGCGGGGCAAAAGTATTGAAGTAGCTATATTTGAGAGATGCGGTTTTATATGTAAAACCCTGTCCCAGGGTAATATTGGGCAGGACGTTGCTACTACAAATCGGCATATTAGTAGACTGTTAATAGCAGAAGTACTCGCGAATGATTCACTTTAACGAGTCAGTTGCTTTCAATGAATCAGTGAAATGAAATGATTCATTATTACGAGTCGATTGCTGTAAACAAATCGGGTTCACGGGGTTATCAAAACGGTATGATTCATTTCGGTCTTCTTTCGTATACTGATTCGTTTGAAACGGCGTCTTGTTGAAAAGAAATGAAACCCGCAATCTGCTAATGCTTGTGCCATTTTCCAGCCATGAAAACGGTCCTACAACAGCTGCAAGCACGTGCAAGCTGATGTACTGCAGGTAAAAACATTTCCAAGCCAAGAGAATCAAGACACGAACGCAGTAACGTTACACGAAAGCACTAGAAGTAGAAAGGCGTTCCCATACATGATTACGTTCAGGGTACACACACAGCATCGGTAATGTACTAGTTGATTTTCCAGGTTTTAATTTTATTGGCGATGTTTAAAAACATTAATTTGGTCAAATTATAGTTGGTTATTTTTAATATTCCATACTAATACAATATATGAAGTACAAGCAGTGTGTTGCCTTATTTTTTCTGTAGCTTGCCCATCACCGTCCAAGTGGTAATTGTGCTGTTTTCTGAAGTAGCACAGCTTTGAAGTACTTTAACTGTATGAATAATAATACTTTGCATGAATACTATGAATAATAATGCTAGTTGTCAAACAGGCATAGCCAAAAGTCCCTTTCAAGGACTAACGTTACTCTTTGGCATACATTAACAAAACCTAAACTAAACTCATTGCAGGGTCCATAATGTTGGTTTTAGAAAACAGCAACAGATTGGGCTGTCAAAGATTGAGTGCTAACCCTTCTCATTTACAGACCATCAATCTTCCTATTTGATGATATATAATAAGGGATGTTTATAGGGCTGCCTGTTAGGCATTCAATGCATTTATAACATCTCTCAAAATCACATGATGGTCCGGCACTATAAAAGATAACATGTATGATGTGGAAGTATCCTCATACATCTTATCCTCCATTTCACATAGCTAGATTTACAAAGACAAAAGTATGAAAAATGCATAAAGCACATGACGTCAAGTGGTGCTCACTGCAATGGAGCCAAATTCTTGTGGAAAACGCATATTTTTGCATAATTAAAAGTTAATGGCCTAACTGATCTTTATAGTGGTTCACATTGTTGTTGAGGATGAAAAATAACATTGATAAGATCAGATAAATATTTTTATCAGGTTACATGTTGAATCTAAAACGTTAACTGTCAGTCGCACACATCCGCCATGTTTGTAGTTTTTTAACACTTTTTATTTGTGTTTGTAGTTCTGACCTTAAACCTCCTCCAAAATGCAATGGGCAGTAGAGTGTACACATATCCACATTTCAAAAATCTACTGGGAATAGTAGTATATTCAGGGACTTTTGGCATACTCTTTTCATGCTTTGGGACACACTTATTCTAATCTCACATACTATTTAGGATGGATGGTATGGACATTGGGACGCACGCAGGGAGTGATAGGATTATGAGTAGGGTTAGGGTGTGGCTGGGCCTTTAAGCTCCACCTATTACATCCAGAAAGGGGGAGCTGGATGTCAATTAGTGACATTTCTTTCTGCAGGACTGACTCCGCCGGCTCAGTTTCCCTCAGCAAATCAGAATGCTCCATTGGATTCATGCCTTATATAGTTACCTTACTGAGGAGAAAGTGTTTGTTTAGCTACAATTATTTATTTGTAATTTACCATATAATAGCTAGTTTGTTCTCATTCATATAATAGTTTAACAAATTACTTTAATTCATTATATACTCAGGTTAGTGGACATCTGTCCATATATGATCTTTCAGATCACAAATAATTTTTCATAGATTAATATAATTATAAACAGCCCTTAATGCATACAACAACAAAAAAAATGACTTTGATGTTGTCTCCTCTCTCTGTGTGTTGATGTCCTCCTCCAGCAGCCCCCCTGTAGTGTCTTATGGGAACATATAGACAAGCTCAACAGCTGTGGGGTTCAGCCCTACTGGACCCTTGAGATTAATTATTGCTTGGTACCACCAATGCATCCCTTCCCATGGAAGTCACCATGGAAACCCTTCTTGCCAGTTTCAAAGTGCTGGTTTTGGTAGTGAAACTGTATAAATGAAGATATACCATTGGCTTTATTATTAATTTGTCTAATGACATTGTTCACTAAGCATTTTGGTACCACAAATAGCAGATCCATATTTCAGTTTTTCTGCATGTGATGTTGGTAACTGAAGGTTTTATAACTTCTTATAACTTTTATGTCTCTGTAAATTCTGTTTTAAGATGATAGCTGTGTTTTTAGAACATGTTAGCTGTTTTCTTAGCTGGTCTGAGAAGGTGATTAGCTGGTCCAAGTGGATATGACATGTTTGATTGTCAACCAGCTATTGGAGAAACTATTAACCTGCTAAGGGCCAGTTTAGACCAGCTAGAAAACAGCTACCATATTTCAAAAAACAGATACTAGTTTAAGCTGGATTTTACATCGGTAAACTGCTTTCACAAACCTATAACAGGAGCAAAATCAACTTGCATCAGCACAGCATGAGATATTGTCACGTTTGTCTGAGACAGTGTTATTTTAATATTAGACATACTATTATAGGTGTGAATTATCTTTTTATGTTTCATTTTTAGAAGTTTTAGAACTTTCACAATATTTCACATCTATATTCACAATAGAATATAGATAACGTATCAAATGTTGAAAGTGAGACATTTTGAAATGTCATGCCAAATATTGGCTCATTTTGGATTTCATGAGAGAACACATTCCAAAAAAGTTGGGACAGGTAGCAATAAGAGGCCGGAAAAGTTAAATGTATAAGGAACAGCTGGAGGACCAATTTGCAACTTATTAGGTCAATTGGCAACATGATTGGGTATAAAAAGAGCCTCTCAGAGTGGCAGTGTCTCTCAGAAGTCAAGATGGGCAGAGGATCACCAATTCCATTTTTACGGGTTTAAATAGAATTAGTGATTTAAAAGCCCCCGCCGGGGGCTTTTAAATTAACTATAATAACTCTGAGGTGAAGCACTCCTGGGGCTTATCCTACAGCTACAGACTGGCTGATTAGGAAGAGCCTGGTAACACCTTCTCGTTTCTATTTGGGATGTGAGGAATGCATTGACACCTCTTGACACAGTCCTAACCAGGTGAAACGTTTCTATACTGCCATGGCATAGAATATCAATGGAGAAAGGCATATAGTGCATCTTAACATCATAATATGCATCAAATAATTCACATGCCATATTGCTAAATGTACACAATCTTTCATATCAACAGAAAAATATACTGGTATGGCTTCTCTTGAGACTCCCCTGCTGCACATTATTATTATAATAATGATGATATGCTAAATCCTGCATGAAGCGATTGGTTACAAGGGAGTTTGTGATGTCAGAAACAACAGCTATTTTAAACTGCAGCCTGTGGTTCACTGCAGTTTTAAGGAGAAAATACTCAGCAATGGTGTTGACTGATGGTTTGTCTGAAAGCATAAAATAGTAAAAGCAAACACCACGTAGACATATAAACATTTAAAAACTTGATTTTCATCACAAGGGTTCCGTTTTAGTTATTTTAGTACTCATCAAATTTGACTAAATAAAAAGAAATCTTATTTTAGTTAAAAACTATTTTTTAAATAACTATTTAAGTTATTACGTTTATTTCAATTCAAGTATGGTTTTAGTTAACTATAATAACTCTGAGGTGAAGCACTCCTGGGGCTTATCCTACAGCTACAGACTGGCTGATTAGGAAGAGCCTGGTAACACCTTCTCGTTTCTATTTGGGATGTGAGGAATGCATTGACACCTCTTGACACAGTCCTAACCAGGTGAAACGTTTCTATACTGCCATGGCAACACACCCTACTTGGCTCATAGCCAATCAGTGGCTTCTACTGTCTCCTGTCTGTCAGACTGCTTATGTTTCAGGCCACATGTGGTTTGACACAAAGCAGCTGCTGAGTTTTGTTGAGTTCTTAGGGCTCCCTCAGTGCAGAGTATTTGCACCAATTGACTTTTTCTTGTTGCTTGCTTTATTTCAGTGTAAATGTGTAAACCACACATGTACTGTGGTTGTAATTAAATATTTACAATTAATTTACAATATTATTTAATTATTAAATTAATAAAGTATAAATTAATATTCAAGTAAATTTTTATTTAATATAAAATTTTTAAAAATGTAGGTAATTTCTAGGTTGGCTTGAATACAAGAATAGTCTGTTAAGAATCTATTTAGGGATTGAAAATATGCATTTGGAGTCAATTTTTGCTTAGTTGATAGACTGATATGTCTTCCAGGCCAATTAATTGCTAGATATTTGGCTATTTTGAGATTATCAACATAAACTGAAAACTGCCCATTTCTGTCAGGACCACTATCGTCAAAGATGACAATTGGCATATAGTTTGGATTGGCGGTATGGTTCTGTTCTGGGCAAGAACTCCCTGCGGATCCATGCAGCCTAGCATAGATGAGAGCAGGGAGAGCAGTGATAAACAACCTAGGGTAAACAGAACAGAACCAACATAATTTGGGAATTTAGTCTGATTGATTCAGGAGAGAATGCCAAATCCTGACTGATGAGAGGAGGAGCTGGTGATGGAGAAGGGTAATTAGCTCCGGATAAACGCTATAGCTGCTAATAATGCTGAAGGAGCTTATATATGTATGCTGTGATATAGGCATCATATTCCTATAGATAGACGTGATCAGCTGACAGTCAGCTGATGCAAGCTTGATAATGTCACTAGCCAGAACTAACGCTACGCTTGATTTCTGATGAACAATTCTTGCTAATTTAATGGCAAATGAGACTAGAGGTCTCTACCAATATTAGGTCGACAATAGTGGATTTGACCCATATTGGCCCACGCTGGCCGATAACCGATTAATCAATCTTTAAGTTTTTAAAATGGATACTGAATGAACAAATATACATAAAATAGTGCTGAACTTTATTACCAAAATTGACAGTACTGAACCATGAAAATGTTCAGTACTTTTAAAATATATTAAAAAAATATATATTAATAACTGTTAGTCAGTAACAATTACATGTTAGTTCATAGCGTGTTAACTAATATTTAGATGTATATGAAAATATATGTTGAAATTAACAAATAAACAATACCTTAGTTAATGTTACAAATGGACTCTTATTGTAATGTGTTAACATTTTATATAAATCCAAACAGTCATGCTTAATGATGGCCGTCTTATATCTACACAAAGGCCATAGCATTGAAAATAGACACATATGTATATTGTATGTATACTCTAACACGTTATTTGCTTCTACTTTAGAACATCTAATCACAATAACAAAATATGTATTACAATGACGATAAAGAACTGAAATTGAATGCGTTTTTGATTTGTTTGTTTCTGTCAGCTGTGACAATAGTTTTCTAATGTCACTAACTTTAAATGTGCGGTCTCGCATGTCAAAACAAACTCCACGAGGCATCAGTGATAGTTTTTATTTCGCCTCTACAGGTCGCTCTCGTATACGCTCAGAAAATGTGTAAAAATTGTACCATTAGGGGTACAACAGCTTGTCACTGGGGCAGTATCTTTGTACCCTTTTCAACCTTAAAAGGTCCATATTAGTGCCTTAGAGTAGCAATATGTACCTTAAGGTACTACTATGAACCTTTTAGGTGTAAAAAAGTTACAAAGATATCCTTTTAAGGGTACTGCCCCAGTGACAAGCTGTTGTACCCCTAAAGGTACACTTCAGAGAGAGTGATACTGTATAATACCAGCGGACCCGTCTAAGCCACTCCAGCAATGAACAATTAAAAAAAATGGATCTTTGCCGATAACCGATTGTTCCAGCAAAACCGATCAATCGATCAACCTCTATTAAATAAGACGGGGAAGTTATGATATGAACACTCAGAATTCAGGGACGTTACATGAGGATCACTTTAATTGCACAAGTGGTTGTGTCTCAAGTACATCAGAGATTCGCCGGTCCTGAGCTTAAAAACACCCACTTACAGGGTTCTGCTCTCCACACTGCAAACTGACCCCCATTTACAATTAGCTACAGAAATGTGAAATAATGTACACAGAGATTTACAGTTTTCCATATAAATGAGATCAGCAAGAGCAGAAAAGACAATTGAGTATCTGAGTTGTTCACCAGCAGCTTGTAATGAAATGTCCATCTGAGAGATTGTGTTTGTGAGGATGAAAAAACATTCAGATTTTCTTCTGTATAAACGTGCATTTCAAACCTTAAAATAGCCAGAGTCTGTCATTCAAAGTAGGTAAAATCAATTGTATGTTCCTTTCTGATTGCATAAGTCTTTTTTTCCCCTTGCAGTCTAGCACTGACGCACTAGCTCACACAAATTCAACATCCCTATGCAAAATTACTAGTCTGACCACAATAACACAGTCAAGAACCAAATGAGAGGTTTTCCTCTTCATTCACATTCACATTTTATCTGCAGAAGTTCAGAAAAATGGAGACAACAGATGGACAATGTTATGGCATACATAAATAGCTCAAAAAAGCATGAAGGAAACATCAGCTCTAGGCAGTCACATGGTTGGTGATGTCAACATAAAGTAAACGTGTCATAAATGACAAATTTAATGCATGACTATCAAAGTACAGGAGTAATTTGGCTGGGCTTCTGTTATCCTATGTGACAGGACCTGTGGGATATAGGAAAGATGTCAGGATTGGTTTTGATGTAATCTAATATGAGCCCTGCTGATCCTGGCTACCTGACAGATGCTCGGTTAATTAGATTCACCTTCCGCTGGCACTGTCAGAAAAAATCAGATCATAACACAGCCAGCTGACCAAACAAAACCAGTTCATCTGATTAAACCTGAAAAGATCACACAACATTGCTCTGTTTGCGATACGAGTAAACCTTTGGCATCCGTGTGGCGAGAAGATGATAAGAATAGAACTTAAAATGTGAGGGGTAGTGAATAAAACCTTTGAATCATTTACCTGTACTTTTTTTAAAAAGCTAAGGACTGCCGTAGGCTTTGTGCTTTATTACCTTTGGAAATGGAGATTTACAGTTTTTTTATGATTCCAGAAGCGAGGAATGTCCGGTCGAGTTGCGTCCCCAGGGAAGTGGTTTTCTAAATCGAGCGTTTTAAAAGCAAAAACTCTCCTCAAAGTCTTTCTCTACAAAAAAGCACTTTACAATAAAATGTACAAAAAAATATAACACTGTTTATAATCAAGTCTTCGTAACAGAACAGGTTGACCTGTACCCATAGAATTGTGCAAACACATTATTTAGCTACTAACTGTAAAACAAGGTGTTTTATACTGGCAAGACATACCCTTTGGTCGTTTAACGCAATATCGTACTGCACACTGCCAGTGAATCCTGATGCCTGTGGATTATTTCAAGTTTATATGTGGGGGAATCTCATGAAACATGCCCAAGTCGCATTTTACACCAAAAATACAAAATTATGAACTATGACCATTATTTATTTCTCTTGTGACTTTTTGTCTTTTGACAATTAAGCACATTTACCTACAAAATTCATATTATTATAATTCAGTTGTTCTCTGGTAATTTTCATTATATTCTAATTGTTTCATAGTATAACAATGAAGTTATTTTTAAAAAATTTATCAGCATAAATGGATGTTATGATGTTTGAAGGGATAGTTCATGCAAAAATGAAAATCGTATCATCAATTACACACCCCCATGTCAAAACGATCATTTATCTTCTGAACACAAATTAAGGTATTTTTAATGAAATCTGACAGATTTCTGTCCCTCCATTGAACGTCAATTCACCCAAAACTCTTGATGGTCGCTACAAGATCAAGATTCGCTACACGATCGCTTTATATGATGAACCGATTTAATGTAGGCTTTTATTCACATATAAACATTGATCAGTGACCATGCATAGAGCACTCAAATATGGCAAAAGGAAGCTCAACCGTACTTGCTTGACAATTTGTTGCATTACAGTAATGAGAATTGGGTGTGGGATGAGGGTGGGGATATGTGCACATATTGAGGGGCATAAGTGTCATAAAAATAAAGTAGCAATAGAAAAATAAAAAAACCAAGCTTTATTTTCCTTTAAGCGAAATATAATTTCTTGTTTCTTTCAAAGACATTTTGGGGTGAAATATGACACGTCTTGACTGGTTTCGTGAGATTCACCCATGCAACCTTGCATAGTTCCCCAAAGATAAAAATCCTGCAAACAAAGCAAAATAAAATCATGCTTCCAAAGCTTCTCTTGAGGTGCAGGCAACTTGTAGGCGAACTTTTTGTAAATTAAAATATACAAGCGTTCAGAGTCTTTGAAGAGTTTGATGCAGCTTGCATGTGCCCTTATGAAAATACGCTAAGGCAGCTTTTGATTTTGAAAGATACCAACATTTTCGGAAATACCACTTAGGTGTAAAGACTTGGAGCTACACGACCCATATTTCCCTGCCTACAGTAGATTGTCTGTTCTGCCTCTTAGGTTTGAAAAGATAGCTTGCCAGTGTCACTCTCATTTTACAGCATTCTCCATAGTGCAAATGTGTAATTATTATTAATCGTTTCCTGTACTGCATGGAGTCTCGTCTTTAATGGCAGCTGTTTCTTCCTCCACTTTCCGCAGCAACTCTGGCACCAGACGTCATCTGTGTTCATGTTCATGGCTTTATTCACAATTAGAGCCCATCTGATGGGATACAGAGCACTGCCGGACACATGACATGCTCCGATATCTGCGAGCTTTCCGCCAATGGCCTTTGGCTGCACCTTGATTGCATCTTATTATGAGCTTGGTTTGTGTTAACAGCAGAGCAAGTGTGCTGGGAATTATTATTATTACATACAAAAATGACCCAGGGAGTAAAATAGACCTGGGCATCTGTGACATTTCGAAACAAAGCTCCTCCAGTGTATTATGAAACAGAAGGAAAACATTCACATTGTGATAGGCTGGTGATGACAACAACATCACCGCCGTCTGGTGTTTCTCACCCTGTCTTACCCTGATGGGTCGCTCTGTGACTCCGTGCTTTTACTGTCCCTGTTGACATCACTGTGAAAAATGATACAGCAGGGTATAGCGCAACAGCTTGTGTTTGGTAAAACCTCCGGTCCCTCGTATTTTTGCTCTGACGCTGATATTAGGGAGTGGAAGCTCTTTAACAATTCATACATACACGTATAGCTCATGTGATTTGATTCCAGCAATACTAAAGCAGTCAACAGGAAGAGTCCATTGAAAAACGACGGCATTAAACCGTAAAGGATTTTCTGTGTCCTCACATCATGCTTTTCCGGTGGTTTGCTTGTTGAGGGCTGTTTAGTTTGCCGTTCTGTGAAGGACTGAGTGTGGCAGAAGGGGCGGAGTCAAGCTGCTTGTATAAAGCTCTAAGTTCTTTCACTTCTTCAAGTACGTCACGTGCCTGCCCCCAAGTGGATGCTGCTTCCTCAAGAAGCCGTTCCGCCTCCATCCGTTGACCCTCTGGGCTGGAGCTCTTTCCAGCTGGCGATCCCTTCCCCTTGCCCTGTGCCCGCACCTCTGTCAGCAGTTCTTGAGTTCTCTCCAGCTTCTGGGTGATGAGGTCTTGGAGCTGGCCGATGGGCTGCACTGGCGCTGAAGTCGAGCAGTGTGGTAGGGCCCGTGTCTCGCAGTGCGTGAGGATCTCATCCATGGAAGCACAGCGGTTCTTCTCGGATGTAGGCGGTTTTTTGCGGAGCTGCGGCGTCCGATGGTTTTCCGACCAGTCAAAGGCGCTCTCGCTTTTCCGTGGCAGACTCTGGGACTTTCCGGGGGTCTCGTTACATGTTGAGAGCTTCAGGGTGTCCGTGTTGGAGCGCTGGGAATCTAGGGTACGCTGAGAGCCGGCTTTATCAAGGGTATCCTCATGAGAGTCCTGACTCTGCGCTGTGAGGACGTCTTCTTCCTGGATAAGGTCAAGTGTCAGCATGCCATCCGAGTTTGTGGTAGAAGCCTGAAAAGAGTGAGGAGATCTTAGATAAAAGTCTTTCTGTCTTTCTGAATCTAACGACTCATTGTGATGACATTTGAAGTTAAATATAAAGGTGAAGAAGTACTTCCGCACTGCTTACGTTCTCTGAGTTAACCTTTTTAAAATAGCAGGGCTCAACAAGAAGGATGTAAAATTTCCAATATGAATTGTAATAGTTAAAAATGACAAACCGTTTAGTAATCTTTTACTATGTATTAGGGCTGTCAATAGATTACATTTTTAATTGTGAATAATTGCACACTTGTCGTGAAATTAATACGCCATTTATCTCATTAAACTCATTCATTTTGTCAAAATTTGCTATATCCAAAGTAAACAATAAGATTGAAGGGTGATTCTCACAAAACTGTTTTCTGCAAGCTTCAAGGATCATTGGAGACTCTAAAATGACACCAAATAACCAAATATAAAAAGTCCATATAATTGTATTATATAATACATTTATACACACCATGGGTGCCATGGTAAAAAAAACATTACATAAAAAAACTTTACAGAATTCACAGTGTATAGTATCTGTACAGAGCAACAATGAGATTGTTTTCATTTTAGACATTAAGCTGTGATACCGACCAGGACCACACGGAGACACCAGAAAACTCCTAAATCAACTGCTTTGACTGCAAAAACCTACAATTACTAAACACAGCAACATACACATGACAAATCAAACATCCTTCCTGAGTGTGTGTGGAAACAATACGAATGTACTGTGTGTCTGTACATGAATGCAGCGTGCGATCAGTGATCGAGAGTGCGCACATACACGGTTTGTTGTTTGTGCATCAGACACTCACGCGCTTACTGTACGACTCCGGTACCGGACGTCACCGAAATTGCACTCTTCAGAAACAATCGCAGAACATAACAGAGCTCGTATTTTAAAGCAAAGCACACACTGGAATGAATAATTCACTAAAAATGCAATGTGAGTCTCTATTCTCTCTGATATGTCTGATGTAATCAGCCTGGCCTTCTTTACATTAGAGCTGTTTTGGACTGTTTGAATGATTTCGATTGCTGGATCACTGACAACTTTCCCTTAAAAAATGGCTTCAAATGGCCTGGCCACAAACAGAGAAGCAGGGTGCGTCTCAATCAGCTCCCTAGTTCAGTAGTCAGGGCACTGATCAGGGAGTGAGCCCACTGACTTGTGTGCTGACTTAGTGCCCTGACAACTGACCTAGGGAGCTGACTGAGACTCACCCGCAGAATCGAGTTAAAGAGTTAGAGAATGGCTATTTCCTCCTCCCAGGGTTGCAGGTGCTGTAGATGCTCAGTGTGATTGTGATAACCTTGTGATAACTTCTAACATCATCTAACTGCGTGATAGTGATGGGCAGGTTGAAGCCAGTTGAAGCAAATGTGCTTATTGTGCTAGAATCAATCTAATACCTGTCTCCACGGTGGGCCCTGCTGGTCAGAACAGTGTAAATGCAACAAGGCCAAACATGCATAAAAACACCTTTTACAAATCTATTGCAAATGCTTTATTGAAAGTAAAATGCAATTAAGTAATCATCTAATAATATTAAACATTAAGTGTCTATAAATTCTTTTATCAATTGTCAGGGCTTGTTTTGTTTGTTCCATGGATGGCTCAGATAAACAAGCCAATACGAGACTTGACTAATATTATTCCTTTTAATTATACTAATGTCTCATTAAAACATCTAAAAATGTATAAAACTAATCAGAGATCAGGTTGTTAAATGGTTCTCAGTGACTCCTCACGATTCATGGGTTACAGAGATCATCGCCCCCTAGCGGTGAACCATTGACATTTCGAAGTGTTTCGAAACAGTGATGACGTAACGAAGTCTCGTTTACTGAAATCACGTGACTTTGGCAGTTTGATACACGCTCCGAACCAATTGATTCGAAACAGAAGATCCATAAAGCTTCGAAGCCTCATGAAGCAGTGTTTTGAAATTGCCATCACTACTGCGTGACGAAAATTACATTAATGATGCAGCTTCACGTACTTCTGTAATTTATTTGCGCTAAATTATTTTAACGCGTTAAGGACTTGCGTTAACGCGTTAACGCTGACAGCACTACTACATATGCACCGCTTTGCAGCAAAAGTAATTTTAATTATGTATAATTTTCAGCTATTATTGCAAATTTTCTTTGTAAAGAAAGTTTAACCTTTGATGAAAAAAATATATATTTAAATTATTTTATAATATATATTATAATAAATGTAAAATGTACATTATAAAAAAATCAGATTTTCATGAATAAAAAATCAGATTTTCTGTTTTGTTTTGTTTTTTGGGGGGGTCCTAAATTGTCTTAAAACTGATAGCATAAAGAAGAAAGTATTTTGTCACTGGAAAAAAAAAAGACATACTAGTACATCAAATGGACTGCTTACCACAGCCATGAGGTGCCCTCGGGTGGGCAGACGGCGAGTGTGGGGTATCTTAGCTCTGTCACGCGTCGGATGGGCCAACAAGCTGTCCTCTTCCACTGTCACCTAAAGGGGTCAGACAAAGAGCACTGGAATAAAGCCCAACTGAATAAATCAGTCACATGAAAACTATCAGCAGCTCTATGTTTCACACCATCCTGCAGGAGGAGGGGCAGTATATTGACCGGCCAATCAATGAGCCTGTTTATTATATGTTTGTCATGATGTACAAATAATGACGCACGACCAATTGGGAAGAGTGGATGAATGTTTGAATTCTGGGCAAAATGCTTGTACAAGCTAGAGGGAATAATCTGAGAATTGTTACACTGAAAAATAACAACATGTTAACACACTTCTGTTGTTTACGAGAAAGCTTAAGCTGCTAACATCCAAGACTTTGTGTTCCGAGATGGCTTGTGTTTGTTGGCCAGTGGAGTGTATGTCTAATCTCTACTGTGTTTGGTCAGGGTTTATGGACTAAGGGAGGGTTGGTACACAACAAAACAGCATATTTGTTTAGAAGATTACTTTTGTTTCTTAGCATCTAGCATCTTGTTTTTTCATCTAGCAACAGCATGGTGAGTGCTTCGTGTACCCTACTTGTGGTGGTGAGTTTCACACAATTAAGCTCAGAATACGTAAAGATCTAGTATATATTTGTGCATGTTGTTTGTTTGGCTATAGTGAATGCATATTCTCATTATCTAGTAGGCTGCCTACTGTAGGCACTAAGCCTGCCTACACATTTCCCACACTTGCAGCATGCAGCAGTGCTTGGCAACAGATAAGCAGTGCATTGATATACTGAATTTAGCAAAACCAAACCATCCAGATCAGAAAAAAAATATGTCTGATTCTGTACTGATTCTTAAAATGTCAAGATTGATCACTCTTTTAATCAATGTTTTTATCTGATACATGAAAAATTGTGCAAAACTACTGTCAGTGATGGTCGAGTCAGTGATGTTTTCAACTGCTTTCAGTTCCACAACCACAAATAATTGACATGCCTGTTTACATTATATGTGAAATAATCACAAATTAATTATCGAAATTAAGGGTTGCACAGACTAGTTGACTTTAATGCTCTTTAACGTCGACTGGTTCATGGCCTATAGAGGGCGCAACAGGATAAGAAATCTTTGAAGTCCACTTTTACGCTCCATTTCCAAACAGTTAAAATGACCAGTAAATGCGTACTCCAAGAGCGCTACACAAGATATGTTTGATTATACTATCTGGGTGCTCAAAATTGCAAGTTTTAAACAGCTTATTGTATGCATAATTTAATCCCCGTTCTAAACTAATGCACTGTTGCATTGTAAGGTGCGCACATCACGCACATAAACATTCAGCACTGCAAAAATGTATTGTCAACACTGATTTTATCAATAAATAGTGTAGAAAATTTTAATTTCTAGCATACATTTCTTCAAACCCACAGCTTCACTATTATTAGAGATACGCCACCAGGTAGAATTAATTCACACGCAATCGCTCTCCTAAAGCATTAAATGTAGACTTTACTGTGCTACGTTATCTGTATCTGACAAGACAAAATATGTGAGAAATATAGCGACCCAAAGACAAAAGAAATGATACAAATGAGCTGTTATGTAGGAGCAATAGCCTTGTGGGCAGCGGTGTGTCAAATGCCATAGCTGTGTACAAGGCAACCCGTGTTTGTGTCTCAGCTCGAAGTTCTGGCTTATTTGTTCTTCATTAATGATGTCATCAGCGACTAGACGATGTGGACTTTCACCACATAAATGTCGACTTTAAAAAATGTGTTCAACCCCTAAACAAAACGCATACAAATTAAATAGAATCCAAAGCTTTTCAATTGGAATCGAATCGACTTGAATATTTACCCAGCCTTGGGAAAAAATTGAAAATGTTGTTGTTTCTTCTTCTGTTGTTTTAATTGATTTATTTTCAGCAATATTTGCTAATATTTAAAGGGTTAGTTCACCCAAAAATGAAAATGTCATTAATTACTCACCCTCATGTCGTTCGACACCCGTAAGACCTTTGTTCATTTTCAGAACACAAATTAAGATATTTTTGTTGAAATCCGATGGCTCAAAAAGGCCTCCATTGGCACCAATGTAATTTCCTCTCTCAAGACCCATAAAAGGTATTAAAGACGTGGTTATAAAATCCATCTCACTACAGTAATTTTAAGCGACGAGAATAGTCTTTGTGTGCAAAAAAAATCGGCCATCTATATAAGTCGTTATTTAGTTAATTTAACACACAAAAACTATTCTCGTCGCTTCATAAAATTACTGTAGAACCACTGTAGCCATCGGATTTCAACAAAAATATCTTAATTTGTGTTCCGAAGATGAACAAAGGTTCTTACAGGTGTCGAACAACATGAGGGTGAGTAATTAATGACAGAATTTTCATTTTTGGGTGAACTAACCCTTTAATATTGTCTTTTGGTAGCATGTTAGATTTTGTCGTAGTATCAAGAATTGTGAAATTGTACAAGTATTACTATGGAATATAGAAATGTTGGTAATCGTGACAACCCTAAACCATTCTGTCATTTTAAACTAGTATATAAATGATTATAACAACAGTCATGAATAAGGTTCAACAGAAGCATTATCAACATAACCGACTGTTATTGTGTGCTGACTCAGTCTGTTTCCTCTCCTGTTGAGTGGTATGGGAGACCTCGCCTGTTTAACTCAGCTAGATGTAGGGTATGAATCACACCACATTCGCATGTGAAAGGGAAAGCACAGGCTCTCTCTGATTTATTCAAGTCAATCTCTAGTACATTGAGTGTGCTGTGTCACGGTTAGGCATCCTCAACTGCCTGCGTGTATGTTTATGGTCCTAAGCAATGACCTGGTCCCCACGACATGTCGTGTGTTGATCTGGAAAAGGCAGACGCATGGATGGTTAGGCCAGATTGAATCTCGTTCATTAGTGGAAGCTGAAGGTGAAGATGGGCTCTGATATGGCTGCTTTAGCGCTGAAAGTCGTGACTGCCGTCTATTTTTGGTGGAGTGATTCATTTTCTCCCACTGTGTGTCGAGCATGATTATAGACCCGCTTTTAAATTGAGCAAATCCCTTTCACAAACAAACTGTGAAAAGATCAGGGAATGAGAGGGCAGGAAACTTTGCAATTAGAAGTTTTTATTAAAGTGGCTTCTCCAAGGACCTGTGAATGACAATCTGTCTTCAGTTTTTTACGTTTTTTGAAGAAAAGTGGTGCTTGCCCACGCTGATCACTGCTAGGGTTTTTATGGATGGTTGCCTGGCATTGTTTTGGGTTGCTAGGGTGTTTTGGGTGGTTGCTAGGTTAATGCTCACTGGCCCAAGACAAAAAAAGTCCTTGCAACCACCATTCTAGGGTGTTGCCTGAGCATTGCTATGTTTACAAAGGTGTTCAGAATGTTATTAGCACATTGCTGTGTGGTTGCTATAGGGTGTTTTGGGTGGTTGCTAGGTGAATACATACTTTATGATATTCCCATCCCTATTGTCAATCAACTATAAGTCTAGCACACCTTTCTTCAACAAACCACACGGTTGGAGGTGTCATTGATATCTGTAGCACAAATGATGTTGGGCGAATTATTAAGCAAATCTATTACTTATGGTTAGGAGCTTGTTCACATCCCTAACCATACGTGAAGAAACACACTGGAAGTATGGCATGGTCAATGCATTGCTAACTTGCGCTCTGGTTGAAAATTCTTAACTCTTTCCCACCATTGACAGAATTTTACAGCTTTCCATGTTTTCATTGTTGTATGGTAGGGGGTGCTATTATGCCACTTCTGAAAGAGTACAGAATCTCCAGATCAAAACACAGGGGACTATTAACTAATATTATTCCTTTTAATTATACTAATGTCTCATTAAAACATCTAAAAATGTATAAAACTAATCGGAGATCAGGTTGTTAAATGGTTCTCAGTGACTCCTCACGATTCATGGGTTACAGAGATCATCGCCCCCTAGTGGTGAACCATTGACATTTCGAAGTGTTTCGAAACAGTGATGACGTAACGACGTAACCAAGCAATACATGCGTTGCTTATGTATGCTTTTTCTTTGAAAATAAAAAAACATGATTTTCTCAGCTTTTTGTCAAAATTTTTTTAATGAAACCCACATTCAAGTGTTGACAAATAGTGCTAGAATAAAACATGTTCTTTCTTTTGCTATATTGCATATTCAGATATTCATACAACAAAATATTCTGCCGGCCATGAAAGTTTTGTGAAAAATATTGAAAATACTGGAGGTGGCTAGCAACTTTTTTTTTAATGCTGGCGGGTAAAGAGTTAATAGTAAGCAGCACTGTTATATGCAAAGACATAGGATTGTCTAGCTTACCTCATCCAATATGCGATTCTTGGCCCTGGTGATCGCTGCATTTAAAGCATTGATCCATGACTCCTTCTCTTCTGGACTGACGGCCAAAAACACCAGATTTGGAACCTGCATGTTGAGGATGAAAAATACTTTAAAACGTGTCCTGTTTGGGAAGACCATTTATCCAAATACAAACTGTCATACAGGCCAGTGCAGTTTATAGAGTAACTGTACAGTTTGATATATGACCAGTGTTGTCCTGAACCCTGCTGGCTCTTCATTTTACACCTACAAACACGGTGAAAATTCCTTCAGTCTTGTGCTAGGTGGACACAAACATGTAGTGAGCCAAGCATAAATGAGCAGGTACAGCCATATGGCTCTGTCTATGGACAGCTGATGCAGCAACAGTGTGAGGCAGAGACCCCCATATTAGGCAACAACACTGCAAGACTTCCAAACACAGTCTGCTGGAGATGTGACAGACAGGCGGCCCTTCTGTTGATGCTGCAGCTGTGTAGATAAGACTCTGCTATGTGCCCAATGCTACGTATGTGTACTGTTGTTGACCAATCACTTTGAAAATGAAAGGGGACATATCATGTGAAAAAGAAAAACATTTTGTCAGTCTGACAAATGTGTATATAACATATACAAACTACTGCAGCCTTAGTGAGCATAAGAGTTTACACTTACACTTTATTCTAATGGTCTCATTTAGACATTTTGTTGACTATAAGTAACATTGCACCAACATGTCAACTAACTCTCATTAGAGTATTAATTCAGTACTAGTAGACTGTTAGGGTTAGTAGAATAAGGGGTTTGGGTTAGTAGAACAAGTTGACATGTACTTGCAAAATTACTTCTAGTCAGTAGAATGTCTGTTGGCGGAGCATCACATTAAAGGAGTAGTATTAAAGTGTCCTGAAAATTTACTCACCCCCATGTCATCCAAAATGTTTATGTCTTTCTTTCTTCAGTCGAAAAGAAATTAAGGTTTTTGAGGAAAACCATATAGTATTTCCATATAGTGGACTTCAACTGGAACCAACGGGTTGAAGGTTCAAATAGCAGTTTCAGTACAGCTTCAAAGGGCTCTACACGATCACAGCCAAGGAATAAGGGTCTTATCAAGCGAAACGAACTGTCATTTTCCAAAAATAAAAATGTATATACATTTTAACCACAAATGCTGGTCTTGCACTAGCTCTGCGATACGTCATGCATTACGTCATCAAGATGAGCATTGGTAATTAAAAAGTATATACATTTAAGAATATATATATACACTCACCTAAAGGATTATTAGGAACACCTGTTCAATTTCTCATTAATGCAATTATCTAATCAACCAATCACATGGCAGTTGCTTCAGTGCATTTAGGGGTGTGGTCCTGGTCAAGACAATCTCCTGAACTCCTAACTGAATGTCAGAATGGGAAAGAAAGGTGATTTAAGCAATTTTGAGCGTGGCATGGTTGTTGGTGCCAGACGGGCCAGTCTGAGTATTTCACAATCTGCTCAGTTACTGGGATTTTCACGCACAACCATTTCTAGGGTTTACAAAAAATGATGTGAAAAGGAAAAACATCCAGTATGCGGCAGTCCTGTGGGGCGAAAATGCCTTGTTGATGCTAGAGGTCAGAGGAGAATGGGCCGACTGATTCAAGCTGATAGAAGAGCAACTTTGACTGAAATAACCACTCGTTACAACCGAGGTATGCAGCAAAGCATTTGTGAAGCCACAACACGCACAACCTTGAGGCGGATGGGCTACAACAGCAGAAGACCCCACCGGGTACCACTCATCTCCACTACAAATAGGAAAAAGAGGCTACAATTTGCACAAGCTCACCAAAATTGGACAGTTGAAGACTGGAAAAATGTTGCCTGGTCTGATGAGTCTCGATTTCTGTTGAGACATTCAGATGGTAGAGTCAGAATTTGGCGTAAACAGAATGAGAACATGGATCCATCATGCCTTGTTACCACTGTGCAGGCTGGTGGTGGTGGTGTAATGGTGTGGGGGATGTTTTCTTGGCACACTTTAGGCCCCTTAGTGCCAATTGGGCATCGTTTAAATGCCACGGCCTACCTGAGCATTGTTTCTGACCATGTCCATCCCTTTATGACCACCATGTACCCATTCTCTGATGGCTACTTCCAGCAGGATAATGCACCATGTCACAAAGCTCAAATCATTTCAAAATGGTTTCTTGAACATGACCATGAGTTCACTGTACTAAAATGGCCCCCACAGTCACCAGATCTCAACCCAATAGAGCATCTTTGGGATGTGGTGGAACGGGAGCTTCGTGCCCTGGATGTGCATCCCACAAATCTCCATCAACTGCAAGATGCTATCCTATCAATATGGGCCAACATTTCTAAAGAATGCTTTCAGCACCTTGTTGAATCAATGCCACGTAGAATTAAGGCAGTTCTGAAGGCGAAAGTGGGTCAAACACAGTATTAGTATGGTGTTCCTAATAATCCTTTAGGTGAGTGTGTATATATATATATATATATTAAATGAAAAGATAATTTCGCTAAATAAGACCCTTATTCCTCAGCTGTGATCGTGTACAGCCCTTTGAAGCTGCATTAAAACTGCTATTGAAGTCCACTATATGGAGAAAAATCCTGGAATGTTTTCCTCAAAAACCTTAATTTCTTTTCGACTGAAGAAGGCATCAAAACACCTTGGATGCCATGGGGGTGAGTAAATAATAGGGCTGGACCAGAATATTCAAATATTCGTTCTGTGGGTTGGGATTTGAATATTCGTTGTTTTGTTTTTTTTGCATGTTTTTTCACACACCTGGCATCCCCCTCAAAACGGTTCTCATTCTAGCCATTTTTAATAGGATGGACAGTTGAATAGAAACCCAACCTCGTTACACCTAATAAATATATTTGCTTCTTCTTAGCCTAAGTGTTCCCTGCAAGGCTCTGTCTAGAAGAAGCGCATGCCTGAGCTTGCATTTTGGGTTAAGCTGTGTTCGTTTGACATTGTGGAAAATAGAATAATAGAATCAAAATGTATTAGCCTTTTTACCCGTTAGGGATGTGACGGTGAGAAATTTTTCTAAAATCAAGATTTGTTTACATTGGAGATACTTTTCCAGTGCAAAACTTGCTGTCACCCAATGGTTGTTTGCTCAGGCATTGTTATGTGATTTTTAAGGTGTTCAGAATGTTTTAGTGTATTGCTAAGTGGTTTCAAGGGTGTTTTGGATGGTTGCTAGGTGAATGTTTCCAGCAGCAAAAACCGGTTGGTTAATTCAGCTTGGTGCCAGGGAGGGTGCACTGCAAAAATGTCCTTTTAAATAATTGTAACTATGACTAGCTTCATAGGTGGATCTTGGGGGGGGGGAATATAATGCTACAAAAGTGCATAAAGAATACTGTTCCTGTAAGACTTTTGGATTCTTTGGTAATAATTAAAATTAGGTGTTGAATCTTACTTGTGGAAGCTGCCCTAAAAAAAGGTAGGCGAGAGAAAAAAGCAGAAAGATTACGATTTTCATGAGGTCATGTATTAGGGTGTCTCCCCTGTTGAGCTGCATGTGGAACAGCTGTTGTGTGTGGGCCAGAGGGACTTATGAACCATGTAGTAGTGTGTTTCTATGTATGAAGGGGTATTTGGGAGAGTGGGTGCTGCTGGATTTTCCTAAGACCCTCCATGTTTGTTTCCTAGGGATTAACCCCTTGCCTCAGTGCTGGATTTTATAGGATTGGTCAGACGTAACCCCTTATGTTTCTCCTAGCTGTTAGAAATCCCGAAAATGTGCTGCAGAGTCTAGACAGCCAGAAAAAGCTTTAAACTAGAGCTGCACGATTGTGGATAAATTGAGAATTAGGGGTGTGTCGAGACACTTATCTCACGAGACGAGACACGAGACTGGGTTCATGAGAACGAGACGAGACAAGATTTTTTACATAGTATTTTTAAGAAATCCTCAATCATGAAATACATGACTAGAAAAATAGTTTGCAGGTGCATCTGAAATGTTTTAACTCAACATCTTGTAATGAATGTCATTTCAGTTCTACTTGTATGAATTATCATATGCAGTAAAAGACAATACTCAAGCACTGTAAAGGTTTTGCACAAACTCAATAAACTCAAATATATTGTATATATATATATATTTTAAATGAAAAGATAATTTCGCAAAATAAGACCCTTATTCCTCAGCTGTGATCGTGTACAGCCCTTTGAAGCTGCATTGAAACTGCTATTGAAGTCCACTATATGGAGAAAAATCCTGGAATGTTTTCCTCAAAAACCTTAATTTATACTTCTGCGTCGAGTGTACACCGTAGCTACGTCGTAGGCTGTGTGTTGCACGCGTAGCTTACGACGTACCCTGAAGTGCACCTCTCCAAAAATGTAACAACACGTCGATTCTACGTGGACCGCAAGCGCTGTGATTGGTCTACCAGAACCCCTCCCTCAGGGATACACATGCTCCCTCTGCATGTGTAACTGCGCGTCAACGCGGACAAGGACGCAGAAGTATAAATGAAAATCGACGCATAGCCCACGGCATAGAGGCTACGGCGCAGGTCAGACGCAGAAGTATAAATCAGCCTTAACACACACGTACCACACACTCAATGCGAGCGCTTCACTAACATGTAACACACTCATAACACACGCTCATCTTCTCGTCACATGATTAGTGCTGCGCAAGACTCAAACAGCTTGTTCTAGATGAGCTGATGGAATTGAAGCGACTGTTATCCACCTGAATTAAATTGAATTAAAAAAGCAAAACTAGAGTAGAGGTGTAATGTAAACATAGCATTGGCATATTCTATCCTAATTTCACCCTCACACAATATGACACGAGACAGCTTTTCACCATGACGAGAAATCTCGTCAGTTTAGTCGCGCGAGATCTCTTGGCATGAGATCTTGTCCCACCCCATTGAGAATCACAATTTTTCCTTCACAATTCTGAACAGCACTAAAAAAACTTTAAGTTCTCACAAAATGTTAATTGCTGCAGTCTGCTTAAAATATTTAATTAAATTCAAATAATAATATTATAATAAAAAAATAGTTTGAATCAATGATTCAATGACACTCATAAAGACTTCACTCGGTTCACTACTTGATGAATCAGTGTTTTTTTTTTTTTTTACAAATATCTTGAATGATTCTATGACAACTACGTCTTTTTAACAGTCACTTGTTAAAACCAATCTTATTTAAAGTGTCAAGTTACTTTCAAATGGTGATTTACTCTATTTTAATCGCTACCGTATACATTCATATTAATATTCAAACTATAAACTTTTATCCCAGTACTACTGTGATAGTTTGAATTATTGTAACACAGAAATGATGATACTCTGTGGTTGAAAAGATTTTTGTGAAGCTGTTTCATACCTATACATGAAAACTGGTCTCTCTGGGTCAGCGCCAACTCGGATCTGAATGTTCGCTCTGATCATACTTGTCAAATAAGATTGCGGGTTAGTGTTTGAATCGAGATCTGGATCTTTTAACGATTAATTGTGCAGCTCTGACAATAACTAAAGCAGACTTCTAAAAGGAAACTTCCTTTTACTGATAAAATGCATTTCAGAAGAGATTCAATTAAAATGTAGTGTTTAATTTTTTTTTCACCAAACGGATTTGCAAAAATTATTTTATTAAAATTATTTAAAATTATACATCCGGGTTTCATTGCCATTGTCTGGACAAATCAATAGTCTCGCCCCCATACAATTTCTCAATTTGAATGGACTTTAAATTGAGGTGGCATGGAGAATTATAGTTCAAATTTAATTTAGCCTATGGATGGATGGATAGCATGATGGATGGATGGATGGATGGATGGATGGATGGATGGATGGATGGATGGATGGATGGATGGATGGATGGATGGATGGATGGATGGATGGATGGATGGATGGATGGATGGCGCTATAGATGGATAGATGGATGAATAGACACACATCACCTTTGAGAAACTTGGAGCTGTAACGCAATTGGTAAGATGTACTATTTGTGTTGGTCTAAAGGATAAAGGATATTTGTGGTGGCCTGTGGTTTGCTAGTGAAAGCAATAAGCTGAGCTGTTCTTACTGAAAGCCAATTACACAGGATAGGATGAGCACAGAGGTCGGTCCAAGTTTGTGCTTAGACACTGACATGCCAACTATGCTGAAGTATGATTTCTTGTCTAATATTTCTTTAGACTAACGTCAATGTGTCTTAGACTTGAGTGAATGGCTGTGTTAACAAAAGTCAGTGTTTGGTGTTGAAAACTGCATTTACAAACAGGTGTGACTCTTGAATCGTCCTGTTCATATAACAGATTACAGAAGCAGTTTGAATACTGTCTGTATGGCTGAATAACCAGTTAAGAGTGCATTTTTTAGTCTTTGTTTTTCTCCGGATGATCCAATATGTGTGAATGTATGTAGAGACATATATCCTTGAGTTGTGCAACAGGTGATTGCTGTCTCACAGCATGACTGCAAACTGACTAATAAACTAGCCCAGCAGTGCTTCTGTGCTGACAGGGGCATAAACATATTAGCCTCTACTGTGAAAACAACTTCCTGTAGTGACTGACCGTGTTGCCTGGCTGCCGTGAACGCAGAAGCGTGAACTTGCTGTGGTTCTTTTTGCTCCTGCTTTTGGCCTTGCGAAGTTCCTCAGACCTCTCGTAGTCTGTGAGATCCACCACCTCCTGGATTTTCTTCTCATCTTTGACCTGTAGGAAAAAATACAGATTTGATTTTAAAATTGTGCTTTAAATGTATATACAATAGAAATATCTCAGTATTTAAGTATTTGTTCTGAAATAAATTAAGCGGGTGAATTTTAGTTTTCTCCCCAGAAAAACCATCATTATAATAGCCGTTTGAGTAGTTTTAAAAAGTTTCATGTAATGACTAAAAACATTATTATTAATGAATACTATTTATATATATAATTTTAAAATAATAATAATAATAATAATAATAATAATAATAATAATAATAATAATTAGTGCTGTCAAATCGATTAAGCATGATTAATCGCATCTTACAAAAAGGTTGTTTACATAATATATGTGTGTGTGTCCGTGTGTTATGTGTATGGTATGTATATATATATAAATGTATGCATGTATGTGTATATGTATATATAAATATGTATATATATATGTGTGTGTGTGTATATATATATATGTATATATATATATATATATATATATATATATATATATATATATATATATATATATATATATATGTATATATATGTATATATATGTATATATGTATATATATGTATATATGTATATATATATATATATATATATATATATATATGTATATATATATATATATATATGTATATATATGTATATATATGTATATATATGTATATATATATATATATATATATATATATATATACATATATATATATATATATATACGTATATATATATGTATATATGTATATATGTATATATATGTATATGTGTGTGTGTATATATATATATATATATATATATAGTGTATATATATGTGATTATGTAACAAATATTTATGTTAGATGTGATTAATCACGGTTAATCGGTTTGACAATACTAATAATAATAATTATAATAATAGCATTATTATTATACATTACATTTTTTATATATATTAAAAGTTTCAGTACATTTTATTTTTAAGTGACAGATCAGTCAATCATTCATAATTATGAATCATAAATTGTACGTTGTGTTTACAGTTGATGTTTAGTGGTGTGCTTTTTGTAGACTCTGCCACAGGTTTAATAAATCTATAAATAAAATATAAATATAATTTGCTTACAAATGGAAATTTAAAATTTGCATTTTTACTTTTAGTTTCAGCACTTGGTGTCCAGAATTTTTTGTTTCAACCAAGAATTGCTGTTTTGGTGCATCATTGCTCAAAATACTGATTATATTGTATATCCCTACAGTATTTACAGTTTGAGTTACTTTAAAAATGGCACAGCATTTTAAAAGTATACAATGTTTGAGCTCAGTGTTTTAGTCTAGTTGGTGCAGCCACAAAAGTTAAGGACATCTGGATGACCAATCTGACTTTTAACTGGGACAGACGTCAAAACGTAGCTCGAAAACATCATTGGGCACGGATGAAGAGAACTTTTTAACCCAGATTCACAGTGAACACCATGGTCTGATTTGGTATCACCTGCCAAACGATCTCATTAAGTCACAATCAATTTCCATTAGTGCTCTTCTAAAGACAAAAAAAGCTCTGTCCACGCAAGGCCACATCTGGTTGTGTGCTGTACTACAGAGCCGCTCTACAGTGCAGTACTTAAGAGTATTGGCATCACACCCAGTGCACTATGGGGTGTCACGACAGGGAATGGCTGTACAAATAGTGCATCTACTGTTCCAGCAGTACAAAGGCGGCAATTAACTAGCAATCTGATCCCATCCTTTTTTCCAGGAGAGGACAGTCGGGGCACAGTACATTTGCACTCAATACTGGACATTGAAAACTCCTAAATACAACTAGATTCAAGATTATACTGAAGTTTGCTGTAGTGGCTTCTAATGCACTTATATAGTGAGCATAGAAGAAAGGTGGAAAATATGTATTTGGAGTAAAAAGGAAAAAAAAATTCTCCGGGATTGCCTGTAAAATGACCCTGATATATCTGACAACACATCTGGCATGGAGTCTGTAATCCGAGATCATACTGAAACAAAAAACTTCTGTGGTCAAATTCATTGAATGAATGTGAACTAGACTACTACTTTTGTTGTTTTGCTCTTTGCTCCTTTAAACTGAGTAGGCACAATTCTCCTGAGTCTAATTGAGTGATTGTATACATACAAATCTAACACCATGTCTTTATTGCTCTATTTGGACTTCATAGCATTCGAAACCGCCACTTTAAAATGGAACTGGCAGATGCTCCAGCAACAAGCCAATTGTTTTATTAGTGACCCTTTTTAACTGCATCTATATTTAATACTGTGTACATTAAGCTTCTTAAAAAGATGCATCCTTTTGCAGAGGAGACACACAGTGTGAATAGCCAAAAATGGCATCCTAATAATTTTTAGGGGGGGGGAATAATTTCACAGTCTCACTACTGTGAGAATAATTTCACAGTCTTGCCAGGCTGTCTTAAATGTACTCTATAATCAAGCTTTCTGTTGTGTAACTAAAGCTGTCTGGAGCTGTAAACAATATTTTTGTTGTGTGCATGATGATAGAGAAATGTTCCGGGCTCAAAAAACGTAAGCTCTACAAACGGCATCGGTGGTGTGTTGTTGAATACCACAGAAAATCATTTTGATGCATTCATGTTTACAGAGATGCATGATAGGGCATGTTTTACAACTGTTTCAGAGTGAAACCAGACATTCAATAAAATCAATGTAGGAAGGAAATTGATTATATCAGAGATAAAAAGAATGATTAACAACATTTCATTTAAAATAATGAATTTTTATACTAAAGAACTAACAGACCACAGACAATCGGCTATCCACCTGTCACTCAAAGTGGCCAAGCCGTTAATTATGCAGAACTTTAAGGCTTTATATAATGTAAACGAATGAGTTATAAAAAAAATTCACCCCCTCACAGTTGTCATGAAGGTCAAAATTAGCTATATAGACCAAAAAAATTTGTACCAGGCTGTAAATATGTTTTTTTCTGCTGTAAAGTTGGGCATTTTAACATGGAGCTCAATGAGATTCTGCTTTCTTTTGGAGCCTGTCCCTAGCGGCCAGTCGATGATTTGCAGTTTAAATCACTTCCGTATTAACTTCAACAGAAACTGGGGGAGGTTGCCGTTTGGTCAGCACCCATTACTCCAGTCTTCAGTGTCACATGATCCTTCAGAAATCATTCTAATATGCTGATTTGGTGCACAAGAAACATTTCTTATTATTATGCTTAATATTTTTCTGGAAACTGTGATGGATTCTGTCAGGATTCTTTGATGAATAGAAAGTTAGAATAGAATAAATAGAATGTTTTAACAATGTAAAGGTCTTTACTCTCACATTTGATCAATTAAATGCATCCTTTCTGAATAAAAGTATTAATTTATTTTAGAAAGTCTTCTTTTTTTTCCCTTTTTTTTAAATAAAGTCAAAATTATGTTCTGTTTGTCAACAAATTAGCTTAACTTGTATTGGACCTGGAAAAAATCCTTTAAAGTTTGTTGGTTTTTTTGTTATGTGAAGCATTTGCTCACCAGCATCATTTCCAGAGTGTATTCCTAGTCATGTTATTCAACAAATAACCTGTATTATAGAGCATTTCCTGTTCAGTTGTTCTTCGTTTCGATTTGAGGCCAGGTGGACAATTCAGAGACAAACAGCCATCGTTTCATGTTTCACTGTCATTCAAAGAACCGTCTGCATTGAATTTAGCTATTTACTTTCTCCATTAACCGGTCTAACCTTTTATAAACGTCCATTAGGGTCACAAAACATTGCAGATGAGAGGGTGTATCAGAGAAGCCAAATAGCCTGAAGAGGAATTTGAAATGAATACTCCCTGGCAATGTGTCCTATCGGCCCACGTATGAAAAATTCATAGTGGAGCTATGTGAAAGATACGGCCAATGCTACTTCATGATATGAAAGCTGCAGAAGAGATCTCACAGGGTTAAATGCGGCATGTTGGCTCCGTCAGGTGAGAGAAGGGGAAACTACTTGACATGTTGACATCAGCAAGTACAAACAAACTAAAGATGGATTAAAGATGTTCCTCTGACTTCTAGCACAGTTGTTTTCAACTGGTTTTGCCAATATTGTTTACATTTATAAATAAAGGTTTATTGGCATAGATGGTTCCATGAAGAACCTTTTACATCATAGAACTTTTCCAATGCACAAAAGGTTCTTTAGATCAGGGGTTTTCAAACTGGGGTCCTAGGACCCCAGGGTCCTCCAGAAGGTTCTAAAGGGTCCCCAGAAAATTTCAGAGATGAAAAAGACAAAGCAAAAATGGATAAAGTCTACCAAACATAGACATAGTAGTTCATTTCTAAATGTTTCTCTCCTTTCTTGCCGTATACATACTTTCCAGAATTGTATATGTTTGCTTTGTATCTTTCTAGTGAGTTTTTCTCACTATAGTCCCCTTTATTTTGCTCATTGGGGTTGTAAGGCAGTATTCTTAATGCAGTACGTAAGCTGATTACATTATTTATTGTGAAAGTTGCTCATACAAATAATTTGTAAATGTTCTTCTTCAGGTTTATTCATCCAACATTTAGGTATAGCCAATTTAGGTTTGGAAACACTATGTATTTATAATGTCACACATACTATTTATCTAATTTTAAATGTTTTTTTCATACATAAAAATAAATAGATGGATTTTAGGAAGGATTCCTCATAAAAGGTTTATCATATTTGGGGGTCCTTAGCATCATAAAGTTTGAAAACCCAATGCTTTATTAAAAAGTTCTTCACATTAAGAAAAATATGGTTATTTTAAGAATTGTTCTCTGAAATGTTCCAGTGAACACCATTCCGCTATGACTCAGACGAGACTTCCGCGTTCAGGAAAAAGTGGATAAATTTGAACAATCATGTTTATTTTTTCCTAAACATTTAGTTTTAAAGGGTTAGTTCACCCAAAAATGTAGTCATTATTTACTCACCCTCATGTCGTTCCAAACCTGTAAGGTCTTCGTTCAACTTCGGTACACAAATTAAGATATTCATAAAAGCTTCGGAGTGCTACTGTAGAACTCCGGCTCACCATTGGCTAGCTCCTACGTTAGCATCACACGCATGCGTAGTTGTGCTCACGTGAACAGCATCCGCCAATGGTAAGTCGCCGTTCTGACTTAGAACTCGGAAGCGCTGCACTGTATTTACTACGTCAACAGCATAGGAGAATGACACAGACAAGAAGAAACTGTTGAACAAAGTCATCATTTTTGTTTTGTTTTTTTGAGCTACCTTTCTGGGCCTTGAAAGTTGTAATTAAATTGCTGTCTATGGAGGGGTCAGAGAGATCTCCGATTTCATCAAAAATATATTTTCATTTCCAAAGATGAACGAAGGTTTTACGGCTTTGGAACGACATGAGGGTGAGAAATTAATGACAGAATTTTCATTTTTGGGTGAACTTACTCTCACCTTTACTACTTCTGACCACGATTTTTGGGTCATGACCCATCAGTTGACAACCACTGTTATAGATTTTATAATTTTAGTCCAAAAAGCTTCTCATTTTGAATATCCTCATGCTATTTAACAAACTGTTGTGCCAGACCTGGAACAGGAATTTCTCCCTGCTGCCCTTTCCAATTCTTTGGAGCAACTTGCAATTGCAGTGATAATCATCTGACAGACTGACACAGTGTGACCAAGCTCTCTTAGAAAGAAACCACCTAAAGAAACCAGCCGGAGAAGAAATGGTTTGATGACTATACAGGGCATGACAACCTCCGGCGATCTCACTTTCCAGTAAGTGAGTCAGAGCCTTGCCAAGCCCTGACGTGTGAAATAATTCATCCGTCGATTTCATTTGCGACTCCACTTGTTAATGTAGCTGAACGACTGCACCCCATTACCCTAGAGAATGATGACCGCAATTGTAAAAGAAAAACTTCACACATCTTTCCTTGAGTATTTACATACTTATACTATACTATTGTTACTTATACTATTGCACTGCAAGATCTCGTCATTTCATGACGTTTTCTATACTACACCAATTCACACCACTAAAATAATGCAGCCCTACAATGTAGGACATCACATCTCTTTATTAGGAAATGCAATGCATATGTACAAATATGACTAGTAAACTGAAGTTAGATAAATGGGATGCATTAACTAATTGACTAAGACTGTTTATGCAATATAACGTGATCTGTTTCTTTTTAGGGTGGATGCTGACTGTGAATCACTAAATAGAAAGGAAATGTTTTCAGTGCCATCATTTAAAGAAAAGAAATTGAGCAAAGGGGAAAATTACTTTGTAAAGCAGGAAGTGTCAAGTCTAGAATAGGTTGTGACCACTACACCCATGTCTACCATCTATACATATGCCAAAAAGCAGAAGAGCAATATAAGGCAAAGACCACAACTTCCTTATTTGGTCCTAAGTGGGCAAACAGAAGACACAGGCAACGCTTATCTTATTCTTCTTTTCTGTGAAGCTCTGGTAGATGCCATTTAGGGTAAGCGGAAGAAACATTTTTACAAAGACAAGAAATTATGTTTTACTGAAACTGCAAAATCCGAGTTTGTTGATTGTCTGTCTTAAGCAACCGTGAGAGAGAAATGTACCAGGATGAGTGTGCGAATGTGAAGTCCAGGGTGAGCAAGACAAAGCTCTCCTAATATCTGTGCACTCTCCCTACATCTGCCACATCGACGCCCAGGAATCTGACCCCAAACAACACTCGCATGACATCTGTTCTGGGAGAGTTTAGCAGGACACATTCTCAGCTTACTGCCACCCTTCAGTCTGCTATCATCTGACTGAAATATGTCAATGTGATTTAAGCAGAATCGCATACAATGAACGGCCAGTGGGTTATTAGTGGTGCTTGCTATTACAATTGGACATGAACTCTTTCCCCACCAGCGTTTTATTTTTTTTTTAAAGTTCCCTGTCCACATTTTTGGTCATTTTCACAAAAATGTTACGGCCCCCAGAATATATTGTTGTATGAATATCTGAACATGCAATGTATCAAAAGAAAGAAAAATCACTTTTAAACAAAAAATCTGTTTTATTCTATCTTCATGCATTCCTTTTTTTATCAATGTGGGTACATTTAATAAAAAATGCAACATTTTGAGCGAAAAGCTGAGGAAATCATGTTTTTGTTAAAGACTACGTCTAGATCAGATTCAGTACAATGAGCAAAACATGGATGGGGTGGATCAAGTCCTTCAACACCCCCTAAGCTTGCATAGTCCTAACCACTTCCTGGGTCAACATTTCACTCGGTAACAATAGGCCACTTTGATGAATATACGGTTTACTGTTGATGATTGCATTATTTTTCATATGCATCTGCTTACATATGAGATCACTTGTTTCTGCTGCTTTTACCTGTGTTTTGATCTGGAAATACAGTACTCGAGATGCGTAAAAGCGACCCCCTACCTTATAACAGTGATAACATAAAAAACAAGATTACTCATCAATGGTGGGGTAAGAGTTAAAGTCAGCATGAAATAAAAAATTCACCCTATCTACAGTATTTTCTAAATGCATGTTATTGATCCTATTGTTAATGAGTCCTCAAAATGTAATAACTCGATCTTTCAATGAAACAATGTATTCTGGACTTCTCTAATAATTTATGCTACTTAAACTTTAAACTTAAACCGTTTTCTTTCTATCGACTGCATTCTTAAGGACGGGACTGGTGTTCCAGGAGAATGTTAGAGAAATGCATGTTTCACAGACCTACTTTGCCATTTTATCCTCTTCCAAATCTGTGTTTTTCTTACACAACCTCTGTAAAAAATGTCCAGGGCAAATGATCTACTGTTTTTCGGCAAACTCAACAGTCCTCTGAGAAATCTAATCCTATCCGAGTGTGAATGTCTGTGACTGCCAATCTTGTATTATCCTAACACTTCATCTCATGTGTTTTTGACCTACATGAGCTACCATTTGAACACCAGTCTTTGGCATGCTTTCGTTTAATTTCAATATGGATGGTATTCGACAAAAAAAATAACATTAACTATAAACTATAAAAGTAATAAATGGAGCCAAATCACAGAAACTGCAAAGATTGCCCACTTTAATATCAGTGTCAGGTAAAAGTAAGATACTTCTAGTCTAGATTTTATTTTTTTATTTTTTTGCTTAGGTTAGGTTTTAGGTTATTTACTTAAAAATGAAGTTTATTTAAAAAGGGTTATTATAATAGCCTAAATTAAACTTATATCAGTAAATAATGAATTAAAAGACATATATGTCATATATGTGATGTACACACACTTCCACCACGGAGATATTAGTCCTGTCCGAAAATGGTACATGAAACCACAGATGTCAAGTGATAAGAATTGGAGCTCAAACGTCATTTAGAAAACTAGTCCCGTCCGAATAGGATGGGATATGAATCTGCCTCCATCCAATCAATAACTCCATCCAATCAATAAATTATGTTTTATTAACAAAGTTTTGGAAGAGAATGCTCAAATGATCTATCCAAAACAACTCTTCATCAGCAATTACCACATCTATACTATTAGCATGAGAGAAAGCGCACATACATATACATACACACACACACACACACACACACACACACACACACACACACACCCACACACACAGTCGACCCATCAACATTCCTTGACAGTTTTCTAGGATGCTGATTTTTAGAAGGCAGACTGAGATGGCAAATGGGAACATGGTTTGTAATATTAGCAACACAATATTAGCTGTTTGATAACGTAGTCAAGTGAACGACTAATCATATTAATTACCATTATGTGTCCGATGTTGTAAAGAGCGATACTTTTGTAAAGTATTTAACTTGAGGAAGAGATGAGTTTTAAGGGATAGAATAATTGATTATTGACTTTTTGCTAAGGAAAGTAGTAGTACACTAAAAATTTCAGGCCTCTCCAATTGAAAATTTTCTATTGACTTGTCACATCTAAATTTTTAGTTGGCCAAATTGAATTTTTGTGAATTGATACAATTTAATTCACAGAAATTCAATTTGGCCAACTAAAAAAATTATGTGACCAGTCACTAGAAAATTTCAATTGGAGACCTGAATTTTTTTACAGTGTTACAAGTTACTATAGCCTTGTTGAAGTTAACTGAGGTATTTTGGCAAAACCTATAGTTTCCATGATACATTTTTGAGAGTGGTCTACAATTTATTCTTTTTGATAGTTTCTATGGTACTTCTGAAGTCTTAATGCAAAAAAATGCAAAGTTCACTTATGAAACTCTAAATGGCACTGATAGATCCTTAACTCGTGCAATCACGTCACTCTCTATAGGACACAGCTGATTGGTTCCTGCCAATGAGCTCGCTGCTCAACCTTCAAATACTTGGTCAGCATTTGCTGCAGCAGTTGTAGCACACTTTTTAGTGTGCTACCACCTTACCCAGCTACACATGTATAGATCTACTATGGGTAATTCATGTATGCTATATTGTACAGCAGCACCATGTCTTACTTGCTCACAGCAGCGTGTCAGCATGAGAATATAGTGTATGTATTGGCTGTAGCAAAGCCCGTACCATGGTCTGCATCTATTCCACCAACACCAAACATATCAACATTGTCATATCCATTACCACGCCAAACACTCCAAGAGTTGTCATCACAGACCTATAATTGAAACTATTCAGTACAATTTCTTCAAATATTCTCCTTTCTTTAACACCTTGGAAACAGCATTAAAATATATATATATATTTTGTCTAGTATAAAAGCCCAGATACCTGTTTTAGAAACATATTTAACTCCTCAAGTTGGGATAGTCAGATTGCCATATAAATATGGGAATCATTTTGGCATTTATCTATTAGGAAACATGATACCAAAACAACAGCATCAGATCATTAAAATCTGTTGTCTGTCTAGACAGCTGGAGAGAAACATCTAGACGACAGCATGATGAAACCTCAGTCTGTTAAGCACTAAAAGGGTCAATCCTCCCTCTGAGCTGTGAGCCAGAGCCCATATGCTGCCTCGGCATTGTTTGATCTGATGCTGAGCGCAGCAAACAGTCTTCTGCGTGACCATGACTCAACCTCATTCCTGCTTTCCTTCCCATCGTCCTCCCACACTGCAGTAAATCAGCCTCGCTCCTGAATAAAGGCCCTTTATTTTCCTATTCCTTCATGCTTACTGAACTTGTTAAACCTCTCAGAGGAAACTGTTCATCCAGAAGTGAGGGGAACCACTGTATGGAAGGCACAGTGTCAGGCACATGCTGACAGTATGTGTTGCATTGGACTTGGAAATGACAGTCTGCTAATTGAGTGTTTAAATGTTTACATCGTCATGTTTGGCCTTTCATCACATCTGGCTGTAATTCCAGAACAATGTCTGCAATTGGATGAAGGTGTTAAGCACTGGAAGATGTAGCCTGACCTGAATAGAACAGGATATTAAGAAGATGGTTCACCCGCAATTCTGTCATTTACTCGCCCTCATGCGAAGACTTTCTCTCTATTGGAACACAAAGGGAGTTTTTTTTATAGTGTAGAAAGTTCAAACTGCTGTTTTTCATACAGTGAAGAAGAATGATGAGTTGTATGGACTAATTTTATGATCTTTACTGTGCTTTTTTGTCCTTTATGAAGCTTGACAGTCCCTGGTTCCCATCTACTTTCATTGTGCTAAACTTCTCATTTCCAATGACGAAAGAAAGCCATACAGATTTCGAAAGACATAACGTGGGCATATGATGACAGAACTTTTTTTGGCTGAACTATCTCTGTATTTCTGTGCTGCTCATGTGAGGAACAACCAGAGGAACTCATGTGATATCATTACAAGAACTAGTGGCAATTAACTTCCTGTATGTCACAACAGATTATTCATCACCAGAACATTCATCATTATAGTCAGGGCAATCAATTATTTCTTTTTTACCTCTGCATATGTTATGCAAAAGATGGTAAATAAACCTCATGTGGTTTGAATTGGATCACACTAGATATTTGTAAATTATTTGTTAATATTAAATAAATGTATTTGAATAGCCTGACTCTCTAGTTTTAAAAATGAATGATCACAGACCCGTTATACACATGAACTCAAAGTTATGTAATCTTTCATCGGTAATCAGTAAACCATTGAGTGATGGGTTTCTTCTTGTCTCCTGAATTTTAATACATTGTGGTCAGTACAAACCATGTTTATCTGCATTGGAAGTATACCCTTATATTGTAGTCTGGATCATAGTTTCTTTTACGTTGTGTAGTTTTGTTCATGGTTTTCGAGGATGAGGGCATGTCATGTAACTCGTCCATGCCTCCAAGCAACTGGAACACATTTTACACACTTTCTCACACACACTATACTGAAAGCAGTACTGAATAATCATTGTAAGCATGTTACACAAGTAGCATCTCATCAGTCAAATCATGATGATGTGGAGAAAAGCATGAACAGGGAAAAAAGTTTTCTCCAAAACGTACCTCTTTTTCTGAAATGTAGAGTTGGTCTCCTTTCAGTATAACAAATCTGTTTTTCCATATTTCCCTGAAAATTCCTTTGCCACAGAACTTGCGAATCCAGCCAGTTTTGTCAGGCTGCACTGGCTGTTGATTGGCTTCCTGAGTGCCCTGCGTTTACAGAGAGAGAACAGAGGCATGCCAGTGAGACTTAAGGTTCCCTGTGAGTTATGGTGTCTGTTTCAAAGCATTTTTTGGGCCTTCATAAGTCTATTGTGCACATTATGCTGTCTAGGAAGGCAGTTCACAAGTTTTTGAGACAATTGTAATCTCTAGCAAGGGGGAGACTTTCTTAAAGACATCGTCTTTGTCATGTAGATCATATCACATTCCTGGCACTTACTCACTTTTCTCACACAGCGCAAGCACATACACACAGTTAGGATCTTGCTGTCTGAACTGAGTATGATGAGGTTAAATGGCTGTGTACATGCAAAATAATGTAAATAAAAAGCTTTTTCACATGTTAAACTCAAAGAGTACAAAAACAAATTTAATATACATAATCTGGTTAAGCCTTTATTTTGAAAAATATGCTCCTCAGCTATATATGCATGTAATCCGCATATTCTACTTCAGATGAAACGTGCCCAATCTTTGCCTGCTATTCTAGTCTGGGTATAGGAAGCGTCATTTATAATGTTTTTCAGTCATTTTAGACAGTAATTTAATCAAGTCATTAATAGTGCATGTTAAGTGTTCAGTTTGTAGTTCTAAAAACCATAAGAGAATTAGCATTTTCAAGCCACGGGTTCCTTTGGGAATTTTCTTTCTGGTTTTGAGAATGGATGATTTATTAATAATTTATATTTGTTTGAGAAATGTATATGCATTTTAAATGTTAAGTGGTCTCTTAATTTTTCCAGAGCTGTATATATGATTATATATATATATATATATATATATATATATATATATATATATATATATATATATATATATATATATATATATATTACATATATGACTGAATATTCTGAATAAAGAATAAAAAAATAAAAAAACTTTACTCCCTTCACTATTATAAGCCTGGTCAACTACTTCCAAAAAGGGCGTGCAGAAGAATAGCATGTCGACTTTAGAATTTACAGCTAGAATAAAATAATTGTAATGCATGTGCTACGTTGGAAAATGTTTTTAAACATTGTGTTTTAGTAAACTGAAGTGTTCGTGCTGCAGTGTTTCATACTAGTGCACAAAGGCTCACGGCGCTCCTTACTGACAATAGAGTGGACTCGATATCTTACCCGCTTTGTTGAACTGTTCTTCTTCATGGCTCAATAAAACGGAGCTTTCCGACTCTCCCTCCGCTATATACAGATCCTTCCGTGCACAATGTGTTATCTACAACGAAACAAAATCCTGGGGTGGACTCGAAACGTAACGCTCAAAGAAAAGCACGGAGCTGAAATGAGTCGCTCCCCCGTTTGTTTCTTACGCCTCTTTTCTATTTACTCCCATTCAGTGTCCTCCAGATCCGCGCAGATTATCATCCAATAGATTTTTCTCAGTGGTCACGCAGACAAATCTGAGAAATGTGCTTTCTAGAGCAGCATATAAATCTGTGATGGTGGCATCAACATCATGATCGTTTCGTATGGGTTGATCTCGTACCGTCATGTGTGTCTTTCGTGGAGTTGTGTGAGCTGGAGAACTTGAGGCTGTGTGGTCCTCTCTTTGTCCTCGACAGCTCCACCTATGGACACCACAGTGATGTCACGGGAAAGACAGAGAGGGGGACTCACTGTGCTGAAAGGAATGTGCAATATTTTGCTATAATTTTACATTGTGTAACACAGTATTTACCTATATTGTGGGCTAGCTAAAATATTATGCATATAGTGTTATATAATAGCCTTTATTTTTTTAAATATCAATGATGTGTAATTAAGAAATAATTATACACCTACTAAGTTTATCAGCAGTGTCAAAATGTATCTTTTTCTTATGGAGCCTCTAATTTATTATTTGCCTCCTGGATTTGATGAACTAATTCACATAAAAAATAATTGATGACACTGTGATTTAGGCGAAATATCGTTCTTGAATGTCGGTAAAGTGAAAAAAACTCAATCTGAGCAATTATGGTGTCACGATGGTTGCAGCAGAGATGAAACTGGATCTAAGTGCAGGAGTCGTATTAATAACAAACTCAAACTAACAGAAATACTCAGGGACAGAGCAATCAGTCAATAGCGGCACATGACAAAACACTAGAACATAACTACACACATGAATCAAAACAAACTCAAAACGTGACAGTACCCTCCCCCTCCCTTAAGGTGCGTCCTCACGCCGTAATACATCCAAGGGGTGGGAGGGTTGGAGGCTGACAAGGGGTGGCTTCGGCCTCCAGGGCGATGCCGGCAGTTCAGGGGACCAGGGCAGTGCCGACAGTTCAGGAGGCCAGGGAGATGCAGACAGCTCAGGGACGGCCTCCTTGACCGTGTATGGGAGAACAGGCAGCTTGGGGAACCATGGCCAGCAGCTCAGGAGACCAAGGGGGCACCAGCGGTTCAGGGAGCCAAGGAGGATCGGCCTTCGTGGTAGAGTCTGGTAAAGTGGGCATCTCTCGGATTTGGGATGGTAAACCCTGATCTGGCTTGCTTTTCCACCACCAACAGCACCCTTACTTGTTAGGTGTGGTGAAGCAATCAACGTCATTCTCGCGCGAAGAAGAAAGCGGCACAGTAAACAACAACAAAGGACATACAGCAGATCTAATTCTTCCTTCTCGGCATATGGCTGTTGTCACAAGAAGACAACACGCTCTGTTTGAGCCAAGGTTGCAGGCTGCAAGGAAAAACACAGCTGAAAAAAAGCATGTGCTAGTGACGGTTTTCTGTAAACCAATCAAAAAAGTGGTACGGTACAGTTTGGAATTAGGGTAGGCTACCATTCACAACCTCTGACAATGGAAATGGCAAAAGTTGCATACCATACCGCACTGTACTGAACCCGCTTAGTGGAAACGAGCCATTAGGAACGGACTCTGGAACATTACTCACTGGAACAGACTCAGGAAGATCACTCACTGGAAGCATTGTGACCATTGGAATTGGCAATGCTGTAATCCTTGAAGTGTGATTTTCTTTTTCTCACTGGAACGGACTCTGGAACATTACTCACTGGAGCAGACTCAGGAAGATCATTCACTGGAAGCATTGTGACCTTTGAAATTGGCAAAGCTGTAATCCTTGGAGCGAGAGTACTTCTCACTGTTGCTAGATCCATTTTTTGGGGGGTCTGTCATTGTCACGAGCCTGGTTGCAGCAGAGGATCTAAGTGCAGCAGTCTTTATTAATGACAAACTCAAACTTTCAGAAATACTCAATTCTCAGGAATACAAAAACAAGGACAGAATCAGTCAATTGTGAAACATAGACGGCAAAACACTAGAACATAACTGCACATATGAAACAAAACAAACTCAAAGCGTGACATATGGTATATTTTGAAGTGTTTTATTAACATTCAGAGTGTTTCTACATACTGTGGCATCTAAATTAACTGGTTTTATAAGTCATAAATGTGTTTCTTCATTCATTCTTCAATCAGAGCTGATTTTTATTTTTATTTAGCAGTATTATTTAGTAGTCTATAAATACACAAATGTAACATAAAAAAATTATAAAATCGAATTATCTGGTTTAATGCTTGTATAAGTCATAAATATGATTTAATATGACTGAAGCGACTTTACTGCATAGGTTTCAATTCATTATATACGTATAAATAAATGTATTGATTTTATATATTTTTAATTTCTTTAATACCATTTGATATAAAATATGTGGGTTAAATGATGAATTCTTTCACCTAAAAGAAGATTTTGCTGTTCCAACAGCAAGCAGCCCGTGACGTGTTGGGATAAGGCTCCCCTAAAGTGATGTAACTCAGCAGCAATACAAACATGTCCAACTGTCGTCTTAAAACCATCATAGTCCTTCTTAAGAGTTTAAAAATAGTAATGCATACTGCTTTGATAAGCTTGGGTCTGAAATGCCCCCTATGTTCTTATAGTATTTTCTTCATTTCTTCAACAGTAAAGAATTCAATGCTAAATGTTTTTGTCGTTAAGCCAGGAAGAGATAATTAGGTTACCTGAAAAGGTAATAACTGGATTAATGTTCTATATATAATCGCGAATGCAAACACTAACATGTTATACAGCCTTATATATGACTGAGATATTAAGATCCAAAATGTAAAATCCAAAATCAAGCTGGGGAACATGGTTAGCATATCGCGGATTACAGTTTAGGGCATTTAAGGGGTCAATATGAGTCAGTCAGAGTTGCTGTTTGTCAGACACATGGCACAGGTTGACTGGCTGTTTATCTGTTAAACACAGCCTGACACATGTATGTTAGTCCCCTAATAAAGAATTCACACATTAAGTGAGAAATAAGAGCATTTGAAAGCTGTACCAAAACGGAAGGAAGCTGAGGCAGCTTGTGTAAAAAAAAATAAATAAAAAAATAAAAAAATATATATATATATATATATATATATATATATATATATATATATATATATATATATATATATATATATATATATATATATATATATATATATATATAATATATGGTTATTTGTTGGTTGGTGAGACTTGTAATTGTAAAGATAATTTACTATAGTATGCGCTGAATTTTCATGATCCTTTTCATGAGCATTGCTGTAAGAGTTTGTTCCTTGAGATCAGTATTCACCACACAACCCTTGTGCTTGGCCAAAACAAGAGGCTTTCAGCAAATCCATCTAGGAATGGGCTGAAAACAACAAAATGGTGCAATCTTTTTCTTTCTTTCTTTCTTTCTTTCTTTCTTTCTTTCTTTCTTTCTTTCTTTCTTTCTTTCTTTCTTTCTTTCTTTCTTTCTTTCTTTCTTTCTTTTCTATGTAATTCTTTTAACAACAGTATAAACTATCTTTCTGCATTTAGCCATTTTATGTGAAATAGTTTTCTAATCCTTGCATGTACAGTATAAATACCCATTTTTTTAGTTAATGCTGGTCTTTATAAACCCAGGTAATCTTACAGTGGCATCATTGTAATGACACGCGCTAATCCAGCACTGAAGTAGAATTAAGCAGCGCCACTGTCCCAGTTTAAATAGAGCTCTTGCGCAACCGCAGCGGAAATCAGCTTATAGAGCCTCTTGAAGGCTTTCTGCTGCCGAGAAAAAAAGAGGAAACAAACAGCCAGGCTTGAGGTCATTTTTCTCATCAGGTTAAATTGTCCATATGAAGAGCTAGACATATTGTACTGCTAATCATCTCTGTCCTAAGATGAATGTCATCTTATTTTATCATACTTGATCGGTTCAAGTGTTTTCCATTCTGACACACACTCAGACAATTTTATTAAGTGCTCTGGCCCTCTATGTTGTGATTTGAACAGCGCATTTGTGAGGTCAGGCACTGATGTTGGACAAGAAGGCCTGGCTTGCAGTCTCCGCTCTAATTCATTCCAAAGGTGTTCTGTCGGGTTGAGGTCAGGGCTCTGTGCAGACCAGTCAAGTTCCTCCACACCAAACTCGCTCATCCATGTCTTTATGGACCTTGCTTTGTGCACTGGTGCGCAGTCACGTTGGAACAGGAAGGGGCATTCCCAAACTTCTCACAAAGTTGGGAGCATGAAATTGTCCAAAATGTCTTGGTATGCTGAAGCATTAAGAATTCCTTTCACCACTTCATCCAATGCTTTGCATTGCACTTGGTGATGTAAGGCTTGAATGCAGGTGCTCGGCTATGGCAACCCATTCCATGAAGCTCTCTACACACTGTTCTTGAGCTAATCTGAAGGCCACACGAAGTTTGGAGGTCTGTAGCTATGTACTCTGCAGAAAGTTGGTGATTTCTGCACACTGTGAGCCTCAGCATGCACTGACCCCACTCTGTGATTTTACGTGGCCTACCACTTTGTGGCTGAGTTGCTGTTGTTCCAATTGCTTCCACTCTGTTATAATACCACTAACAGTTGACCGTAGAATATTTAGTAGTGAGGACATTTCATGAATGGACTTATTGCACAGGTGGCAACCTATCACGGTACCATGCTTGAACTCACTGAGCTCCTGAGAGCGACCCATTCTTTCAATGTTTGTAGAAGTGTCTGCATGCCTAGGTGCTTGATTTTATACACCTGTGGCCATAGAAGTGATTGTCACAATAGTCACAATATTTTTGCCAATATAGTATATTTGTGTATATACACTCACCTAAAGGATTATTAGGAACACCTGTTCAATTGCTCATTAATGCAATTATCTAATCAACCAATCACATGGCAGTTGCTTCAATGCATTTAGGGGTGTGGTCCTGGTCAAGACAATCTCCTGAACTCCAAACTGAATGTCAGAATGGGAAAGAAAGGTGATTTAAGCAATTTTTGAGCGTGGCATGGTTGTTGGTGCCAGACGGCTGGTCTGAGTATTTCACAATCTGCTCAGTTACTGGGATTTTCATGCACAACCATTTCTAGGGTTTACAAAGAATGGTGTGAAAAGGGAAAAACATCCAGTATGCGGCAGTCCTGTGGGCGAAAATGCCTTGTTGATGCTAGAGGTCAGAGGAGAATGGGCCGACTGATTCAAGCTGATAGAAAAGCTTTGACTGAAATAACCACTCGTTACAACCGAGGTATGCAGCAAAGCATTTGTGAAGCCACAACACACACAACCTTGAGGCGGGGCTACAACAGCAGAAGACCCCACCGGGTACCACTCATCTCCACTACAAATAGGAAAAAGAGGCTACAATTTGCACGAGCTCACCAAAATTGCACAGTTGAAGACTGGAAAAATGTTACCTGGTCTGATGAGTCTCGATTTCTGTTGAGACATTCAGATGGTAGAATCAGAATTTGGCATAAACAGAATGAGAACATGGATCCATCATGCCTTGTTACCACTGTGCAGGCTGGTGGTGGTGGTGTAATGGTGTGGGGGATGTTTTTTTGGCACACTTTAGGCCCCTTGGTGCCAATTGGGCATTGTTTCTGACCATGTCCATCCCTTTATGACCACCATGTACCCATTCTCTGATGGCTACTTCCAGCAGGATAATGCACTATGTCACAAAGCTCGAATCATTTCAAATTGGTTTCTTGAACATGACAATGAGTTCACTGTACTAAAATGGCCCCCACAGTCACCAGATCTCAACCCAATAGAGCATCTTTGGGATGTGGTGGAACGGGAGCTTCGTGCCCTGGATGTGCAATGAAGGGAGGGTCAAACACAGTATTAGTGTGGTGTTCCTAATAATCCTTTAGGTGAGTGTGTGTGTGTGTGTATATATATGTGTATATATATATATATATATGTGTATATATATATATATATATATATATATATATATGCTCATTGAGAGAGAGAGAGAGAGAGAGAGAGAGAGAGAGAGAGAGACTTGTGTTCTCAGAATAGCATTCTCATTTGCCATTGACTACTAAAAGCTATATTGGTTTCAAGGTTAAGTTTGTATTATTGGCTGATTATATTGATCTGTAGGACAGCAGTGGATTGACCGTCAGATGTGATGGTGGGAAAAGATGGTGGGCTGCCACTATTGCCAGCCACTGGATATTCTTGGGTGGAGATGAACAGACGTTTATACAGTAGATTATGGGGGTGCAGTTGGTCTTAGTTTATCCACCAACATATAGGCCACAATACAGACAACATTTGTAAGGGAGTGTCTTTTAAACAACTAATATTTAAAGGTTAGATGCCTAAATAACCTTTAATCTTCATTGGTGAAGAAAGCAAAAAAGCCATATAGAGTAGAACAATAATCAAACCTGTCTCCAGATTTTTTCTTATTTAAACTGTGATTGGGTTTTTCTGCAGGTGACAGACAGCCTATCAGTAATCACTCTTGTAGGGTCACGTGAAGTTCAATGATTTCAAGTATTTTTTGAACACTGATCAATTGATGGCAAAATAGAGGGCTGTTCCTCTGTGCAGTGCGCTCAGATTAAAAGATTAAATATTTGTTTCAATTTAAGTGTTTTGCTTTGTTTGCCTAAAACGAACCATATCACCTTCAAAAACTCGCCGTCCAACTAAAACATGCTACCCTGCGAGATGTAAATTGGCATATACTTGCTGCATGTCTCATAAAACATAAAAAAATGTAAACGTCTGGCGAAAGAGAAGAGCAGACATATGGATAAGTCTGAAAAAGCGTGACGACACGAAAGAGAGCTCAGTTCAGTCCGGTTTTCTGTGCGCACACAGAAAGATGCCTCTCAGATGCCAGAGCGATTTTAGTCGATTTAATCCACTAGAATCGTATTGTTTCTAAAATATATTTAATCAACTAAAACTAGACTAAAACTAAAACAATTCAGATGCCTAAAATGTGACTAAAACTAAATGGCATTTTAATCAAAAGACTATTACTAAAACTAAATCAAATCAGTTTACTGTCAAAATTAACACAGGCATGAAGTATGATTTTTCTGTGGATTTGCCTGCCAAGTTGCCATAGCCTTGTGGTTACACCACTAACGCATAGGTAAAGTTTGACAATGACGTTAGTTAGCATGCAAAAACGAAGTTGGCCTAATAATGTTAACCGAAGTCCTTAAAATATGTTTTAGCATAATCTTTTCAAATAAACACAATGTAGAAACCTTTATTTTCAAGTAACTTTTAAACAAATATTTAAATGAGTTCGAAGGTCGTCGTATGCTAGCATGTCAGATGGAGCATCACTGACTGGCTTAAATCACCATGATGGCCACTTTTGATACTTTTAAAAGCAAGTACTTCTGTACTTTTGCTTAAGTAAAAATAAATTTTTGTATCGGAGTAATATTTGACTAGTAGTACTTTTACTCAAGTAATGGATTGTGTACTTTGTCCACCGGATGAGTGTTTAGTAATGTAGTCTTAGTGGAATCACATGACAGATGCTGATAAGAAATTGATCTAAGCGGCCAACTGTATAATGACCAGATGTTGCTATACTGCTTGGAGTAGAAATGTTTCAGTTTGACCTCAGCCACAAGATGCCAATTAATAGCACAAAATAGTGTTAAAGACACTGGAATGACATAAGACTAAAAAACTTGATATTTACAGAACTTTATGAACCATTGATTCTTAATACTGTGTGTTGTTCCCTGAATGATCCACGGCTGTTCTTTTGTTTTGTGATGGTTGTTCTTGAGTCTCTTGTTTGTCCTGAGTAGATAAACTGCACAATGCTCTTCAGGAAAATCCTCCAGGTCCTGCACATTCTTCAGTTTTCCAGCATCTTTTGCATATTTGAACCCTCTCCAGCAATGACTGTATGATTGTGAGATCCATCTTTTCACACTGAGGACAACTGAGGGACTGAAACACAATTATTAAAAAAGGTTCAAACATTCACTGATGCTCCAGAAGGAAACACGATGCAGTAAGAGCTGGGGATGAAAACTTTTGAACAGGAGTTTTTTTTTCTTTTCTTCATTTAGTACTGCCCTTCAGAAGCAACAGAAGATACTTACATGTTTCCTGGAAGACAAATTAAGTACAATTTACCTTGATTTTTAAATTCAATAAGTTTTCACTCAAGTTTCTCTTAATGGATCGTGTTTCCTTCTGGAGCATCAGTGAATGTTTTAACTTTTTTTTATAATTGTGTTTGAGTCCCTCAGTTGTCCTCAGTGTGAAAAGATGGATCTCCCAATCATACAGTCATTGCTGGAGAGGGTTCAAATATGCAAAAGATGCTGGAAAACTGAAGAATGTGCAGGACCTGGAGGATTTTCCTGAAGAACATTGTGCAGTTTATCTACTCAGGACAAACAAGAGACTCAAGAACAACCATCACAAAAACAGCCGTGGATGATTCAGGGAACAACACACAGTATTAAGAATCAATGGTTCATAAACTTTTGAATGGGTCATTTTAATAAATTCAGCTATTTTTTTGTCTTGTGGACTATATGTAAATAAAAAAAAAAATATGTAAAATATCTTATTCAGGACAGTACTAAATAAAAAATAACATGCATTTTTATGATCTCTCTTTTCTTTTTTTTAATTCACATTTTCACAGATTCTGCAAGTGGTTCACATACTTTTTCTTGCAACTGTATATTCAAATGACATATTCAACAATGTTCATTGCACTGTTTAAAAAAAAAAAAAAAAAACAATTTCATTTAAAGTCACAATATGTAAGATTTCTGGATTAAAATATCTAAAAACCACTAGACTTGTGTACCACCAAAGAAATGGAAACACCAAAGACCAAAAGTTTTATTAGACAGGTGAGCAACTGTTTGGATACATTCATCAACAGAAAACTAATCATTGTTATATAGCTCAACACAGTTAAGTCTTATTGTCTAAATCTCTTTTCCTTGATGTACTGCCAGTACCATGTTTTACCATGCCTAATATCGATCTAACTTACTGCAGTGTGCCACAAGTGTCTCATAGTAGCCCCTGAGCGGTCGCACAGAGTAGCATTACAACATAACTTTCAACAATGTGTCTAATATGATAAAACAGCACTGCTTTACCCCATATATGTATGACCGGAAGAAGCGGAAGCGGTCGACTGTGGCCAAATAAAATCTCCACTGTCTCTCATTAGCAATCGCTCCAGCGGCCTCGTTCCGCTCCAACAGCTTTCAGCCCCACCCTGCTTCATACTACAGTGACGTTAATAAATCTTTAATAAATTAGCTCATCTGTGAATGATTTCTGCCTGAGAAATCATTCACAGATGAGCTAATCAGATTCAAAGAATCCATCAGATTCTTTTCCACTGGCTGTAGAAGTGAAGATAAGGCGTCATAAAGCTACACCTTTGTTTTGAATAAGTGACCTCTAGCTTGGAAAATTACATATTGTGCCTTTAACTGTATAAACTGCGTGAAGGGTCAAAATAACCCAGCACTGGGTACTACCCTTTTTGACCCAGTTCTGGGTTGCCAATTTTACAGAATGTTAATTTTTTGGCTGATGAGACGGTTGTCTTTGCTTATGAGACGACAATTGGTTCCTTTTCTGTGTTTACATTCTCATACGCTATCTTCATCCAAATGAAGCTGAATGTTTGGTAACTCTAACCACGTCTCATTGGCCATTTGGACAGGACAGAAACATATACTTAAGTTTAAAGTCAAGAGTTTTTGGGATGGTTTTAGAAGGTTTATTGTGGCCCAGAGTGAGTGTGGAATGTGAAATAAAGCCTTAAAATTTGAAGTGGCATTTACACTGTGCTGACACAAACAGACAATCAAGACACACCATCCCACATCCTCATTCCACGGGGGCTGATTCGACAGAAACGTAGCCGCAATAATAAAAGCTGCTCCACCCTAATTATCTTGTTGTTTCAGTTTGGACAGGACAACATGCATTTTTTCTTGCTTTGAAAAGTAAAAGCACACCACTCCGCAACAGTTGTGGGCTGAAGATTCAGAAGAACTAAGTGCAGTAATAATTGCGATGCTATTTTAATTCTTTATTTGTTTTTAAATAACAAAGACAGGTGATTATCATTGTGTTTTATTTGTATACTTTAATTATATTCATTGATTTGCATGTTTGTTTGAGATGATGTGATGCCACCACAGCAAACATAAAGCTAAATACCCATCAGACTGTTGGCTCTCTATCGTTTGTATTGTTACCTTACACTAGTCAATGAAACATTCAGTGAAACCTCATCTCCTTCACACTGATGAATCTACTCATCAACCTTTGAGTGACCAAGTAGTAAAATGTTAGTGTAGAGTGAGTTGTGGAACTGTATCCGTTCTCAGACTTCTTGTCCCACTGACATTTTCAGGAAATATCAGACACAGAGGATCTGATTTCACCACTTTAAAATGCTCCACAACACAGGAGCACTTTACTATTGAAAACATAACCAGGGTCAAGTCCGTTTCATATTCTCTTTTCCAACAGCCACTTGAATTGAGTTGAATTGATTGAATGGAGTCCAAATTGCACAGAGAAGGAACAATATGACTGATGTTGCGTACAAAAGAGCAGCTGCTTCTACATTTAGTTCCAGAATGTACCACAACAGCATGTTGTTTCAATCCATTCATTACATCAGAGGGTCATGCAATGCTAATCTCACGGAGAATGAACTCTTGAGCAAATGTCCCAGCTTGATTGGGATTATAAATGAAAGCAGGTGGATTTGGGAGAGCATAACGGGGTCTACTGTGCTATAAAAGCTGATGCACTCTTTCAGAGGTACAGAGCATTCTTTCTGTATTTGACTTCATAGCAGGCCCGTTATGCAACCATATTTACTGCTTTGTGCACCCTGAGACATTGGTACTCTTGTACTATTACCATGTTTATAAAATGTGTAAAATAAAAAAAAATTCTGTGACTTTAACAATTAAAAAATAATTTACTAAAACATTGTAATCTAATTGTAATCTGTAATCTCATTTTTGCAGATTTTTCTTTTGGGCCTGCAAGCTGCATGAAATGTCAAATGTGGTAACACTTTAGAAAAATGGTTTGTCATTAATAGGTAAGGATGTAATGCAGGACAAATGAGTAGTTCTACATTAACACTTCAACTACTATTATTAACTACACGGTAAACAATAATGCTCAAAATAATTAATTGGTTTGAGGGTAAACTTAAATAAAAAAATGTGTTCAATTAAATTAACTTTCATGAGTATATAGAACTTTCTTTTTATTTTGAGTTCATAAAACTGACACATTTAAAGAATGTGAATTGTTCCATTGTTTTATGAACTTGTTTCTTTTCATTTAGACTAACTTGAAACCAAGGGAGTAATCCAGCACCCGGAAAGCGTACCTTCCATGGGGACAGCCATTCCCTAACCAAGCCATCACCTGCTTTTAGCGTTTCATTGACTCCCATTCATTTTGGCGTCACTTTGACAGCGAATAACTTTACATCTGAGGCATTTAAAGACTCAATTTGTCCATTGCTTAGTTCTAAAGAAACACAACAGTGTATAAAAGGCTCCATTACCTTGTATCACTATCGCCCCGTAGAAGCTGTTTTTAGGCTAACAATTGCGTTATCGCACAGTAGAGAAATTACCGCATAGACCCGTATAGACAGGAGGAGAAGCTCGCAGGCAATTTTTTACTGTCTATGAGGCAGTCGGCAGGACGTGGAGGCATAAAGTCCGATAAAGTCAAGGCAGAAGCATGGGGAGAAGCCCATAGAGAGCCAAAATCTCTGCAAGATTCGATTATTCAGATTTAACTTTGCACAACTACTAGAAGACGTACAACTGTCAGACAGGTTGCTCACGTCACATTACGTCATCAAGCTCAGTCTGAGGCTGCGCAGTACACTCAGCCATCAGGAAGTGAGTGCTTCTAATTGACTTCAGTTCTCTCCGTTGAAGTCTATGGGGTCGCTGTGTCCATTTCTTTTACTGTCTATGCTTGAAACTGGGCTGGGATTTCTGTTTCCCAGCATGTTTTGCCATGGCACTTGAAAGTTAGAGTAAATGCTAAAATGAAGTGTCTTATGTTTTTGTGCATGATTTATGTTAAGTGGGAGATTTATTAGTGTTTAATGCTAATTAAAGTTTCTGTTATGTTGAATATTCTATATTGCTGTATACTCATTCAGCAATTGCTATGCTTAATGCTGTCAAAGTATTGTGTTACCAAGTTATTGTGTTAGCAAGTTAGCATTTACTGAATTAGCTAGTTAAAATTAGCCATGTTTTCACTTCTAAAAATATTTTATCTAAAAATATAAATTGAGATTACATGATAATTTTAAGTTAAATGCTGAGTTAGCTTACTCAAATATTTAAAGTTAAGAGCTTTTAAAATATACAAGTACAAAATAAAAATATGACAGTTCTGCTTACTTAAACTTTGAATTTCGGAACTTAAATTTTGATGTAACTGTTTACAGCCCCGCTTTATATTAGGTGGCCTTAACTACTATGTACTTACATCACAAATTTTTTTTTAAATAAAATAAGTACAATGTACTTACTGTGCTCATATTGTATTGCAAAACACTTATATTGCTGATATTGAGGTGTGATACGGGTAAAGTTAGAGACAGGTGTGGTGGTATGGGTAAGTTTAAGGGTAGGGTAAGGTGTAAGGGAAGTGTCAACCGTGTAATTATAAATGTAATTACAGAAATGATTTGCAGATGTAATTACATGCAGGTATTATTAAAAATGTAAGTACAATGTAAAAACAATATCGCACAATAAGTGCATTGTAAATGATTAATTAAAATGTTAGTACATAGTAGTTAAGGCCACCTAATATAAAGTGGGTCCCTATTTACTTAATTTAATTAATCATACAGTTTAATTGCACTGAACTTGAAATATTTGAGTAAGCTAATTCATACATTTAACTTAAAAACATCATGTAATCTCAATAGTTTAGTAGTGTTACCACAAATGCTAATTTAAAAATGATAATGTTGTGATTTCTGTAGTCTCAGGGAAAGACACATTATTGTAATACCTAATTCCGGTAATACTGAAAACCTGCAAAGAGCACTTCTGTGTACAAAGTGTCATTAGCAATTTAAAGTGTCATCAGAATGTGTCATTCAAAAACAAGCCAAATTAGTTATTAATTCAATTTTCTAATGATAACTGTTCAAATTAAATTTCAGTGCAAGAGAAGCTTCTAGTATTTTAGAGAATGTTTTGGACAAAAGATGGATTGCTTCTGCTCTGACAATACCTGAAGGAGATACAACCGGGTCTTGTAATGCTAGCTGTGAAACTCAACTCTGGAGGCCTATCAATTATAAAGTACATCAACGTCAGGGACCTTTAGTGACACTCTCTCCTGCCTGCTATCTTTAAAATATTTCTGTGCCATTCAGAACAACAGAAGAATAGCAGCAGTTTCATTTTCCAAGTCTCATTGTGGTTTCAGGAAAATAGCAGAAATGCACACAGGTGTGTTAATTCTCTCTCTTACCACCCAGATTTCTACATGCTTTGCATCGCTGAACAGTGTGTACCATCACGGATTTATTGAACCTTTAACAGATCATGTGGTATCACACTTTGTGATTGAACTGTTTATAGAACAGTTTTTAGGTTTCTCAGCATTTTATGACATCAGCATCAGATTTTTTTCCTTGAAACAATATCACATTTTCTTCATGCTGGAATGCCGGAGAAAAATGCCTATTTTTTTCTATTAGGTCTATAACATTTTATGACATCAGCATCAGATTTCTTTTGTATACTTCTCTGCATTTTCTATAATATTTTCTTCAGGCTTTAATGAGGATGTGGATCGAAATCCACAGTGCATCCTGTGCAACAGAGTGTCATTTTAGGACTGTATTTTAGCATTTCAGGTTAGTCTGAGGTTTATGTGTGATCTGAGTGCCCTCATTCATTATTTAAGCATCTTTTATTGGGTTGCACATTATTTATAAGCTTTAAAAAGGGAGCGGTGTCCTCTCACTCATCCTTTAGAGATCTGTCTTGTCATTAGACCAATCCATCATATACCAGAAATAAAATATAGCATTTAGAGCAGGGGTTTTTAACCTTTACAGATCCAGGGACCCCCACACAGATTCTGAACAAACCCGATATGAAAAAGCAAGACACTCTACAATCATTTTCAGTTCATTTATTTATTTGCATAGCTCAAATACTTAAAGTGCCCATATTATGCTCCTAATTTTGTTTTGGAGATCTCCTACAACAGGTTTACATGCATCAAAGGAAAAAGAAAATTCTCATAATATACATTGCACATCCCCACATTTTTCAATGATTCTCAAACAACTCGTTGAATTAATAAGTCTCTCTAAATTCCTCCTTTACTCGAGTTATCATGCTCTGATTGGCCCATTACCATAACTGAACTTCAGCTCAGGAGGCTTCCTCAGTCCTCAGTGATTGTACACACTGTAAAGACAGTAACGATGACGTCAATTTTACCATATTGATTCAAGTGTGAGTCTGATGATGAAACATTGGAAGAACTAATTATTCGACCTGAACCTCCATCGCAAGGTCGACTTGAACAGGACATTTCTCAGTGATGCGCTAATCATTTTGAGGTACATTATGAGATGTTGCAACTGTAAATCTTCACCATGCACATTAACAAGTGTATGTCCATCAACAAACCATTGCAAACACTGTATCAATAACGATGCGTACTTTAGCCGAGCACTAACATGAATGACTGATGTAACCTTAACGTTTGTAAAACAAATCTTGCTCCATCCTTTATCTTTACTCAAAGTAGTAAGAACGACAGACGGTCTGCATTAATAGACAGTTTTAGGTAATAGTGACCCACCGCTGATTAGCAGAACTATTTCAGTAAGACAGTAATAACGTGAGTTAGCCGAAACGCGCCATAATGTATGCCGTGCCCGCACTTACCTCAGCTCTTCGCTCTCGTGATGAATGTAATCTGACTCCTGCTGCGTTTGTGCTGTGACACTCGCTCGGCTCACTCACATTATACTGAACAGACGCGTTCAGTTTTTAATTGTAGTGTCTGTTCTCTAACTGAACTAAATTATTTTATTATTATGAAAATGAAAACAACGGAAGGGGCGGTGCTGCAGTGGCCAAGTGATCCAGCTATCCAGTGGCTTTGGGAGTGGCCTCATAGGGCAGCGAAGCAAGTGCATTCTGGGAGTTGTTGTCTTTCATCCACATGAGGCAAAAATACATTTTCTGGCTTTTCTCATTACACATTCATCTTCCCAGCGCCGAAGTACCCCTTTAATTATATTCTACTGAAAGGAACGAAATTAATTAAATGACTTGGAAAAAAGATTTGTTCATTTTACTGAACGAGTCAGTAAAATGATCCGAACTTCCTACAACTACAATATAAAACACAAAACTGCGTATTTTGAACACCCGGTAGAAGATATATACATCAATAATTAGGTTCGAATGCGAATCCCGCGTTGAACTCCGAGATTTGAGAAGCAGTCGTCAGTAAAATGACGTTTGAGTTGTTTGCAGGCAACATAGGCGGGCATTATGCAAATGCCTTTTCTAGTGACGTAGAACCGTCACACAGTGGGATTCGAAATCCAAACGACTTGTATAGACGTTCAGAGTCCTTCAACTAATTAAACTTGTCAGTGGAATTGCCTGATTTAAAATCAGGATATGGTGTCACACCGGAGGACATGGTTTTCAGTGACAAAATGTTCCTACGCTTTTAGAAATATATGGATGAAAAAAATTGTCATTTACTAAAATAGACACTTGTAAAATTATGCCTGAGATATTTAATAACATTTGTATGCCTTTCTTTTTAATTTATAAAAGTTGTAATTTATTGAGCCATGCCTGAGACAGTCACACCATAGGACAATTTTGAGATTTGGCTCAAAAAATTACAAAATCTAAAGATAAAAGCAGTTTTTATATGAATAGGTCCATGTAAGACAAATAAATGTTGAACATTTACTGCATTTTAAATGATGAAAATACTAATTATATTATTTTTTATCTTGTATGACAGTGTAAATGCCATGTCACGTCAACAACCCAAATCCAAACAAAAAACATAACTTGACTCTGCCAGTTATACAATAATATTAGGCACCACCATGTCCAGTCAGTTCAAACCAGGTCACTGGGTTTGAGATATTGACCTGCTCCACTGCAGCCGAGCTGTTGTGTGCCATGTGATCTTTCTCCATCACAGACAGACAGTTTTTTTGTTTTTCCATTTAGAGCACAGTGTGGTCACTTGAAAATGTCTGCCGGCTACATTAGGTTAGATAACACAATCGAAGCTCTCGAGATCAATACAGCCTTCTCTCTCACTCATTACAAGGCCTGTGATCATGCACCAATGTCACAGTGACTTTCATCTGATGTTGTAATGAAACATAAAATGTAACATTTCAGATTGATTTTGTTTATGAATCTGGAAAAATATGGATGAGGAATCAAAATAATGCTTTAAAGAAATACGTAAAAGAAAAATGTAATATAAATGTCTTTGTTGATTGACCATTCATTTTAATTTGTATGTACAGTACTAATTCTTATTTAAACAAATATTTAAAAATGTTCATAAATTAATGAGAGCCTCAGATTCATAAGTCTGTTTGCTTGCAAACAGATCTTCCTCGGTTTTTCAACAAAAGGCTGAAATAAAACTGAATGGCTTTTTAGATGATCTGAAATGTAGTGTTTTCCTGTGTCAGCTAACAGGGAACGTTCTTTGGCTAATGTTCTGGAAGGTTCTCTCAAAGTTATGAACAAACATTATTCCAGTAATGTCAATAAAACATTTGTTATCTGGTCTTTAATAATGTTCTCAAAACTTTAGACCAAAAACATTATTTACATTATTCATGGACTTTTAAAGGGCACTTATTATGCCCCTTTTTGAAGAAAAATGAGCTGTTTTCTGTGTCTCCTTTAAATGCAAATGAGCTGCTGCTTCCGGCCCCAGAGGGCAGAGCCAAATGAAAACTGAAACATCATACATCTGTTTGTTTTGATGAGCATCTCTATAGCAGACATGCTCATGTGACATCATCATGAAATATTATCATCTGCATGGGTTTTAAAGCCTTATCACTCTCAACTTGAGCACACACACCCGACGCAGGATGTCGGCACGTCCATGAGTAGGCTATTAAACTAGACTAGTTCTCTTTCATGTGTTATTGCGATTAAACTGTCAAATGCACACAAGGTTATGTCAGAAACACACAAAGTTCACATGAAAACAGTTAGTTACGTCTGTGCACTTATGCAGCAAGTACAGAAATCCTGTGTTGTGTGTATATTAGATCTGTTTAACGTTACTAAAGTGAAAGCAGCGTAATATACAGTACCTACTGCTATATCTGCTGTTGATATGAATCAAATAACAAGACAAACAGAAAATCACTCACTGCTCTTGACTGAATGAACTTTAGTAGATTTATTAAGAACACGTTGTGGCGAGCAGCGAGGCGAAGGACCGTGAGAGCGGGCTGGTGGCGAATGATGATGAGCGTCAGCTGCGCGCCACACCGGTCTCGTCTCACGGAGGAGTGACGGTAGCATAAAAGGAGGAGCGACGACAGTGCAAGACGAGAGAGGACCAGGCCTGGATTTTATGTTGCGTTTTTGTTTTGTATGTAGGCGGCAGTCGTCCGTGAGGGTCTGCCGCCGTTATTATGTTTTGGTTGTTTATTTTTGATTAAAGTTTTTAAATGTACGCCGGTTCCCGCCTCCTTCTTCCCTGAACATACAAACTTCATTACACACATTTCTTACTTGAATGCTGCTGTTAAATGCTCTGGCGAGGAGACAAACATGGCGGACTGTGTACAGCTCTCTGAGCGCGGTGTCTATGCTAATACGGCCTGTGTCCATCAACACTAGTGGGCGGGGCCTGTGAAATGTGACATCACTTTGACAGGAATCTGCAAACGGCTTGTTCTGAGACACTGTTTATGATTTATGAGGATTAAAAAAAAGGAGTGGGTGGATTTTTACCATTATAGTGTGGTTGTGTACACACACTGCTGTAACGTAGTTTGTATGTTATGGGAAGAAGGAGGCGGGAACCGGCGAACATTTAAAAACTTTAATCAAAAATAAACAACATAAATACAATAACGGCGGCAGCCCATCACGGACGACTGCCGCCTACATACAAAACAAAAACGCAACATAAAATCCAGGCCTGGTCCTCTCTCGTCTTACACTGTCGTCGCTCTTCCTTTTATGCTCCCGTCACTCCTCCATGAGACGAGACCGGTGTGGCGCGCAGCTAACGCTCATCATCATTCGCCATCTGATAACTTAGAAAAGTAATGGCATTCCTCCCCTGAACAATCCACATGATTTGAGGTAGGCTATCAGTGGGAACAAAACAAATGCACTTAAGTTTCATAATTCGGGCTAAACTGATCCTAATGTTTAAACATTTCTGCATAACTTTTTCCCACGTACAGCTCTAATTGAGAAAGAGCCACAGCACTGATATTAGTAGTTAACTGGTAAAGTTACTAGTAGTGATTGGTTACAATACTATTGACAGGATTGTTCTCCTGTAATTATCACAATAAAGGAATGCAGATTTATAGTCAAGACGTTTACTTCCTGTTCTATTTGAAAGATGTCTGTGGGGTTGATTAGGTCTAAATGGATAGGATTAAAAATGCATCAGTATTGATCATAATGCCGGGAAAATAAAGCACTGTTACCAAGCCGTTATGAAGATCACTCACCAAAACAACAATAGAAAGGTGAATTTTCTAAATTGTTAACATAATGTGAAAAAAAATAAGATTAAATTATTTTAATTGTAAAGGACCTTTAAGTATAATATAAAAGTATATATCATAGTTTGCTGTACTGAATTTGTTTTTAATTAAAAATTTTATGTTACAGAGTAAGAATTTGAAAGGAAAAACTTAATTATCATGAAAATGTATTCAAATGTATCATGTGCAAATATATTTATTATTAAAAAAACTGTCACTGTTTCCACAACTGTTTTCAACATTGATAATAACAAAAATGTTTCTTGAGCACCAAATCAGCATATTAGAATGATTTCTGAAGGATTGTGCGACACTGAAGAATGGAGTAATGATGCTGAAAAAATCAACTTTGTCATCACATAAATTACATTTTAAAATATGTTAAAATATTAAACAGCGATTTTATAAAAAATAAAAAAGTAGAATTGGTGAGTATAAGCATTTTTCAAAGCAGTAAAAATAGTACCCACCTCAAACTTGTATGTATGTGTGTGTGTGTGTGTGTGTGTATATATATATTGTGTGTGTGTGTGTGTGTGTGTGTATATATATATATATATATATATATATATATATATATATATATATATATATATATATATATATATATAATATGAATAGCTGAATAGTAAAAGTGATGATTTCTTTCAAAAACACACGTGATATTCTGTCTTGTGAGTCCAGTGTGTCTTACACTTGCCATGTGCCTCATTCTAGACAGCTGGTTTGGGACATCAGTTAGTTTCATCAAGGAAGATCTCTCAGTTTCAAAGCACAAGATATCATGAAACCTTGTGTGTATGTGTGTCAAGGCTTACTGACCTGCATTTATAAAAGCAGCCAGCTGTTTCTGTATCACTCACACTATATTTGTGAGCATGTATCTGTCTGTATAGTAGAAAGCAGTCTGCAGCGATTACTGTACCCAAGCAGCTGCAAGCTGCCGTTAGAGATCAGCGTTAATTACACAGCAGTCCTGATGTCCCGCCTTCCTCTAAAGAGCCCAGCTTAAACTCCCATCAGACCACTGCAGATTCAGGGCATGCTTGGTATGATTACGCTATTGTTCTGTGTAACCTATCCTCACAAGGAACAGCAAGGAAGAAGGACGTTTGAGGAAGCTTTCAGATATATCCGCTTCTATATCAGCATATAGTATTTCAAATATTTGACCATATTGTGCTGAAAAATTCAGTCGATAGTACAGTGGATTAAAAAAAAAAAAAGTCTGGTAACATATGGTCCACTTTAGACATTCTACTAACTATAAGTAACTTTGCAAATACATGTCAACTACCAGTCATTAGAGTATTAGTAGACTGTCTGCTTAATATCTGCTATCACTTTATTCTGATGCTCCCCAACAGACATTCTACTGACTATGCAGTAATTCTGCAACTACATGTCAACTTATTCAACTCACCCGAACCCTAAGATCTAACCCTAACAGTCTAGTAATAACCTAATGAGAATTAGTTGACATGTAGTTGCAAAGTTATAGTTAGTAGAAGTGGACCATCAAAATTAAGTGTAACTATGTCTCTGTTGAAACAACTGGTTTTTATGACGTAAACAAATGAAACAAAGATAAATAATTTCAGAACTTTTGCATGTTTAATGTCAAAATGACCTAATTACCTATGCAATGCCACTGAAAGCCAAAGTGACATATTTCAGAATTTTTATCTTTTTTTTTTTTTACTTGGAATAATGTGCTGATATGATTTATCTTTGTTTCCTGTTTTAACAGCTAGGGGTGTGTAGAGACTTTATATCCACTGCAAACAGACACACATATTGAGAACCTCCCATTCCACTACAAATATTTATTTAATTTAATTTTATGCATTTGGCATTTTATCCATAGCAACGTACATTGCATTCCTTGCATACATTACCTTAAATTTTGTGGAGAGACAATTTTAAAGGGGTCATGAACTGAGAAATCAAATTTTCCTTGAGCTTTTGACATATAAGACGTCATCATACTATATGAATATCCTGTAAGTTTCAGAACTGGAAACTTCCTTGTTAGTCCAAACCGCCTCTGCAGATGAAAAACAACGCCTACTTCATCATTGCAGCTTTGGCCCCTCCCACTGGCATGTTAGTGAGATGAACAATACAGTTAGGAAAAGTTAGGAAAGAAGAGCAATACAGGATGAACAACAAATAACATTACCATCCAAAGGATCCTAATGTTAGGAATGTGGTTATTTATTTTCAACAATGTCAATGTTTCAGAGCATCATTAATTTGTATTAGTTACAACAGACTTTTTACGACATGGACTCAACAGTAACTCCACAACATGTAAGTAACCCTATTAATTCTAATGCCTGGTCTATGACCAATGATTTCTGATATGTAGTGATTCATGTAGAGTCAGATGTTCTTTGTCTATGTGTCAGTAAATCAAACCAGTGATGTCAAGTTGAAATGGTCAACTTCACATTGTTTCTCTTAGTAGGATGCAACCTTTCATCCACAATCTAAATATAATGCTAATAATCAACACTTTTCATGATTAGTTAACCTTGAGAGCTGTAATAGTAAAAACATGCTAAAAGAGAGTTACACATGTAATCCTTATTTATTTCATATGCAAAGATGTTAGCCAATCGCAGCAGTGGGTGTTTCACTCAAGTCTCACAGCAGACACGCCCCTTCAAACAGTGTTCAAATCAGAGGGCTAAAATCAGGGTTGGAAAAAATGCCTTTTATTTCTAAATTATGACCATTTTTATGTAAAAATCATACTAATATTATGAGTGCACCACAGGAAACATTATAAAACAATAAAACAATGCAGTACATGACCCTTTTAATGACCTCTTTAAGAGATGACCTCTTTAAGAGATTTTGGCCCTGACAGCTATAGCGAAACAAGTACAAACACGCACACACACACATCAGTATCCTCACAGGACTTAAAATCCCTAAGCAGGTGTGTTTGTAGGGGGTGCCATGCTGAGTAAGCAGCCTGTGGATGACTGCAGTATACCATCAGCTGTTGGTGATAACCGGTGGTCTCAGATTTCACTCTCCCTCACCTGTTCTCGCCCCTGGCTCACTGACCTGCCATAACCTCCACCTTCTCTCGCAGTTGCAGCATGTTTACTGTAGTCGAATCCAAGATCAGGAAGATGAGCTCTCAGGTTTCAATGGACTGTTATGCATGGCAGTTCTCACTGAACTGATTATCTCTCAGATAAAAACTGTTAATCTGTGAGTAAAAGAGTGATATTCTTCATGTTATGCCTCCCTCTTGTCCCTAGGCTGTTTCTGTTAGTGGTTCCCTTTGTGCCAACACCCCATGATTCAAATAGCTGTAGAGGGAGGGTTAGGGTGGGTGTGTGTGCGTGTGTCCTGGTAAACCCTACATTATGGGGACAAAATGTCCCCACAAAGATGACAATATCCTTGTCCTTGTCCTTGTCCTTGTGGAGACATTTTTTGGTCCCCATGAGGAAAACCTCTTATAAATCATACTAAGTGATGTTTTTTGAAAATGTAAAAATGCAGAATGTTTCCTGTGATGGGTAGGTTTAGGGGTAGGGGCAGTGTAGGGGGATAGAATATACAGTTTATACAGTATAAAAACCATTACGTCTATGGAAAGTCCCCATAAAACATGAAAACACAACATGTGTGTGTGTGTGTGCGTACATGTACAGGGAGACTCATAAATAACAGAGAGACCAAGACCGACAATAACCCCTAAGGGACTGCAAATCAGACTGGCTTCCCGGAATGGAGTCCTATACACTAGTCCATTCTTTTAAATAAAAGTCCTCTTCATGTACCATTATTGGGTCTGCTGCATTCCAGTACTAAGTTGGCCAGAAAAACACAGCAGTTGAGCTGAATCAAATTCCCTCAGAGCTAATGAAGGGCTGACTTTAATGGGGCCCCTATCGAGTCAACCGAACAGGTCAGCAGTTGCTGCGACCCCTTAGCTCTTGGAGCCAACCACACTAGGACTCACGACGATGAAGCTTTTATGATCTTTTTAGAGCTCAGCTGGTCTCCACTGAGGTTCTACTATGGCCCTCCCGTTTCCCACAAATCCTCCCAAAAGCCTCATCATGGCATAATGGATAGGGGGTTGAGCATAACATTAACCCCTGGGGCAAAGCAAATAGAGATGGTCTGGATGGCATACTTTGATAAGAACACAGCCATTTTGACTTAGACTTGCTCAGGTCTAAATTTTTCATCACAGTTTTGACTCACTTAAAGAGGGATAGTCATACAGATTTGGAACGACATGAGGGTGAACTATCCCATGAGGGTGAAGTTGTAAATTTGTTTATGTTTTGCTGGCCAATATTACAGAAGCTTGTTTCTGCCACAGAATACAAAAAAAAAAATATATATATATAAGTTGTGACTTTTTCTTACAATGTAGACTTTTTTTCTTTTTTTTATTGCGAGTCTATATTTTGCAGTTCCGAGTTTTTTCTAGGAATTACCTTGCTAGGAATTACATTTCACTGCCGGTTGTATATTCTGTATATAACTGTGTATGTGACAAATAAAACTCTTGAATCTTGAATCTTGCTAGATGTAAACTCGCAATTGTGAATAAAAAACTCAGAATTGTGAAATTAAAAAGTCACAATTCCCTTTTTTATATTTTTACTCTGTGCCTTCCATGCAATATGGCTTCAGATACGAGAGCCGTTGCTAAAATTCCCCCCCCAAAAAACGACATACCACATATTTGAATACAAAATTCATATTGGTTACATGTAAATTATACTCAGTGCGACCTGCAGGAATGTCACGCTGTAGTACATCTGCATCTGATCAGCACATTATGGATATTCAAGTCTGAAAGATGATGTCAACACATGAGTTATTATTTTCATATGAACAATAGGTTTTAGTTTAATGCTGCTTTTTCTTTCTTATAATAATGTCTAAGAGAATCAGCACATCTCTGTTTAGTGCTCTTGTATGAGGCCAGCAGAGACAAGTAGGCGCCGGACATTGCCCACAGGGGCCACACATGCAAAGCTCTTATTGATTGGGTTTAGCTCTTCACAAGCATTACGGTGCTGCATATGATGGAATGAGTTTAGTGAAGTATGCTCTGTGTCGACCATAAATGATGTGCTAATGCTACAAGCTAAATTGCGCTGGGAGTTGGATGGTTTGCTTGGCCCAGCAAGATTCAAGAGTTTTATTTGTCACATACACAGTTATATACAGAATATACAACCGGCAGTGAAATGTAAACAGGTCCGCTCCATGGACAGTGCAAATTCACAGTTAAAAACACAAGGAAGAAATTATAATAGAAATAGGATATAAAAAAAAGTACTATCTATATATATATATATATATATATATATATATATATATATATATATGTCTATATCTGTAGAATTATAAATAATCAAGTCAAGAGAAAAAAAAGGTAACAAATAAGGATAAAGTGGAATAAAATAATTGAAGTAGACTTTGCAGTGAGTAAACTGTAGACTTATAAATATGTGGTTAACAAATGTATAAGAGTATAATGTGCAAACAGGTTTATAACAGGTTGTTACACAGTAACAACGAGAACAGAAAGTGCAGTGCAATGTCAGTGTATCGATGTTTATCCTGACGTGAAGTATATAGAATAGGTTTTTAATTGGATTTCATCTTTATTCTCTGTTGCAAGGCACTCAGAAATGACTGAGGGTGTTGTGCATTGTCATGGCTTGAAGTCTTTGATTAATCTTTTTTTCTTTTTTTTTTTTTACTAATTATGTCTACATGAAACATCTTTGTCCTGTCGCGGTGCAAAAGTGGTTCTGTGTGCCACTATCCTTCACACTACACACGTTATTATTATCAATCACTTATCAGTAATGAGCATACAAAGAATTGAATACAGGAAAAATTACTCAGCTGTTTGGAAGCCAATTTCACACACAAATGATTCAGAGGCTCAATTGAAGAGTAAGATTTGTTATTTCCTAGCAGGAAACTCATCAGCAAATTGTCTCAATCTGACATTTATTTCCATTTATTTATTTTTTTTTACATTATGCAGCACTTTTTTTCACATTTATTTTTCACATACATTGTTATTTAAACATTTGGGGTTTGTGGTCATTTATTTGATAAAAAATACAGTAAAAAAAAAGAACAAAGAAAAATGTAATATTTTGATTATATATACCCAATATATTGTCAGTGTTGAAAACAGTTGTGGTGCCTAATATTTGAGATCTGAGATCTGGGGAATTTGGAGGCCAAGTCAACACCTCAAACTTGTTGTTGTGCTTCTCAAACCATTCCTGAACCATTTTTTTTTTTTGTGGCAGGGCACATTATCCTGCTGAAAGAGGCCACAGCCACCAGGGAATGTCGTTTCCATGAAAGGGTGTCCAAAATAGCATCCACATGGATGGCAGCACCCAAAGTTTTCCAGCAGAACATTGGTCAAAGCATCACACTGCCTCTGCCGGCTTGCCTTCTTCCCATAGTGCATCCTGGTGCCATGTGTTCCCCAGGTAAGCGACGCACACGCACCCGGCCATCCACGTGATGTAAAAGAAAACGTGATTCATCAGGCCACCTTCTTCCATTGCTTAGTGGTCCAGTTCTGATGCTCATGTCCCCACTGTTGGCGCTTTCGGCGGTGGACAGGGGTCAGCATGGGCACCCTGACTGGTCTGCGGCTATGCAGCCTCCTACACAACAAACTGTGATGCACTGTGTATTCTGACACCTTTCTATCAGAACCAGCATTAACTTAAGCAATCTGAGCTACAGTAACTCATCTGTTTGATCAGACTACACGGCCCAGCCTTCGCTCTCCACGTGCATCAATGAGCCTTGGCCACCCATGACCCTGTCACCGGTTCACCACTGTTCCTTCCTTGGACCACTTTTGATAGAAACTGACCACTGCAGACCGGGAACACCCCACAAGAGCTGCAGTTTTGGAGATGCTCTGACCCAGTCATCTAGCCATCACAATTTGGCCCTTGTTCAAACTTGCTCAAATCCTTCCGCCTGCCCATTTTTCCTGCTTCTAACACATCAACTCTGAGGGCAAAGGAGGACTGGAGGACACATTTCGGAGGACACATTTCAAGGTAGGAAGGCATCAAGGCACGACCGAATCCAATGTTAGCTTCACTTCCTCCATCCTGAGACCTTCATCGGATCTATTTTTGAAGGCAGCATAGATGTATCCTTCACTGCCTTTGATATCCCACAATCCTATGCGTTCCATTCGGTGACAGTTGAGCTAGAAAAATAAAGATGGCGTCTGAAAGTTGCGGTTGCTGGTCAGTTTGTGTAAATATACGTTTTCGTCCAACGTTTTCCACTTTTGATGTCATTTTTAGCTTGAAATTACTACTGTAGTAATTTAATATTTCTTTAGTTCTCACCAAAGCTCGCTTTATTTTGCTGTACATCATTAAACTGTTTCGCTGCTTCAGAAGTCATTGCCTGATAAGGCAGCGAGGCAACAAGTCAGCTGCCTACGTTTTCGGATGCGGCCAAAATGTTCACTTACTGCCAAATATATCCCACCCAACAGGTGTCGTGATGAAGATATAATCAGTGTTATTCACTTAATATATATATATATATATATATATATATATATATATATATATATATATATATATATATATATATATATATATATATATATATAAATTATTTTGTAACATTAGAAATGTATATATGTTTATATATATATATATATAAATTATTTTGTAACATTAGAAATGTTTATTGTCACTTTTGATTGCTGAATGAAAGTATTAATTTCTTTGGAAAAAAAAACATTTAACAGTAGTGTATAATGATTTTTAACAAATGAGAATTAATCAAATCATAGCGATTTCAAAATAAAAATTAAAATTAACAACCATGAAATGGCTACAAATAATACAAAAATTACAGCCACATCAAAACCAGGCAACTTGACATCTTTGAATTTTAAATTGTTATTGTGTTAATAATCAGGGGAAATAAATATCGGAATGCAAAATTCGATAAGAGAAAAAATAGCAGTTGGACTGTTTTATATTGATTTTAGAGTCCTTGTTACATAATTGTAACTGTAACCTACAACCACATCACAGGGTGATCATGTGATCTGCTTCTTTCCAAACCATATTTTCCTTTAGATTTAAACTGAAGTGTTCCATTGTGGAAGGGTGCAGGCTGGTTGTGTCATAATTTAAGTAGAGGGCATGCCATGTTTCCAAAAACACATATTTAACGCCATCTAGTGGTTAAATTATAGGCCTATATCAATTATAATAAATACAATCTATATACATAATTTGGTTATGTAATACTGGACACTAACCCTTCTAGTTTCTTTTTAAAGGATCTTACGGGAGTTTGTTTTGATATTATATGCACAAGGTGAAATGAGCTAGAATGTGCTGGGCACCATCAGGTCATCAAGAATGAATCCTGAGAACAAAGATTTTTAAAAGGCATAACTCACTGTTGGAATGATGAGAAAGAGAATGATGTGCTTCTTGCTCTTTCCCCAAAGTGGTCCACTTTTAATTGATAAGAATGTGATCAAATTCAAAGAAAACACAGCCACACACCTGTTTTTTTTCTTGAAAATCCTGTTCCATGAATAAAAAAAACAATGCTGGCAAATATGCATCTCTCGATGCAAATCATGTCATTTGCATTGGCACTAGCTCTGCCATGACTTCCTATCTGTGGTTCTGCTACCTTACTAGTAAGTTTTGGGTCACAGGATTCACCACGAGGGGGAGCGCTTGCAACCAGGAGTGTCAGTGCTGGTTCTTTAGTCCGACCAGTAGAGCACTTTCCTCCCACAACCTTCTTGCCACTGCATCATCTTTTCCTTCTGGAGCAGGGTCTTTTTCAGCACAATCACTGCATAAAACAGATGCACAGAAACCAGTCAGAGTTTATCTTGTTATCTTGTCTCATGAAATAAATGTTTTTCTTCCATGCATGTTGGCCTCAATTATTGGCACCCCTAGAAATTCTTATGTCTCATTCTAGCGTTTAATGCTGAGAAGGACTCCATCCTATAAGCCTTTGAAGGACTGGACTAGGAAGGACACAGCCTCACTAGGATGTAGCTTTCCGTTTGAGAAGCACCCCAAAAAATATAAAGTGGAGTACCATCTAGGTATGTAGGGAATGCATGTGCGTATGGGCCTGGGTGGATTGGGGGCCTGCATTAATTTGTGACTTTTTTGCTAGTAAATTGTGTTTGAACAAAATGGTCAATGCTTTAGCAATTGATAAAGTATTGCGTTTACCTGAAGTAGCAGCCAGACTTCCTCTCTAAGCCTTCAGTGACAGCACAGTAGATAGAGGTCTGTGCACCCTGCCAGGGAGTTTTCATCAGCAGCATACTGGGCAGAGAAAGTATAGTCTTCATCATGGGGTACCATAACAGAATATGGCGATTCAGCTCTGTTCGAATCACTCCTGGATGCAGGCAGTATGAGGAAACTCCTGTACCTATGGAAGAACCCATTTATATAAGCAACACAAACAACAAAAAAGTATTTATAATTCACCCTTCGCCGGGAGTTTGATTGACAGGCAATCTGGCCAATCATAACACTGAATCTTCCATTTTGGCTGGCAAACAAACCAGACAGGACAGTTAGTAGATTAACATCGGTGAACCAATTGGGCTGATGCCAATTGCTTTATTTGCATACGAACTGCTCGCAAACTTGTAAACATGGCCATTGAAACAGTATGTGATAAAATCAACAATGACGGAACAATAAAACATATTTTTTCTGTCTTGTTTGTTAGGTTTCAAACTGTAGTATCTTACCTTTCATTCTTCGTGCAAGTTCTTTGGAGAAAAGCACATTGGCCAGCTTACTCTGTTTATAGCTGACCAAAGGACTGTAAGGCCTTTTGTCAAAGAAAAGGTCATCAAATTCAATCTTACCTATAGGAAAACAGTGACAAATATAGGTATTTGACTAAAAGGGTTCTTTTGTTTTGTCGTATTTTACTTTAACATCTACACTACTGTTCAGAAGATTTTAATTTGTAAAGAAATAAATACTTTATATCAGCAAGAATGCGTTAAAATTGAACTTGCTATTAATCAAAGAATCCTGATTTTTTTTTTTTTTTTATTCCACAAAAATGCTAATCTGCAACTGTTTTCAACATTGATAATAATAAGAAATGTTTCTTAAGCACCAAATCAGCATATTAGAATGGTTTCTGGATCACATGACACTGAATACTGGAGTAATGATGCTGAAAATTCAGCTTTGCCTTCACAGGAATAAATTACATTTTAAAATATATTAAAATAGAAAACAGAAATGTAAGTGATATATAAATATTTCACAATATTACTGTTTTTTTTCTGTATTTTTAAATGAAATGAATGCAACCTTGGTGAGCATAAAAAAATTTGTGAATTTTTTGAAAATTACCACCAACATGTGCAACACTGGACACATTCACTACGCGGCTGGGGGAGGATCTCTTTAGCATTCCTAATAGTAGATTGGTCAGAAGAAAATGTCCCAAGTGATTGACAGCCAGCTGTGTCTCAAAGCCATCCTCTGTGATCAACTTTGGACACATCATCACACCTGTCAGAAAAAAAAAACGTTTCACTTTTACATGGTGTTTGAACGTCAGTGTGTGTACACAACCAACTACCAATGGTAAAATGGTAAAAATCCATCCACTCCTCTTTTTGTAATCCCATAAATCATTCTAGCATATTGATAGCGTAGGCCCTGCCCACGACTGCTGACGGACTTAGCATAGGCCCTGCCTTCAGTGAGCTGTACACAGTCCGCCATGTTTATCTCCTCGCCAGAGCATTTAACAGCTCCATTTGAGTAAGAACTCTATTCATACTAAAGCTACTAAAGTTCAAAGTTGAGTTTCAATCAATTCATAATTTCAGTTATTTTCAGTTTTTTTCTTTTGTTGTTTGATTCATATTAACAGTAGGTACTGTATATTACACTGATTTCACTTTAATACACAGATCTGATACACACATGCGATTTCTTGACTTGCTGTTTACGTTCACAGACATAACCAACTGTGTTGATGTGAACATTGTGTGTTTTTGACATAACATTGTGTGTATTTGACAAAATAAGACATGAAAGAGAACTTAGTTTAATACTCACAGGACGCGCCGTCTGACAGCCAGCATTCTGTGCGCTCAGAAAACCATGTATTAGATGTTTAAGGCCTGTAAGTTACACACCGGGACAATTATCGCACGCTTATCGGCAGCATTTTTGAGACGTTTTTCGCGCGTCTGTGTTCACACCCAAGCAATTTTCACTGGCGATGCAGAGAGTGAACGTGCAAATTCAGTAGATGGCGCTACCGGCACACAAGGTGGTGCTGCGCCACTTTACGTTTTTGACACTAGGCTTGTCACAGAAGAAGAAGAGAGACAGTATTCACGTCCTTGCCAAAACCATTCACACACATTTTGCTAACTGACAAGCAGCATTAGCAGTTCATCTTCTTCTTTGTCTACTGACTTCCTCTTCGTCGCATCAATGAGTCCTCGGCAAGATCGTTTTGTCGTGTTTTACAGTAACTTCAGCAGCTCCAGGCATGTGAACAAAAGCGCCGATCTCATTTTGTCGGCCAGTTTTTAATGCGCCGCGTCAAAACAAAAAAACTAACCCAAGAGTTGTTTTTGGTTTTTTTAAATGACGCTTTTACATCTGCCGTTTTTTGCACGTCGGTGTGCACACCCACATTGGTAGGGTGGGGAACAGCAGCTCATTTGCATTTAAAGATACATGCATGAAAACAGCATGTTTTTCCTTCCACTCAAAAATTGGCATTTACAACATAGTATAATAAATGATCTGTGGGGTATTTTGAGCTGAAACTTCACAGACACATTGTGGGGACACCTGATACTTATATTACATCTTGTAAAAAGGGCCATAACAGGTCTCTGCTTTAAAATCTCTGTATTGCTTGCATCATTCTTGTAAAATCTTACCCACCTGCATTGTTAATGAGTATATCCAGTCGTTCTTCTGTGGATATGAACTCTTTGGCAAATTCTCGGACAGAATAGAGAGAGGCTAGATTTAAGTGTCTGATGACTACATTGCCATTTCCTGTGGAGCGACGAATATATTCTGCAGCGTTCTCAGCACGTGTCAAGTCCCGGCAGGCCATCATTACCCGAGCTCCTATGCACACACATATATACTTATACACTGAAAGTAAGGGAATAATAGATGAGGACTCAGGTACTGTACCATACCTCTACGAGCCATATCTTTTGCAGTTTCCCTGCCAATCCCAGTGTTGGCACCAGTGATCACAACTGTCTTTCCATCCAAACGAGCACAGCTTTTGCAGACACCACCAGCTATCCATTTTCGCAGCAGCATAAAGCCTGTATGAGAGATGTATTACATACACAATACTTAATGAAAGTCTCTTATGTTCACCAAGGCTGCATTTATTTGATCAAAAATACAGTAAAACTGTATTCTGAAAAATGATGACAATTTAAAATGTTTTCCTATTTGTATATATTTTAACTATATTATTCCTGTGAGAGCTATTTTCTGCAGTCTTCAGTGTCACTGGATCCTTCATAAATCATTCTAAAATGTTGATTTAGCATGCAACATTTCTTAATTAATTATTATTTTTCAGGATTTTGGGATTTCTGGACATCTTTGATGAATAAAAGTTCAAAAGAACAGCATTTATTTGAAATAGGAATCTCTTGTATTCCATTAAAATGTCTGTATTTATTCGTTATTTACCCATGCTGAATAAAAGTATTAATTTCTTTCAAAAATTCTTTCACATATATACAGTTGCAAGAAAAAGTATGTGAACCGCTTGCAGAATCTGAAAATGTGAATAATTTAAACTAAATTAAGAGGGATCATACAAAATAAATGTTATTTTTTATTTAGTACTGTCCTGAATAAGATATTTTACATAAACATTTTTAGATATAGTCCAAAAGACAAATAAAAATAGCTGAATTTATTAAAAATGACCCATTCAAAAGTTTATGAACCATTGATTCTTAATACTGTGTGTTGTTCCCTGAATGATCCACGGCTGTTCTTTTGTTTTGTGATGGTTGTTCTTGAGTCTCTTGTTTGTCCTGAGTAGATAAACTGCACAATGTTCTTCAGGAAAATCCTCCAGGTCCTGCACATTCTTCAGTTTTCCAGCATCTTTTGCATATTTGAACCCTCTCCAGCAATGACTGTATGATTTTGAGATCCATCTTTTCACACTGAGGACAACTGAGGGACTCAAACACAATTATTAAAAAAGGTTCAAACATTCACTGATGCTCCAGAAGGAAACACGATCCATTAAGAGCTGGGGTGAAAACTTATTGAATTTGAAAATCAAGGTAAATTGTACTTAATTTGTCTTCCAGGAAACATGTAAGTATCTTCTGTTGCTTCTGAAGGGCAGTACTAAATGAAGAAAAGAAAAATCATATTTTAAAAAAATCCTCCTGTTCAAAAGTTTTCACCCCCAGCTCTTAATGCATTGTGTTTCCTTCTGGAGAATCAGTGAATGTTTGAACTTTTTTTATTTATTTTTTATAATTGTGTTTGAGTCCTCAGTTGTCCTCAGTGTGAAAAGATGGATCTCAAAATCATACAGTCACTGTTGGAGAGGGTTCAAATATGCAAAAGATGCTGGAAAACTGAAGAATGTGCAGGACCTGGAGGATTTTCCTGAAGAACATTGTGCAGTTTAACTGCTCAGGACAAACAAGAGACTCAAGAACAACCATCACAAAAACAGCCGTGGATGATTCAGGGAACAACACACAGTATTAAGAATCAATGGTTCATAAACTTTTGAATGGGTCATTTTAATAAATTCAGCAAAAAAAAAAAAAAAAAAAAAAAAAAAAAAAAAGTCTTGTGGACTATATGTAAAAATGTTTTATGTAAAATATCTTATTCAGGACAGTACTAAATAAAAAAATAATGCATTTTGTATGATCTCTATTCACATTTTCAGATTCTGCAAGTGGTTCACATACTTTTTCTTGCAACTGTGTGTGTGTGTGTGTGTATATATATATATATATATATATATATATATATATATATATATATATATATATATATATATATATAGAGAGAGAGAGAGAGAGAGAGAGAGAGAGAGAGAGAGAGAGAGAGAGAGAGAGAGAGAGAGAGAGAGAGTTTTAAATAAAGATTATTATGTCAAACTTACTGATCACCGCCAGCGCGAGGACAGCGCCATAGTTCACTCGATCAGATGGTGTGACTCGATCCATCATATCTCATGCAGCAGGTGTACAAAATGAAGAATAACCCTGGGATGTTGTGTCCTGTGCAGAATGCTATATATAGGTCTTAAGCAACAACACCAACAGCTTAGTGGCCTACCTGCTGTCCGCTTCGCCAACTGGCTGCTTTAGCAGCAGATTTCATTGTTGTGAAACGTTTATCTCAGCATCCGTTTCTTGTATAAATATTAGTAGTCAGATTGTGTGGTTTTAATATTCATCTCTGAGAGTACAATAGGCCTGGCGCATTTTTCGGTGGGTATTATGAAATGAATGTGTATGTTAAAATAAAGTACAACATCAAACAAAGTTACTGGTTTAGTCGGATAAGCGCTCCTTCTGAGTCTGTTTTTGATTCACTAACAAGAATCGGTTCAGACGAGTCATTTGTTCGGTAGTAGAACTACACTGGTCGCGCAGTCTGTTTTTGTTGCACTAAAAAGAACCGACTCAAAAGAGCCATTTGTTCGTGAATCGGACATCACCACTCGTTTTTTCGTGCTGTATAATTCAGTAGCGGCTTTGCAGTGAATCGGAATAGTAGTGTATAGTAAACACTGCAATGTGATGTTCCGTCCACACTGGCGGAAGGACGCGCTTTTGAGAAGCGTTAATGAAACCGAATCTCATCAATATCATTTGTTTCCAGTATCTTTTAAAAATGGAACCGGTTCTGAAAAAGTATAGGTTTTAGTTCTCGTCCTATTTATCAGTGCTTTGTTTGCACATGTAAGAGGAGTATATATTAATATTTTCATATGGGATATATTTTAAGTGATCAATAATTTAAAATCATGAATTGAGTTAAAAAAAAAAAAAAGACCAGTCTATGATGGTCTTAACAGTTTATACACAAAACACCAGCAATGTGAAAGAGAAAATCCCAACACTATCTGCTTGTCACTATTACCAGCAGTTGGTTAGGTAGTGTAAAATGTTGTCGTTGCAAGGAAGGAAGCCATTTTCTTGTTCCAGTAACCACTCCTCCTTATTTCAGAGATTACAGCCAATCAGAGGTTCGAATCCAAAACAGGAAGTGGCGTTTTGCACGCATCAACCAATCGCTGCCGCAGAAAGAACAGGAGCCTCTGCCCATTTAGCGCATTTATTCGTCTCGTCTGTGACGTACCGGCAAGGCTTTGTGTGCTTTCAATATATCACATTGAACATATTTCCATATAGACTATAATCCGGTAAGTATTATTTATAAATTCGACCATATTCGTTGTTTTCGCGCTTTAGTCCACGCATTACATGATCGTCGTTCATTATGTGCGCAGGGGACAGTGTGCGGAGTGCGCACTTAGCGCGCGAGGGGGTTGCTGCATCATTTGTGACCGAGTATTTGTAATAAGCATCCTTCTGATTCTCGTTCCAACCTACTTTAGGTTTTAATCCTCATTTATTGTTATTGTACACATATCTAAGGCTCATGCTTTTATGTAGGGCTGTCAAATCATCCACTCTCATGCATTGGATGTAAGGGCACAGGAACTACTTTTCTCTTCACCTCTTTCAGTTGGATGAAATCACATTGCGCGTACTTAGACAATTTATTGAGGGCATTCATGAAGTGATACGGTAGCGCACTGAATATCTAACTAATTTTAATACAGGATATTTATATATAAATATGTGAACACAAAATGTGGTTTACTCACTCGTTTATTTATTTATGTAAATTGCAGGATGAGGCGGTTTTGTAAACGCCACCCTTGACGTTGAAACTGGTCGGACCTGAATGCTGTCAGAGCCCGGTGAATATTGTGAGGGTCTTCACTTCAAACATCTCATTCACCTGTCAAATCTAAAATAAAACCCTAAAATTTCCCGACTTATGATTTATTAACACACTAAATGCCATTGGCAGCAATAACATTACAGTTTTTCCCCCTATGTAAAAGGCACGTTAACTGTTAAGCTCAATAAACATTTTATATTTCAGAAACATGGACGCAGATTTGTTTATGGAATGTGAGGAGGAGGAGCTGGAACCATGGCAACAGCAAAATTCAATGGATGAATCAGTGGGAAATGCTGAAAGCAGTACTCCCACTGGTGTGTAATTTAATATATTTTTCCTGTGTTATTTATAGTTAAATGTATGCTTAGAATGCACCTATTATAGACACTCTGTGTAATTAAGAATTATTTGTATTTTAATAATTCTTTTAATATCTTTATGCTAACCAAAACCTGTCCTTCTCCACTGTTTAGTGTCTTCCACTCCTGCCATGGTGGTTGATATTCCAGCTGAGCCTAAGACCGTGGTGATCCCAAGCCTACCACCCGTAATAAATACGGCAAACACGGTTCCGCTGATAACAAATACATGTGGGTATCCTGTTCCTTAATATCAGTACTTTTGCCTACTAAAGGAATATTCTTTAATTATTTACTCATCCTCATGTTGTATCAAACCCGTATGACATGCTCCGTTCTGTTGAAAAAACACATTATTACTTTCTTGGCTGCTCTTTTTCATTTAATTAAAGTCAGTTACAACTGGGGCTGTTGAAGATTTTAAAAAAAACGCATCATAAAAATTATTATAAAAGTGTATGATGTGTTAGCAGAAAAGTTGTATAAACTACAAAATGGTGCCATCTTGATGACAGCATTTTACATTTTATCTGCAATACTCCTTTAACTGGTTATTTATTCCTTCAGTGACTCAACGCATGGTTCCTGCGGATATTCCTAAAGCAGTGCAAGGGCAGCAGGTCTTTTTAGCATCAGGAGGAGGAGGGCTGGGCACTGTGGCTCTGTCGCAGGTTCTCCTGCCTGGCACATCTATTGGCAATGCCACCAACAGCCAGCCGTTTTACTTCACCACACAGGTGCTGCCATCCCACCTCATAGATCCCAACTTATTTCTGGTTCCCTTAAAATTTGTTAATCAAAATGTTTCCCAATGGGTATGATACAGGGTCTTCCTGTGCAGAATATCCATCCTGGTCAGCCTGGCCAGAGCCCAATGAGTTTGGTGCTGAATGTCCAACAAGGCCAGACTGTTCGACCCATTACTTTAGTCCAAGGTATGTTGAAGTGCGCCTCAAACTTCTGTTCTAGTTTTACAGGTTTTGATTAGCATTGATTTAATGATGTTTAATTGTTATGTCTTTTCAGCACCTGGTACACAAATCTTTAAACCAGCTGTTGGAGCAACCCAAATAATTACCCAGCCAGCTCAGATAAGGACCGGAGCGCCAGTCGCAAACAGGGTCCAAACGCCTAGCACGTTTAGCACAGTGCAGATCCCTGCTACTCTCACTATTCGTACCACAACTGCGGTCGCCCCACCTGCGATCAATTCTCTGGCCACCATGTCTTCTACAACCATTACACAGCCCTCCACAGCACGAACCACAACTAAAATCGGTAAGATGCTCCTGTTGAGAATGGTTCTCTCTATTCATTACAGAACTAAACTCTATTTTTGTTTTGTTTTTGACAAAAATTTTAGCGTTTATTTTTTTTTTTTGACCCCTTAACTGTCAACCCCCCTTTTGAAAATAGATGTGAAAATGCACTGTCCAAACTTAAATGGTTGTAATTCAAGAATACTTTGGAATATAGACTTATGTTTGGTCTTGTTTTAAAGAAGACACTCAGCAGAATATTGCTGAAGTGAAAGCACTTAAAAAAATTAAAGTATCAACCAAAATGTGCACTGTAGCAAAAATAGCCACATTGATTTATTTATTTATTTATTTATTTTTTAAATATATATTTTTTTATTTAAAAAATATTTTTTCTGTCTAAATATCACTTCTATCACAAATATATTGCCAAATATGGTACCTTGAGACTCTGGGTTTTGTCAGGATTGGAAAAGGTTTTGATTTTAAAGTAAAAATACATTTTGTAAGATGAAACCTGACACCACCCACTAGGGGAGGAGCCCACTAAAAAAATTTACGTTTCCATGGTACTTAACCTTGGACGTTGGGTTTTTCACAGGATGAATTTTGAGTTCGTAAGCTTTTAAATGAAACCTAATTTATGATGATTACTAAAATATCTAATACGAAAAAAGGCAATAAATCCACTAGCGGGACGGTGACCGTTAAGAAACAGTGAAGGTATGAAAAAATATTTGGAAAAACTAGGGACAAATTTTGATTTAAACAGTTATTACACAAATTCATTAGGCACCATCATTCTGCTAAAAGATAAAATCACATAAATGAGTATTACAGCTGGAACACTGTACTGACCAATCAGCATCCAGAACTGTAATTGTCTGTTTTAAAATTGGATTTATTTCTATTTACAGTGACAATAAAGCCAGGAAATGGACCCTTGGACATGCAAAACATAATGAGCCTTGTGAAATCTGTTAACCTTCCTGGTGGGGCTCAAGCACAGACATTTGTTGTCATGAGCAATCAAAAAACCAATAACGGCCCTATTGTTTCCTCTGCTGTTCCTATCATGACACAAAATGTTGTCCAAAGTAAGTTTGTTGTTCTGTTCTTTATACTGCATCTTTGGAATTTATCAGCATGGCTTTACTCCAGAATGAAACTGATGCATTAACAAACTCCTTTCTTTCTTTGTAGCAATCCCTGTTACCCATACAACACCATCAACAATCTCTCATTTGTGTCCTCGTTGTGGAGCTCAGTTTAAAATGATTGAGGCTCTACGGAGTCATATGTGTGTAAGTATAACATTTTTGCAGATACTACTTGTGTGTCTAGTCACCTAAAAAGTGGTCAATTAATCTTATTCCCCCTTTAGTTTTGCTGCCCAGGTCTTGTCCAGAAGGCCGACACAAGCAGTACAGCAACTGTTGTGAACACGCCAGCCACGCCACCTAAGAGCCCCTCTGTTGTGCCTAGTGTCAAGCTGGATAGCCCACCTACAAAGGCTGGAGATACTCCACCTAGACTTGTTATGCTGGTGGATGATTTCTACTACGGCACATTTGAGGGGAATCGAGTCTATGTACCAATGGACAACTCAAAGGAACCATTATCATTCAAATGCCTTTCTTGTAACAAGAGATTAAAGAATAATGTTAGGTATGTTGATGGACAGTCAAGTTAGGGTAGGAATTAAGGATATATTTGTCTAGTTGCAGATGATCGGTTTAATGCTGCATTTAGTAAGTGCTTATTCTCCTTGCAGGCTTATGAACCATATGAGGTACCATGTTGAGTTGGAGCAGCAAAATGGGGAGATGGACACGCACACGTCCTGCCAGCACTGTTTCCGCCGCTTTCCCACACCATTTCGTCTTCAATGCCACCTGGAGAGCGTCCACACTGCCATTGAGTCATCTAGTAAGAAATATTTCCAATTTAATGCTTCAAAGATTAATCTTTATCTTTGAAGTATACACTATTGTTCAAACATTAAGGCTCTGTATATTGTTTTTTGTTTTTTTTATGCTTTTAAAAGAAGTCTCTACATATTCAAAATGTAATTTATTTCTGTGATGGCAAAGTAGAATTTTCAGCAGCCATTACTCCATTACTACTTCTGAAATCATTCTGATTTGATGGTCAAGAAACATTTATCACATTTGAAACAGTTGTGCTGCTTAATATTTTAGTGTAATATTTTCAGAATTCTTTGAAAAGCAAGTTTAAAAGAACAGCATTTACTTGAAATAGGAATCTTTTGTAAAAATGTAAAGTCTTTCACTTCTGATCAATTAATGCATGTTTCATGAATATAAGTATTATTTTCTCACTGACTAAAAATCTCCCTGACCCAGTAGTGTACGTTAATGTTTAGATACAACTGTATTTGTTTCTTACCCAGAATTATCTAATGATGTTTACAGCATTCAGTCCATGTTATTCCAGTTAAACATGTAGATGGGCTGTGAAGTTGTATTTTCATCAATGACATTTATGCAGATGTCCTCACAAAATTGGATTTCACATTTGTGTTTCCCACTATTTGTGTTTTTTTTTTTTCTGTTAATTTCTTATACCATAATATTCTTATGAATAAGAAACATTAGCAGCTTTCCTTGCAGTGAATCAGGTCATACAGACACAGACAGCTAAGCACAGATAAGCTTTTAGAGTTTGTTTATCATTCTACACTTGTCCCAGAAAATGTAATTATTCAGTATTTAGTTGGCCACCAGTTGGAGTCAGATTAAAAAATAAACAACAATGAGCTTGCAAGACTGGTTATGCTGGTTAGAGCCAATGCAGATACAGACACACTCTTGCCATGTGCACTAGATATTTGACTAAATTCAAACATGAAGAGGTTACTGGGGCAACAAATGTTTTTAATGTTAACACATATTTAACTTTAACACGTGTTGTATTCTTTTTTTGCTGGTTTGCTATAGTGATCATAAACTGCAGTAAGTTCAGTTTGTCAGCTAATTTAGTGGTTGTTATGCCTTCTGTTCAGCCAAGTGTAAGATATGTGAGTGGTCCTTTGAGAGTGAGCCAGTGTTCCTGCAGCACATGAAGAACACCCACAAACCTGGAGAGATGCCTTATGTATGCCAGGTAAATTAAGTGAAATTGACCTGGAGGAACCTTATTACCCACTTTATCTATTATAATAGTAGTCTCAGAGAGTGTCTCAGAGTCTATAATGCCTTGACACTTTCAGGTATGTGAATACCGCTCCTCCTTATACTCGGATGTGTTTAACCACTTTCGTACCTGGCATGAGGATACCCGCCACCTTCTGTGCCAGTACTGCCTCAAGGTTTTCAAGCATTCCACCAGTTACCAGCAGCACTATATTCGTCATCAGGTGAGCATAAGTTATGAGAATAAATTACAATAATAACTGCATGTATAAATATTTTCAAACACATTCTCTTTTTGCAGAATATTTGCCTTACTGGTAAATTAAATCATCTGGTGATTTTTATTTTTTATTTATTTTTTTCACCCTTGGATAAAGGGGTCCATAAGGATGCATTGTTTGAATATTTTGCAAAGAAAGCTGTGCATGTACTCTTATGTTGATTATTGCTTGATTCAACAGACATATATTTTGAACCATCATGTGACACTTCTTTTTGTTCTCTCCAGAAGTCAACAGTTTACCACTGTAACAAATGCCGTCTACAGTTCTTGTTCACAAAAGATAAAGTCGAGCATAAAATCAATCACCACAGGACTTTCCGAAAGCCTCGTGAATTGGAAGGACTCCAGCCTGGGACAAAAGTAAAATTGGTTTGGTTGTTTGTTTGAGAGTAAGTTAAAATTTTGCAGAAATATATATATTGTTTTATATGTCATCTGCTTATCTCTAGGTGACCATTAGGGCATATGTTGGGACGAAAAAGTCACCAGGTCAGGCATCTTCAAAAGCATCCAGTAACTTTCAGAAGAATAGTGTTAGCAGTTCACAAACATCTTGTAGTGGTGACCAGCAATCACAACGACATGGACCTGGGAAGAAACAGGTCAGCAAGACGTTTGACTTCTTGTCCAAGTTCCAAGAGCAGAGGTAAGCTTATGTTACATTTTAACGGATTCTTTGAACCATTCAGATTGGATATCAGGACTTTGAAGTATGTACTTTTGGTCTTCCTCTCTCCAGGGCACTACTGGGCAGACATAAGTGTGTGGAGTGCACTTTTGACATTCCAGACTTTGCAAATCACTACCCTACTTATGTTCACTGCTCACTCTGCTTCTACAGCACGTGCTGTTCTCGTGCTTATGCAAACCACATGATCAAGTAAGTCGAGTCATCTTTCTATACATCACTTGCACCTCTGTGAATGAAAAAAACTGCCACTTGAAATAGGAGTTTAGTTTAGTTTAGTATGTCAGATAGTCAATGCGAATATACTGATTGTAAATTATTTTTTTATTTCAGCAATCACGTTCCTGGAAGAGTCCCAAAAGCTTCTAAAAAGGGGCCGCCAAGGTAATATATTATTGTTTCAATCAAGTTATATTTGACAACCTGAAACGGTACTTTACAGGTGATTTGCTGCTCTTTTGTAGCGGTGTGAAGCTGAGCTGTGCGGGTTGTGAGTACTCCACTGCTCTGGGAAACATGATGGCCAAACATCTCATCAAGTTCTCTAATCACTCCCACTGCATCTTCACTCGTAAAGGTGGGTGTTCTCCAACTCAATATAATTAATGTGTTTTTCCTGAGTCTTTAGAAAATGTTGTCTTCCTGCATGCTTGTTTTTCTTTCTCTGCTTTCTAAATCCTGTAGTTAGAAGGCATCCAACTCTATTGTAGGTGTCATTAATTGCATGATTATAGTACTAATACTAATACTATAAAACACAAATACCTTGGAACTAAATTAATAGCGTCATGACACACACTGCTACTTGAATCTTGTCAGTACAACTTATAACTAAATTACTTTTACTTAACAACAGGGTACAAAATGAATGCTTGTCAAGTGTCAAATGCATGTAAAAACTATTGTGGGAATAAATTTAAAAGAAAATTCCCCTGGGTCTGTAAGATTCTTTTGTAATATCAAAATAATACAGGTTTTATTCACAATGTAAGACCCGTTAAATTGCTGTATAACTGTCTGATTAGCTTTTCAGTAAAATTACGACATCTGCTATTTACAAGTTTTAGTCTTATCCATATCTACAGACTTATTAAACAGCGTGTAGTAATTACATCGGTTTGTTCAGAACTTTGTAATTGAATCAAATTCTTTGACAGCAGATGTTACATCAGAGAATCTCAGCATTGTACATATGCAAACTGTTAAACCTACGGTTTGATTGACACACCCTGCTTAGCACTGTATATATTTTCACAGCTTGAATGTTATTTATCCAGTTGATAGACACCTACAATAAAGAAGGATGTTTTTTCCATGCATATGTAGTTAAACTCAAACATTACAGATATGCTTAGAACATTTGCAAAGTCTTGAGTAATAACCTACATTATGTGATGCACAGCAATCACACATGTGGGGTATGAGCTCAAGCTGTCCATTGTCAAAATGGACATTCGGGGGCCTTTTGTACTTGGTGTGACTTTGCAGGACTTACTGGCAAACCTTTGCAAGAGCACTCTGGATGAGTGAATGAATATTTACACAAAACCTACTGCACACCACATGAACTGGAGAATATCAGGAGGAGTACAAAAAAAACCTAAAATGGATTAATTTAGAAACATGACAAATGAATAACAACAAGGACTATCCATCGGGAAATTATCTGCTGCTTCTGAGCTGCTTATTGTTTTCTTTTTTCAAAAGCTAACTGACCTATCAGAACCACATATACATTGAGCATGGTGTTATAAAATGGATTATTGGTGATGGTAGAGACTCCAAGGAGAAGACTAACTCTGTGTTCCTATAATCCCTCCCCTCCCCTACAGAGTGTTTGGAGACAGATATTGAGTTCTGCCAGGTTGAGGAGGAGGTGGAGGGTCCACAAGGGGATGAAGCTAGTGATGTTGGGACACAGCCTGACTGGTTGTCCATGAAGCAGTGGATTGTGCCCAAAGAGGAAGGAACTGTGCCAGAATTCATGGACAGTTGTGGCCCACAGCATATAATGGCCAGAAATAACGATGTCCTCGACTACTTCCAGCTTCTTTTTCCCGACATCCTCTTTGAGCAGATCGTTTTTGAGACCAATTCATATGCTACTTATTGCTGCTCTTTGGGGCAAGGGGATCCTTCCTGGAACTCTGTGTCCATTGAGGAAGTCAAAGGCTTCTTTGGTCTCTCTATCCTCATGGGGCTTCAAGGTCAGGTGGAGCCAGAGTTGTACTGGTCCTGGGACCATCACCATGGCCGCTATGGCTCCAGAATATGTGAGCTCTTTTACAGGACCATGTCAGTCAAACGCTTCAAGCAGATCAGCACTCATATCCGAATGAGCAGCATGCTTGTGGAGAATGACAACCAGAGTGCTGACAAGTTGTCGTTTTTTCAGCCAATGCTCAGTATCCTGCAGACAAGTATGCGGGATGCCTACAGGCCAAACAAGTGTCTGACAGTCGATCAAGCTTTTCTACCAAGTCATGACAAAGGAATCGCTCAGGAGAAGAGTAGAAAGTCTCAGCCAAGGATATGGCTACTGTGTGACTCAAAGTCAGGCTACTGCCATAAACTGCTGGTCTTAACACGACAAGAGAAAAACAAAGACTTGGGAAAATCAGTTGTACCGCAACTCATAGAGGGCCTTGAGGGTAAACATCACCACATTTTCTTGTCCAGCTCACTTGTGTCTGTACCACTCATGCGGGAGCTGTATGACATTGGTATATATTGCTCTAGCTCTGTCCTGCCCCAAAGCCCAATTTTGCCCAAGGAGTTTTGGGATGAACCTCCACTGAACAATCCAGGTGATTTCCGGCAGTATGAACTCGCCCCACTCCTTGCCACCAGATGGAAAGATAACAAGCAGCTGGTATGTCTCTCCACAAATGCTGATGCAGGCCAGCCAGATGTGGTGTGGAGGAGATCTCCCACTAAGATTGGTGAGCTTTGCGCCATTGAAAGACCCCAGGCCTTTAAGTTGCTCCAGGACAACATGCGTGGTGTTGACATCTGTAATCAGCTGCTGACATGCAATCAGCTTGGCGGGCTGGTTCTTGACACCAATTGGCGGCGTCTCTTCTGGTTCCTTGTCAATTTGAGCATCATCAACTCTTTCATTGTGCTACGAGAGACCCTCAAAGACAACCCACCTGGGTGGTTTCTGGGGGGGCACTTTTCCCAGGCCATCTACCGTAAACGTCTGGGATACCAGCTGGCCAAGTGTGCCGAAAGATATGCGCGCCAGAACCAAGTCCACGATAGCATGCTTGAGCAACAGACTGTAAAAAAAGAAAAGCAGGAGACTCAAGAAGGGGTCAGACATCGATTAGCCAAAATTACCCGTAAGACAAGAAGATGTAAAGTGTGCAACCTGAAAAACGAGCGTCATGAGACTGTATATGGCTGCACAGCATGCCGTGTGAATCTGTGCAAACGTTCTTGCTGCTTCTGGGACTACCATGGTTTCTCACCTAATTATGAAGGTTATAAAGCTCAAATACTGACACTAAATATTAATCAATGTATTCCTGAATGTTTGTTTTCTACTCAGATGTTGCACAAAATTAAAGAATACAGTTTTCATACAGCTTTTTAATTGGCATGCATTAAAGTGATAATGCATTGTATTACATATTTTAACATGGAAGATAACAAACACACATTGTTTATTGTTTATTTTATTGTCCTCGATTATTATAAATCAATCTTTTTTTTTTTTTTTTTTTCTGTACAGGTAACGCTAAAGTTGGATTCATTGACTCTAAGAGGTACGTATGTTAGAAACCAAAGTTGTTTTGTGAAATATTTTCTAACTCAAACAATTGTTGGATTCAAAATTGCAACCAGCAATAGATAAATTCTAAAACCCTTGACATTTGAAATGGAAATCTATAGTAATTAATTAGCAAATTTTACGTTTCAACATTTTTCATGTTATACAGACCCTGGAAAGTGACGCACTATTTCCCTTCCAGGGAAGGCACAGAGCATGGACTTAAATATAGAACTGAAATGATGGAAAGAGGCCTAAACAGATCTTCAGTGGACGTCAAAACTTTTTCACATAGTGCCAATGCTAGTCTAGATGAAGACGTGGACCAGGAAATGGCCCCTCTTGAAGAGGAAGACACTGACTCAGTCTCTGAGACGACTGAAAGCGATGAGGACGTGTCACATCAAACAGTGGCTAAACATAAGGTAGAGGGAACAGTAACCAATACGCTTTCACAACCTGTGAAAAACAGAGAGGAGACTCTGTCTATTCATCAGCGTCGAATACTACTCCTTGCACTCTGCTCCGGGATCCAGAAAGCAGCTAAAGAAATGGACACCAAACCTCAGCTCATTAAGTCCTGGCTTCAAGCCAAAGAGAATCAGTTAAATGAATGCAGCAGCAGCAGCTGTGGAGAGGCTGTTGATCGTCTAGTGGAATGGGTTCTGACCCAACGGGAACAGCAGCGTCCTATCAGTGAGGCGAAACTGTTTGAAAAAGCTTCGGAACTCCAAAGCCAAACCAATGAGAGTGGTTCTTTCCGTATTTCTTACGAGTGGGCCGTGAGCTTCATGATGCAGCACAAATTGGGCTTGGATACCTCTTTCACAGTACATCGGGAGCTCCCTAATGCCATGGAGGAAAACTGCCGTAACTTTACAGAGTTGGTGCACAATCAAACAAAGCTAAACAATGTCCCGCAGTGTGCCATTGGTGCTATGGACCAGCTTTCTGTTTTTGTGGACTTCAACATGCTGAATGAGAATACCAGAATAAGCAGAGAGACTGCTTTTCAGTTTACTGGTTCTGGGAAGCCTTTTGTAAGAATTTACCTTGCAGTGCTTGCAAACGGCACAATGCTACCTGCAGCTCTCTTCACAAGTCATGCCACAAGCATGCTGAGCAGAAGCCCAGACTCAATCCTACTTATGGCCAAAGAGGAAGGTTTCAGCGCAACGGAACAGCTAGACGTTTGGGCCACCAAAGTGTGGAAGCAGCATCTGGACTCGCAAAATGAGAACAAAGCCCTGCTGGTTATAGATAGCCATCATAGCCAAACATCTGAGACCGTCATATCCACAATCAGTAGCACCAAAGCCTTCCTTGCCACCGTTCCAGCTGGGTGTACTGGCCGACATCAACCTCTGGAGATGTGCGTACGCCCTGTGCTGCAACGGTTATTTCTTGCTCGTTGGGCACAACAACCTCGTGATGGTGCATCTGGGGTTAAGTCTGAAGACCTTGTGCAGCTTCTCATATCTTGGTTGGAAGAGGCCATGTCTTGCTTCTCTGCTAGGCCTGAATTTATTCAGCACTCATTCTGCTTGGCCCGTCTGCTTCCTGATCAGGAAGTGCATACAAATTTGCCTGGTACTCCACTGGAGCTGTTAAATATGCTGTCAGAGGCCATGCTTGGACCTGAAGTAGTAGATCTTGAGTCAGAAGAAGAAGAAGAGCCAATGGACACACATACTGTAGACAAAGTGAGCCAGGTAACTGAGAAAATTGATCTGACACTGGACCAAGATGATGCAGAAAATGAAGCCGATCAAATGAAGGATGGAGACACAACACCAATTGAGATAAAAAAGACAGAACAACAAAATGAAAAAACTGATGAATGTTTGGAAATTGCAAGCGAGTCCACAGATTTCTCACATTCATCCCCTGAATCTGAGATCCCTTCACACAACTCTGAACAAGATAATTTCTCAGAATCCGGTCTGGATCCCAGCGCTTGCCAAACAGACTCTGCAAACAGGTGATATTTGATCTACTAAGAGACATTGTTGAACTTAAACAGAAGGATTTTGGGCCAGACAAACCTATTTGGGCTGAATGTGACTGTGGGTATTTAATTTACAACTTACTGTGTGGTGGAGTGAAAATGGAAAAAACATTTGGAGATCTTTTTTTTTAACCCTAAATACTGTATAGATTTACAGATTAAACATTGCATGATGGCTTTTGCTAAGTTTTCTACTGTTTGTTCTTTTTGTTTATTCACTAGTATAAAACAATCTAATATCTTCCACCATTTTTTTTTTTTTTTTTTTTTTTTTTTTTTTTTTGTCTATGGACAAATATTATGTGTTTAGATTCTATATCCTCTGAAAGTTAATCAGTGTTTTTACATCTGCTTATATTTCAGTCATTCTGAAACTGTAATGAGAGAAATTTCATCAAGCCAGATTGATGCCCACAGTGGCAGGCAATTTAAAAAAATAAACCTTGAAATTAAAGATCAAGCAAATTTCAAATAGTACTAATTAAAATGGTTTAATTTTGTGATAATTTATTATAGCTCTTGCATTTGGATGGGCAATTACTGAAAAGTACAACTTTTATTCCATAGCTTGTGTCTGTTCAAGATGCAACACAATTACCTTATGTGGCTGCACTAAAGTCTAGATTGCAATGTCGGTTGGCAACAGACTCTTAAGTTCTTCCATTTTGGTTATTTATCTACCTTACAGACCGTATTAACCATGATACACGCTGAAGAGTCTTAGCATTGGTGTTGCAGCAGCAGTGAATGGCGTGGGATCAGTGAATGTATATTCAGTATTACTTTCAGCATCTGAATTTACCGTAGCACCCACAGGATGGTGTAAGTACACTCCAGGTGACATCCATTGACATTCAATTCAAAGATGTTCTGTAGCACTTTATTGGTGCCCTTCCATGTTTGTAAAGGTGCTTACTTTGATTTCATCTGTTTGCTGCAACAATTTTGTATGTAATATACATGTACTAAATGGTGGGTCTTTATGTAAACAGTCTGATTACGAAGGTAAATTGGAGTTTATATAACGGGGGGTGTTTTTGGATGTGTTGTTTTGATTCTATTGTAAAGAAGACTAATCAAAAATGGATCGTTTAAGAGAAAAGGTGTTACGTGTGTTACAATTCCTCATGTATAAACTTTAAATAAACTCAGTCTGCATAAAGCCCACTCTTTTTACCAAGCTTCCTATTTATTTCTATAAATTCTGGGAAATGTCTGTAATGTTCATCCATCAAATTAAAGTAAAATTATTCAATATAATTAAATGTATAAATGCCAAAACAAAAAATCAAACGTTGATTATTAACATGTGCTGAATATGTTTAAGGTTAGTGTTTAGTTTTTTTGTTTTTATTGAAAAAACTATTTTTTTATTTAAATTGTATTGCTGGTTTCACAGACAAGGCTTAGATTTAAAACCGGATTAGGACTTGGTTCAATCAGCACATTTAAGTATCTTTTATAAACGTAGATTTGAAATTCGAATTACAGTTATGCACATTTGCTACCTTAATTCGAATTGAGGAACTGGTTTGGAATGTAAGACCAATTGCGGTTGACGGTAAGTATAGTTTCTAACAAACATTTTAGAATTTTGTCATTCGTTTTCGGCCGTGCATATTAATGAGTTATTCAATAGGGCTACCCTAGAAAGGGGCCGTGTTTCCTTTTTGCGGTCTGATTTCCAGGGACCGAGGATGCAAACGACATCTGATCTTTTTATTCTTCAGTTGAATATCAGGGTGTGGTTTTTCAGGATCATCTCACAGTCCCAGTGGTGTTATCACCTGAAAGAGTTAATCTAACCGCTATTTAAAATCTTTCTGCACGTTCGACGCCCTTTGAGTCGGTGAGTTTCCGCCTGTGCAAGCACCAGCATGGGTAAGTTTCACTTCGAATGCATGCACGTTTGACCACTGCAGAAGTGTTGATTACACGTTATTTCAAGCATTCGACATATTTATCCTTATGTTTACAATTGCTTCAGTTTAGAAGAAAGTGTTGCTTTAGAATCTTTTATTTATTTATTATTTTTTTTTGTTCTATAGGCCTAGGCTACCTGTCAAAATCATTTATGTATAATTCGTGTGATATTGTAGATTTGGAGTGCACTAAATTTGCGTTGCAACATTTTTTCCGAGGCATTGATAACTTTAAAGTCCCATAAGGTTAATCAAAAAGGTTTCCTTTTTTTTTTTTTTTTTTTTTTTTTTTTCAGTGCAGATGGTGCTGCGCAATAACGTTTTTTCAGCGTCATTGCTCAATTTACAACAAACATGCTGTTGTTGCAGTTCTTTACCCGGTTTTACTTATTAATATTAATGTCGTGCAGTACAGTGCAATACAGAAGTGTTTGTTAATACAAATAAGAAAAACATATTTCATGCATTTCTTATTGATGCATTATTCACAAGGAACTGACTTTAATAATTTAATACAGACCTTTACAAAAGGGTTTTTTCTTTCATGTGTGTGTGAAAATTCGTAGTTTTGTTTTATTTCCACAACACTTTTCATTCGGAGATGGTTGTTCAGTGAGGATACACCTTCACTTAACCTATAAACATTTGTCTGGCTATCAATGGAAGGATGTTGAACAATTCTTGGCAAGACACGTTGTCTCCTAGATTGTGACATTGCCCATCTGTTCTAGTTGGTTTGTGTGTTTATCTACTACATAATAGTTTACTTGGCGAGGCATCATTCCTTCTAAGAATGAACACAGTAACTTGGGACTCACATTTAGGCTATATGATGGTGCACTAGGCAAATAGATCATCACAAATCCTACTTTGCAATAATATACAAAAAGCAACTTCATGCTTTCATTCAATCTCTCAGATTTTTATTACGGATAAAATGCTATAACAAGCAAAATTGGGTTTATGATACTTACCAGATTGCGTTGATTCTGACTCTTTATTACTGCACGAGTCTGGCATGCTTTTAATTTTTGATAGTTTGAGTGTAACTCGCATAGTGATATTTCAGATCTGACATTTGATGTCCGTTTACAGCTTCAACTTGTTCAGGATGTGGACCGGGATATAAAACCCCCCTGGATGCTATGAAAGGTGAGCTACTTTAAAGCATAGGCTAATACAACGTATTGTGTAGTTGAATAAGTTGGTTATTCATAGTTGCAAGTCACTACAAGGTAGTGGTGACCTTTGTACTAGAGATTGACTGTGAACCATAGACTAAAAAAAAACATGTGAACATCAGAGCTGGCAGCTCCTCCTCCCTACCACCAGAGGTCCCCCTTACTTACAGATTGGCATTGTTCTGCATTGTTTGGTTTTCCTTCTGTTGTCATGTTGCTTTTAAAGTCCCAGTGAACTGGAAGTAGCAAGTGAGTTTTCTTCAGTGCTGTGATGTATTTCCAAGTGAAACGGAATATTGAATAGAGGGCAGGGTTTTACTTCAGCGCTCCATCTCTCGCTCATAGCAGACTAACGGTTGGAGGGGAGTGGTTAAGCATTTTCAAACCTAAGCCGTCAAACTGACATCATCTGAGAAGGAACGCCGTTTCCAGACCGGAAGTTACTTTTCAGATTTTGATTAAAGATTCCCACGACAAATATTTTTTTTCTGTGTATTAACTTGCATGGATTAATTGTTCACCCTAAGACCTTTTAATATGTGCTAACAAAGTAAATAGGTAAACCTTTGTGTGTGTGTGTGTGTGTGTGTGTGTGTGTGTGTGTGTGTGTGTGTGTGTGTGTGTATATACACACATATTAATATAATATAATATAATATAATCTGTGTGCCAAAAGTTACTTTAAATAAAAACTATAAAATGGGTGGGGTTTGAAAAAAGTCATAGATTTCTATGATTTTAAACATTTTATCTGACAAAAATGCTTTTAAGCTGATAAATTGCTTTGTCACTTATGGGTATAATTGTTACTTGGGTATAATATATAATAGTTAGTTTAATAGTATAATAGCTTAATACCGGTCTTTTATTTTTAAATTAAATTTTCTGTTCAACTGGCTGTATGCACATGTAAATTTTGTGTGTGTGTGTGTATAAAAAATATATAATATATCTGTTATTTTTGCAAAAGTCTTTTTTTTATTTTTTTTTTTTATTGCACCTGTAATGTTTCAGACACAAATAGTACACCCTTTAGGAAATTAATAAATAAATTATAGGGAACAAAGATCAATAAATGTTTAAGCGCTGAACTTCTTCCAACAGGTCCTCGAGAAGAGATAGTGTACCTGCCATGCATTTATCGCAACACAGATATCCAGAAACCGGACTATCTTGCAACTGTTGATATCAATCCACAATCTCCCAATTTTTGCAAGGTAAAAGAGAATGTTTTTTTTCCCCCAAAACAAAAATTTTGGATTATAGTGTTGCAGCAACACATTTACTTTCTTTTTTTCCTATAACTGTTACTTTAGTAACATTTTTCTCCATTTTGTGATGGTCTAGGTGATTCACAGGTTGCCCATGCCCAATCTGAAGGATGAATTGCATCATTCTGGTTGGAATGCCTGTAGCAGTTGTTATGATGATGCCTCCAAAAGGCGCAATCGCCTCATTCTACCTTCCCTGATCTCCTCCCGTATCTACGTTGTTGATGTAGGGACGGATCCTCGGGCCCCACGACTTCACAAGGTTCACAAGAGTCTGTCTATATAGGAGTATCCATATTTTGATGGTGTTAACATTTTAGTAAACATCTAGGTTAGTAATTTGAGGGAGTAAATTCATGAACTGGTTACTAAGTTACTTAAACTGTTTTTTAAGTGACTGTTTCAGTCTTGTGCCTCTAAAAAATAATTTTATGAAGTGACGGGAATACTTTTTGTGCGCAAAAAACTAAATAAAATGACGATTGTTGAAGTTGAAACACTGGAGTCACATGGACTATTTTATCGATGTCTTTCCTACCTTTCTGGACCCTGAAAGTGTTAACTAAATTGCTGTCTATGGAGGGGTCAAAAAGCTCACGGATTTCATCAAAAATATCTTCATTTGTATTCTAAGGATGAACGAAGGTCTTACGGGTTTGGAACGACATGAGAGTGAGTAATTAATGACAGAATTTAATCCTTTAAAGGGATGGGTCACCCAAAAATGAAAATGATCCCATAATTGACTCACCCTCAAGCCATTTTAGGTGTATATGTTTTTCTTCATCCGTTCCCCCCTCCCCTCCCCCCCAACGAAGAAAGTTTTGCAGTACAACAGCAAACTTGAATTTATTTTAGAAGCCCAAAAGCATGACATGTCCTGATGCCTTTATTGATTGAGGTCCAAAGTAATTTTGTTTAACATCTAAAATATAATGCTTAACATCATACATGACCGTTGACTCTGAGAATGTTTTGCTCTTGCCAAACCCATGAATTCTTTCCATCTCTGTCCTCCTCCAGATAGTCGAGCCCACAGATCTGTTCTGGAAATGCGGCCTTGCCAATCCCCACACTTCTCACTGCTTAGGCAGTGGCCAAATCATGATCAGTACCATGGGCGACCCCTCTGGCAATGGCAAGGGTAAGATGCTGTGTTTACCTCAGTGTATTTACAATATACACTAGGCTTACTTTTCATTGTTAGGTGGTTTTGTGTTGCTGGATGGTGAGACTTTTGAAGTCGTTGGCAACTGGGAACAGCCAGGTGAAGCAGCACCGTTTGGTTATGACTTCTGGTACCAGCCTCGCCACAATGTCATGATCAGCACGGAGTGGGGAGCACCCAAAGCTTTGGGAAATGGCTTCAACCCTGCAGATGTCAAGGCTGGTATGTGCACTTTCAACAGTATGTTTGATGCATTGTATCTGACTGGCAGTGATGATTGTATCTGCTTGCAGGTCACTATGGGCAGCACCTCCATGTGTGGGACTGGACCACACACAAACGGATTCAAACTCTGGATCTTGGGGAAGAGGGTGCTATTCCTCTAGAGATCCGATTCCTGCACGACCCTGCTGCGGCTGAAGGATTCGTGGGCTGTGCACTTCAGAGCACTGTCTACCGCTTCTACAAGACTCCGGCAAGTGCATAAAAAGCCCTTTCACTGTTAAAATCTTTTCTAGCCTTTTTACAAAGGCTAAAAACATGAACGTTAAAAGGCCTTCCTTTCTTTTTTTCAGTTTTTAGGCAATTCATGTTTTTAGCTTCAAATTGTGTTTCACAGAAAGGGGACTGGGCTGCAGAGAAAGTCATCAAAGTTCCTAGTAAAAAAGTGGAAGGTTGGGCTCTTCCTGAAATGCCAGGTAAGTGCTTTTAGAAATGTACTTTAGTATGTTTTTGTTTTTTTTAATTAATGGAAAAACTCAGGGAAGGGACAAATGAAAATGTGTAATGTGATTTCCAAAAGAGAAAAAAAATATTTGAACAGAGAAAATATTCTTTAGTAGATCAATAACCCCAAAATATGATGATCCCCTGCTAAAACAAAGGCAGCTATATTTTTGTGTTTAAAGACCAAAAAGAAAAGAAAATTAAGTGTGATATTATACACATAACATAAATTAAATAATTGGCTTTTATTTGTCATTTGTACTAAAGTCTAAAGAAATTATTAAAATATTGTCTGGAGACTTCATTTTCTTTTCTTTTTTTTTTTTTTTTTTTTTTCATATTGTTAATGTGATGTAAGATTTATCAACCTTTATATCTCACTGTTAAAAACTAGGGCTGTCAATAAAATAGTTATGATTATAGTTATTAATTTCTTATTTGAGCTAGTTTTTAAAAGAATTAAACTGTAATATAACATTTTGTAACTATTTTTTAAAAATCTTGTATTAAACATTGATATCTAACATTATTCAAATTATTGTATTAATCTTGGATTTTGGTTTTCCTTGGACCCCAGTTGAACAATCTGCTATAATGGCAAAACATCAAATATATAGAATATTTGAAGTGTAATGTAGGATGTATAAACCCTTATTTTTATTTATTTATTTATATATATATATATATATATATATATATATATATATATATATATATATATATATATATATATATATATATATATATATATATATATATATATATATATATATATATATGAGATTTATTTCTCAATTTTGGACTCACTTTTTGAAAGAATGGAATTGTAATGTGAAATTTAGTAAGTGTTAAATTGCATTAAACATTTAATATATGAAATGATTTTTTTCTCAGCAAGCGTTTTCCCCTTTTTGGATTTTCACTGGACCCCAGTTTGACTGTGCTATAATGTCAAAAATTTTATATAAAGCATAAAGCATAAAGATTTTTTTTTTTTTGGCATAGGTCTCATTACGGATATATTGATCTCCCTGGATGACCGCTTCCTTTACTTCAGTAACTGGTTGCATGGAGACATTCGACAGTATGATGTCACTGATAGGAGGAATCCACGTATGGTTGGTCAGGTAAGACCACTTCGATTAGCTAGCATCAAGACACATTTGTTTACATTTATAGAAACAATAAATATGTTGAATCGGCAGAACTTGTATTTTTAATTCATGAAAAGCATTTTTAAGGTCTTCCTTGGTGGCAGTATTTTGAAAGATGGACCAGTGAAGGTTTTGGAGGACAAAGAACTGGACAGCCAGCCATCCCCACGGATACTGAAGGTACCTTTTCATTTCCAAGAATGCTTCATGTGAGCTCTGTGTACACATTTGAGTAAGCCATTTATGCAGCGGAAAACAGCCTAAAGCTGTTGGCAACTAACTAATTGATAGATGACCCAGCTTATTGTCCTCCAAATCATTAGGTCATACAGAGCTAAACAGAGCAATTAGAGCACATAATTTGCTGGAGGTTAAAATGTTATTTTCCTCGTCAGGGAAAGCGGGTACAGGGAGGCCCTCAGATGCTGCAGCTGAGCTTGGATGGAAAACGACTGTATGTCACCACTTCCTTATACAGTGCCTGGGACAAGCAGTTCTACCCTGACCTTGTCAAGTGAGACAAATCTTTTTAGAAATGTTATTTGAGTATTTTGTGTCAAGCTTGTTTTTGCCCTGGAATAAAAATAACTTTCTCACAATTTTGAGATTTAAAAACCCTGCAATTCCAACTTTATAACTCAGAATTGTGGGTTTATATCTCAGTTTATTTTGTGAGATAAAAAGTTGCAATTACCTTTATTTTATTTTATTTTTTATTCCATGGTGAAAACAAGCGTTCATACCTATATTAATGTTTTATCCTCTTGTGACCTTTATATCACACAATTAAGACTTTCTAACTTGTTTATATCTTGGAATTCTGACTTTATAACTTTTTATATATATATATATATATATATATATATATATATATATATATATATATATATATATATATATATATATATATATATATATATATATATATATATATATATATATAACTCATAATTCTGGGAGATAAAATATAAATATAGGTATGAAAGCTTGTTTTTGCCATGGAATTAAAAAAATAAAGGTAATTGCTACTTTTTATCTAACATTTATGAGAAATAAAGTCACAAGTTCTTTTTTTAAATTCTGTATAATAGGCTAGTATAGACTGTTTAAATTGTTTTAGAAATAACTTCTGATTCTGATTTCACTTTAGGGAAGGGTCAGTCATGATGCAGATTGATGTGGACACAGATAAAGGCGGCCTGAAGCTCAATGAGAATTTCCTTGTGGATTTCGGAGCAGAGCCAGAAGGTCCTGCACTTGCTCATGAGCTCAGATATCCTGGTGGAGACTGCACTTCTGATATCTGGTTATGAAACTGTGGCCAAGCCTTCATGTTTCATGGAGAAAATGATTATTCCCATATTCTTACAATTGAGTTGAGATATATCATCATTATTATGATCATGTTTAGTCTATGTATGGACCAAATCCTTAATCATATTATGTGTCTTTTAGTGATTCCAAGAGTGAATTATGTTGTGAAAAACCTATTTTGATTGTCTTTGTACTCTTTCTACTATTTAAAAAAAAATAAAAATAAAAAATACATATTATGTATCCCAATGAACTCAAAGGATTTGTCATTTGTTGTTGTAAGGGCTTTCCAAATCATTAGAATTGCAAAGCAGATTTTAAACACGTGATCCAAGTCCATAGAGAGAGGACACACTCCCCATCACTATAAGTGTGAAACACTATCCTGTTTCGAATATGTTCTAACATAAAGCAATTATGTTGTATTTTGGTTTTCAGTGTTTAGAAACTCAATATGGACATGTAACAACTGTGATGACAAATGTGAATATTTTTACATATTAGTTTTAAGGCAAATTTTTCATCAATGTGCAGAGAAGGAGAACAAATACAACAGTGCAAACTATTTTCAAGGAGTTATGTCAGCTAGTTTAGTTTGGTTTATTGCCATTCATACTATACAAGTATGAAAACATTATCTCTCCAAGTCTGAAAATAAGGACAAATATTACCTTGTACACAAGCGCACTTTTTTTAAAACAAAGTACTGTAATATGAATAAATATAATACAATAATAAATAATCTAACTAACTTAAAATGAAATGTCATCCACTGACACAACCAAATGAAATCTACAGTAGTAATGAATGCGCTAGTGAAAATGTATTTATATTGTACTATTTATTACTTAAATGAACAATAATTGCATATATATTATTATATTATCGTTATTAGTATTATTGTTGTTGTTCTTTATTATTTTTATATAAATATTAAGGTTAACGTTTCAACATGTTTACTCTTTCAAAAATGCATTAACAATAACATACTAAAAAAAGAACAAGCATGTAAAATATTCATCACACTCTTTGTGTCTCAAAGCCTAGAGTCTTCCTATCTAGCTAACATTTGTGGACATTGCTTAAACGGCCGGTAATGCTATCTTGTGTTTGGAGACACATGATGTAAGTGTGTGTATGCTGGAATCAGGCAGTTGATGTGGGCAGCCCCTGCGTGTGTCATCTCCCTACTCACTTTCTTAGCGAACAACACCGGCTATTCAGCAACAGGAGGAGCGCACCTCCCAAATGGGGCCGTTAAAACACAGATAAACCGATTGTTTAAACCTTCACCCGGATTATTTTGAGGTAAGTCGTATGAATGAATGATCCCTTGGGTTGGTTCAAAAGTAAAAGAACGTTATAAAGTAGAGACGATGCGTTAGCTGCTTGGCTAAGTGTAGCATCCGTTTGTGTTTTTATGAGGCATATCCCTGCAGGCCGTAAAACAGTTGAATAATGTTATAACGCAATTATTAAGTTATTCTCTAGTCCAGCACACTTACTGTTACACTGTTTTTCATCAAAATCGAGTTTGAGCATTAGAAGACAGAAAAGTAGTTGACGTGTCTTTTAAAGGGCTCAGCTAAACATGCTCAGATGCTAACTTGAGTGCAAAAGTCATCTGACTAATGGATTGCTTGCATTTAACGTCTGAGGTAAGAAAAAAAAACAGGTAATTTTATGATTATAAAACGTATCAGATGTAAATATGGGCGTTATTACAAGGTTTGACTCCCATAACTGCGCATATTTACCTTGATGTGCTTGTACTTGGCTTGGCTTTAGACTTACAATTACGAAAGGAAATAACATTGATACTGTTTTGATGGCAAGCTGATTAACTAATTCACCATTAACATTTTAGTTAATCATCTTTATGTCCTGTTCGAGCCAACTGATGCATCACATCCATCCAAATTATAGCTACCTACTGCCTTAGTTGACTTGGCTTTAAGTTTGTTGATTTTGCTCCAGTGTGTTTGATCTGAAGAATGTTATATTTCATGATTTATTTATGCTGTTACATTCTTGTAATCTCATTCGATAATGGCTTTGATTGTGGAAAGTGTTGTGGGTGTTGGCAGAAAGCGACTCTTGAGACTGATCATTCATGATCTGCATGTTTTGTGTTCCTCTAGATCACGGTTTCACACTGTCTTGCTCTCACATTTCAGGGCAAAGGCTGATTGAATCAACTCTTTCCATTGCAATCGGAGAGGTTCAGTGAAACGTTTTGATACTGAACAACAGAAATAGGCCTGTGCTTGTGGTTTGATTGTGTGAATCAGTGTTTCAACTCACTTTAGTCTTGTTGTAGAACAGTGTTTTGTTTTGTTTTTTTCTCTCTCTCTCAGTTGTGCAGAATTTAACTTAGAGAAAGAGCTGTCAAGCTTGAACAACACACAAACTGTCAGTTCAGAGTAAACCGGAGTTGGGTTCAGCATGTGATATGTGAGAGGAGAGCTGGCATCTTCCTCAAAGCTGACTCGGTCTCCACCAGTTGACATTTTAATCTCATCACTTTCAGAATCACTTTTCAGTTGTTCTCTTATAGTTTCTGGTCTTACATTTCAGTGATCTAAGAATAACCACTTTTGCTCATGCTGATTTCTCTTTCATTTAGCTAAACTAATCAGTCTAACTCTTCTGAATTTCCATTAACTTGAGGACTTTCCATCATTACCACTAACAACATGAAAGTAATCTGCATTAAGTTCACAAACTTTTCTGGTGAACTGCATCTTTCTGACAGAATTATATGTTTTAAAGCACAATCATGGGTTGCAATGCAGCAGCTTTGTGGAATCTGAGACTGATGCTTCACTTTATCTGATATTGGCCTGCTGGTAATGGTGAGGTAATCTGCTGGAGGCGGATTATGGCGCTGTCCCACGTAGCTGTGGATCAGTGGGACGCTGTGACCCTGAGGAAGTGGCTGTTAGTAAAGGCCGTTCCTTATTGTGGATGTTTACAGGATTGTGGTCATATATTGATCAAAACTTCAGTTTTCTTTCATTAAAATGTACACTTACATCCAAGATTTTGGGCCTCTTAGTCTTCAGTGTCATGTGATCCTTCAGAAATCATTGTAATATGCTAATTTGGTATTATTTTAAATGTTCAAAACGGCTTCATATTTTTGTGGGAACTGATACATTTTTTCAGGATTCTTTGACAAGGAAGCTTAAAAGAACAGCATTTATTTGAAAAAGAAATGTTATATGTTCTGTTACTGTTTACTGTCCTTTTCATCAATTTAATGCGTCTTTGCTGAATAAAATAAATAATTTCTTTAAAAAAATAAAAAAACACAAAAAAACTTACTGACCCCTTTTGAATAGTAGTGTAGGTAATATAATTTTCAGCCACTAATCATTTTTGTGCTGTTATAACTAAGGGATAAATGTGTGTAAGATCATGTCCTGCCTCACATTTTTTCCCGCTTAAATTTCCTATTTCACTCATAAACGTCACATTGCAGCATGTTTTCTGCTTTGTCAAGCTTGCTGATTGTGTGTCTCTCTGTGTTTTGCAGTGGCCATGGGTGACACAGAGCTGGAGCTCTCTCCCGCCCGGCTTGAGGAGCTACAGAAGAGCCCATCCACCTCCTCCACCTCCACTACCTCCTCGCTGTCCCTGCCCTCGTCTCCCTCTTCTGGCCCTCGTCCCCTCACCAGCTCCAGCCCGAGCACCAGCGAGGGCCTGCCCACCTCCAGCCCCACTCTAGATGTCATATCAGAGGGAGTGGGTGAACTCAGCCTGGTCATTGATACTGAGGTGGCTATAAAAGCCTGCCATGAGGTGCTTCAAAAGGTGAAGTTCCTGAAGCCTGATGGAGAAGGATCTTCAGCCACTTCAGAGCCCGTTTTGGTGAACGGTACAGCGCACCCCGAGTCCACTGATGGAGGAAAAACTCCCAAGATCACCACGGAGGAAGCAGAGCCCGTGAAGAGCGTGCGGCGGCGTCAGAAGAACAACTCTTCCAAGCAGTCCTGGCTCCTGCGGCTCTTTGAGTCCAAGCTGTTTGACATCTCCATGGCCATCTCCTATCTTTACAATTCCAAGGAGCCCGGCGTGCAGGCCTACATCGGCAATCGGCTCTTCAGCTTCCGTAACGATGAAGTAGACTTCTACCTGCCCCAGTTGCTCAATATGTACATCCACATGGACGAGGATGTGGGCGACGCCATCAAGCCCTATGTGGTGCACCGCTGCCGGCAGAGCATAAATTTCTCCCTGCAGTGCGCCTGGCTGCTGGGGGCCTACTCCTCTGACATGCACATCTCCACGCAGCGCTACTCCCGTGGCACCAAACTGCGCAAACTCATCCTGTCAGACGAGCTCAAGCCCTCCAGCCAGCGCATCCGCAGGGAGGTGCCGCAGCCTCCCCCTTCCTGCCCCCAACCCCTCCACCACGGTCAGGGCATGAGCGAACACAGCCTCTCACCATCCAAACGCACCCACCAACGCTCCAAATCTGACGCCACAGTCAGCATCAGCCTCAGCAGCAACCTGAAGCGAACCGCCAGCAACCCCAAAGTAGAGACCAGCCAGGATGAGGTGAGACACCTATGATGCCACATGCTTGCTTACCTAGTTAGTTACATGTAAGCTTTAGTTGATTAGTCTCTGGCTGTCACTTCCACCTCCCACAGATGGTGTTTCTCAGCTGTTTCATGCAAATGAGGAAGGCAAACAGCTCAGATTTGTGTGGTTTCTATGGCTGCGCTGGAAAAGGCGTGTCTGTGCCACGTTGTGAAGCTGACACTTAGACAAGCACTGTAAAAAAACTAAAAATTAATTTCATGCATTTACTTTAATGACTGATGGATGAGCTACTATTTTAAACACAATGTTAGCTTTTTCCTAGGCAGCATCCTAACTTAAATAGAACCTAAAAAATGATTGATCTGGCACAGTCTTCATAGGTAACAAATAACAATATAGACAAATAACACTCTTTATGTAAAAGTTAAGTTGCTAAATTAATATTGACATCTAATAAGCGTAATGCAGATTTAATATTTTTATTAGATTTTAAAATCTGCTGTTAACATCTTTTCAGTATTGAATGAAATATGATCAGTGTTTCTCTTGATACCATCTGACTTTTGGATTTACTTTTTCACTGTTATTGTTATGATGACTTACAATTTTTAGAAGGCAGCCTTTTCAGAATAGACTTGGTGTCTGTCAGGAGTACGCTTGTAATGCCTTAAAGTTGGCATGAAATGAAAACAATTCATCCTTTCAATATGTTTAATTTTTAATCAACGTCATAACTTGATCTTCCGGTGAAACAACAGACTTTGACGATAATTTTATTCCCACCCCTTTCTCACAATCAACTGCAAGCTCACATTCAGAGCTGCTTTCATCCAATCAACAACTGATGGATTAAAACAAGTCCCCACCCTACTTTTTTTTTTTTTTTTTTTTTTTATTTAACCTTTTTCCTTTTTTTACTCTGATGTACGTCACAATATTGAAGAATTTATCTGTCACTACTTTCGTTTCTTCAAGACTCTAAAATGCTGTCTACTAGGTTGGTAGCTCACTTGGTTTTGAAACAGAGCTGTCGTCTTACTGTGTTTGAGTCGGTCTGCCACGTGGCAGCTAAGAATATACATTTTTCAGTGCTAATCCCAGTGAAGGCAGAAGCCAACAGGGAGATGAAAAGATTTTTGTTTTTGCTCTCAGAAAATAATTAACTACCACTGCTGGCTGATTTCCAGAAGAATGATGCAGCTCTTCTGTTAAGATATTTGTGTTCATCAGTCATGAAAATAGTCCTCAGGGCTAAATGTCATGCCACTAACAAATCACCTTTCATGCTGCTAATAAGTGGCACGTCGAATCACAGCTCCAGGATCAGATCCGAGGTCATTGTGGCAGACAGATCAGATCCTGTTTGTACCATATGCATCAGATAATTATTTTATCATGGGAGATTCCAGGGGGCCAACAGTAAATTTTAATGATAGCAGATGAGACATGGACAAAAAAAATTGCTGAAACACTGTATTTACTCAAAGCATGTGTAAAATGTCTTCATTGACAGCTGCAGGTAGATGAACTGCTAGTCAAGTGAATTACTGTTGATTGACTTAAAAGTGCAGTGTGTAGTATTTATGAGGATCTACTGACAGTAATGCAATGTACACCACTGTAAACATAGTTATGTATATTATAAAGACCTTACATAATGAACCGATACGTTTTTATTACCTTAGAATGAGCCGAGCCAGTTCTATCTACATAATGGCTTCCCTTACAGTGAAATCGCCATTTTGCGCTGTCATGTTTCTACAGTAGCCCTAAACGGACAAACTTCTCTACAGAGCGCTAGCTACTCTCTGCTGTCTCAGACGACAACATCTTTGTCCTGTGTTGACCACCATAGCTTCTCTGTGTTTTGAAACGGAGGGGTGAACGGTTGCAATTCACAACCTCACCGCTAGATGCCGCCAAAATGTACATACTGAACCTTTAAACACTTTAGTTTGATCAAATTAATATAGACCAAAATGCACCTTAAAAAAAAAGTATCTTATGCTCACCAAAGTTGCATTTATTTGATCAAAAATACAGTAAAACAGTATGAGCTATTATTGTGAGCTATTATTACAATTTACAATATCTTTTCAGTTTTGATATGTTTTAAAATGTAATTTATCCCTGTGATGCAAAGCTGAATTTTCAGCAGACGTTATTACTCCAATCTTCAGTTTCACATGATACTTCAGAAATCATTCTAATATACTGCTCAAGGAGCATTTCTTATTTATGTTAAAAACAGTTGCTGCGTAATATTTTTATGGCATTTCATTTGAAATAGAAATCTTTATAAGATTATGTAAATGTCTTTACTGTCACTTTTGAGGAATTTAATGCACCCTTGCTGAATAAAAGTATTCATTTATTTAAAAAAAAAAATCGTATATGGAGTATATGGTTTTTACCCTAATGCTATATTTTATAAAGTAGGTTTTCGCTGTCAAACATGAAGACTTGTGATGACTTTGAAGTTCTTTTTTCCCCCTTAATAGTAGGCTAATGGGTGTGGTCAAAGGGAGGGAGAGTAATTACAATGTAGCAATGCACCATAATACACTAATTATTTTCTGATAAGGGTTAATGTGTTTTTGTACTTTGAAAGGCTGTTTAATATGTAGATGTGTGTACTGAAATCCCTTAGCTTGTCCATGCCAACCATCAACCCATTTGACAAAATGATTAATTAATGTTATTAATGTAAAAATGACTGTTTAGTTGCTGTGGCCAATATATGTCAATGTCTAATTTATAGTAACAGCTGAGCTTATGGCTTAAGTGCTTTTCACCTTCTAGATGGAAACTTTATTAATATATCAAGCACATTGTCATTTGTATTTCCCAATCATTATATTTTGTCAATGAAAATTTTGCAGAACGTTATGTAATAACCTACCATGGATCAAGTTCTATTCTGATGTGTAACATTAGAGCTCTCTTTTAGCCTTGTTGCACAGCACACCCTCTGTTCTGACGTTCAGTGATGTGCACATGATCACTCACCTTCCTCTTTTATCTTCCTGCAGCATAGTTTTCCCTTCCTCCTTCGTCGAACGTGATTTTTGGTGCAGCATGTGCTGCTAGGTTGCCATTCACATGGCAGCGAGCCGCTCCACTGGTAAATGGAGTAAAGATCAGCGATTATGAAATACATTGCTCCACAACTCTTTTATTCTGTTTACACACTTCAGCGAACTTCTTTAGAAGCTGAAGGTGTTCATGTAGGAATGCCACTGTGGTTTTATCTCCACCTTGTGAAGTGCTGTGTAGGTGTCTAATGTGAATTGCACTAAGCCTGGAAAAAAAAAAAACAATCAGAATAGAGCTGCTCAAAGGCTTGATGGCCTTTCTTTGAGAAAGAACAGCTGAATGATGGAAATTAAAAGTCCAGAAATGCTGTATTGGGCACAAATGTGCACTTTTGTTTTTTTGTTTTTTGGGTCGTTGACCTTTTAGCTTTGCGTTTTGCTTACTCTTCTATTGGTGGAACGTGTGTTGAGCCTTATCTTATAGCTCATGCAAGCAGCTCTGATAAGTTAATCAGATCCATTGTGATTTATTTGCATATTTAGTTTTTCAGTCTGCTGGATTTTCTTTATCCAAACAGTGAAGATTTATTCTAGAAAGACAAAACAAGTCTCATCATCTCCCTCTTTTTGAAAGCTTTTCAGGATAGGGGTTTTCCATGAGAGAAAGTCCACTGTGTGTTGTCCTGTGGAATTTGGACCCGTGTGGTCACTGACAACTCTTTCACCATGCCAATTTAACCAGTGCACAGAGCAAAAAATGGGCTACAGTGAGGCATTTACAATAGAAATTGAATAGGGCCAATTTGTAAAGATTAAAATACTCTAATAATAATATAAACTCAAGTTATTTCCATTTTTATATCTTTGTTGGCATGACAATGTATTGGCCAAAACCCTGAAACGAACAACTTTACAGCTTGAATAATACACACGTTTAAATAGAATAATGTAAGTGCTTTTAATAAAATTAGCACTTTAGTTCACATCACATTTCCTTTGAACTCCTCCCAAAAAAATGGCACAATTTAATCATTGTCGGGAATGTTACTTTGGAAATGTAATTGGTTGCAGATTACAGGTTACCCTATTTAAAATGTAATAAGTGTAACTATTTCAATTACTTTATTAAAGTAATGTAACTGATTTACATTCGATTACTTTTTTTATTTTCCAACACTGGAACACATTTTTATCACTCGCCATGGTGGCAACTCTCAGACAGGTTCTAGCCTAAAGCTTTTGGCGGCAATGTGGATTGATGTATTTGGCAGACGTGGTACGAGAACCAATCAAAAGCATCAAAATAGCATTGCTTTACTAAACTGCCTTTAAATGGCAGGAGACATTTGTGCACATGAGAAACAGGCAAAGCAACAAGTTAATATTATTCAACACATCCTACATTTATTTTGTAATTAAATTACACAATCTAGTTACATGTAACTAGTTACTCCTCAACACTGCATTTAATCCCATTGTAAGTGTCACTCTGTAACCTTGATTCTTCTTTTTTTCCCCCAAGTCTTTACATTTTCTGAGTGGTGCTTGCCTGTGCAAGAGTTGCCTACACAGGATGCTTGAGCACATCTTGTAAACAAGACTGACGTGTAAAGTGACTGTTTGCTGGATGAGGTACAGTACAATTAAACATGACAGCTGCTTGATACTCCATAAGAGTTTAAGCAAGACCGCTGTTTGGAACTCCCTGAGAACTGAGACAAGACAGCTGTTCGACAGCTGTTACATGACCCTGGAGAACAGAGTTCGGTCCATGCAAGTTGAATGCAAAGTGTTTATTGGTGTCCAATACAGGTTTGTAATTACGAGTGCAGATCCGTTGAGTTTCAGGTAGGCGGCAAAGAGCTTAGGTGTCCAGTGGTCATATGTTGTGGGGGAAGAAGCCTGGCAGATCAAGCTCAGATGCTCTGGTATCTTTTTTCAGATGGCAGAGAGGAAGGGGAAGAGTCATGCGTTCCTCAGTTGCAGGATGTTCTGCTTTAGGGGCTAGTCAGGCTCCAGTGCTCACTATGCTTACACTTTTTGTGCACCCAGCTGAGTAGTGTGGATCTGTATTTACATTTCTTTCTAGTGCAGCATAGACCAGAGCTCAACAATTCAGGATGTTTCCTGCTGGCCTGGTGCCGCTTTTTTATATACATGCACTACCATTCAAACGGTTGAGGTCAGAAAGAATTGAATAAATCTACTCAACAAGGAGTAGTGTCAACAAAATTGACAGTAAAGACTTTTACATTGTTACAGAAGACTTATATTTCAAATACATGCTATTTTTGGACCATTGTATTCATAAATTCCACAAATTATTAGCATACACTATATTGCCAAAAGTTTTGGGACACCTGCCTTACATGGACATGACATCCCATTCTTAATCCGTAGGGTTTAATATGGAGTTGGCCCACCCTTTGCAGCTATAACAGCTTTAACTCTTCTGGGAAGGCTTTCCACAAGGTTTAGGAGTGTGTTTATGAAGATTTTGACCATTCTTCAAGAAGCGCATTTGTGAGGTCAGGCACTGATGTTGGACGAGAAGGCCTGGCTTGCAGTCTCCGCTCTAATTCATCCCAAAGGTGTTCTATCGGGTTGAGGTCAGGGCTCTGTGCAGGCCAGTCAAGTTCCTCCACACCAAACTCGCTCATCCATGTCATGTTGGAACAGGAAGGGGTCGTTTCCAAACTGTTCCCACAAAGTTGTGAGCATGAAATTGTCCAAAGTCTCTTGGTATGCTGAAGCATTAAGAGTTCCTTTCACTGGAACTAAGGGCAAGCCCAAACCCTGAAAAACAACCCTACACCATAATCCCCCTCAACCGAACTTTATACTTGGCACAATGCAGTCAGGCAAGTATCGTTCTCCTGGCAACTGTCAAACCTAGACTCGTCCATTGGATTACCAGACAGAGAAACGGGATTCGTCACTCCAGGGCAGGGCCTGAAATTAACTTTTTTGACCACCAGTCACTGTGGCAGGTGGATTTAAAAATCCACCTCCCACAGTGACTTTTTACTTGCCAGTTTTTTTTTGTTTTTGCCTGACAGGGCTTGACATTAAGCCTGTTCACGTGCTTGTCCTTCGGACAAGTAAATCTGTCATTCACTTGTCAGAGTAAAAATGTACTTGTCCTTATTATTATTATTATTATTTATTTATTTATTTATTTATTTTTTTTGTGTTTTCAACAGTGTTCAGTCAGCTTTTACATATTTAAATCTGCATATCTCTGATATTTTTACATTTTATAAAGGAATTTTTTCCCCATAATCTTATTAAATATAGGCTATGCTTCAGCTTTCAGTTTATATTCTTAAATTTTATCTATACATTAAATTAGAATAAGATGCTATAGGGCTGATACCAATCAAATTAAATAATTTACACTGAAAAATTACAACTGCATTAAAAATGTTATGAAAATTGTTTTAATATACAAATAAGAAATTTTGGAAAGAATGTTTAAACATGAAACTTAACCACCAGTAGGTGGCGACAGGTGACCGTCTTAATTGGTGAATCATTGAGTCGATTCGTTGAAACGGCTGAGAATGAGGCAGTCGTTTACGAATAGGTTATTGAATCTTTGATTCAACCGATTAATTCAAAACACTGAATCATTCATTAACACTGTTGCTGTGAGATGCGTTATGGTTCTGATGTGATCTTTGTTTGGAACTATTTCCGCTGCTGAAATGGAACAAAAACAGTCAATACTGCATCTAAAATGTATGTGACTTCATGTTAATTAATTGTTTATGGAACTGTCATAGGAAATCAGTGTCATTTTCAATCGCTTATGTTAACTGAGTTTCTTGTGAGAGGCGCTCATTTGTTTCGATTTCTCCCCAAGAGCCTGCGCGAGCGTCAACATCCAAGTCCACAGATATAAAGTTAGACCATAGACCGTAAATAAACTTACCGCAGCTCGCATGTAAACAAATCACACGTGGTTGTGTTAATGGCTGATTTAGTCATGTAGACAGGTCCTGGTAGTTCAGGAACCGTTAAACAGAACTAAATAACCGGTAATATTATTATTATTACTGGTGAAGTTACCGGGTACCGGACATTTTCTCATTTTCCAACTCCCAGCACACACACCCACACACATCTGTGAAACTTTCATTGTACTGTAACTTATGTCAGCGTTGCATTATCTCATCCTGTCGCATCCTCTCAAACTGCCTAATGAATCTCTCTCAATTCTCATTGGCTACCTGCCAATGTGGCAGGTAGATTGACAGTGTTACCCGCCAATTACAAAATTCACCCGCATTTGTCGCGTGGTGAGGTGTTAATTTCAGGCTTCAAACTTCATGAATGGACTTAGGTTGCCACCTGTGCAATATCACGGTACCACACTTGAATTCACTGAGCTCCTGAGAGCGACCCATTCTTTCAAAAATGTTTGTAGAAGTGTCTGCATGCCTAGGTGCTTGATTTTATACACCTGTGGCCATGGAAGTGATTGGAATATAGTAATGATTCCGTGATTTGGAGGGGTGTCCCAATACTTTTGGCAATAATAGTGTATTAAGCCGCTGTTTTGCTCAATTTTTCTTGAGCATCAAATCAGCATATTAGAATGATTTATGAAGGATCATGTGACACTGAAGACTGGAGTAATGACATTACATGAATATATTTTAAAATACAGAAGTTATTTCAAATTGTAATATTATATTTCAAATTTTTACTGTTTTTACTGAATGTTTGATTAAATAAAAAAATCTTATTGGCCCAAACATTTGAACGGTTTTGTATCATATTAAAATATTTTATTTGGTTATATTTGGTTTATATTATTTTATTAATAAATGCTATGCATTGACCATTTAAACCCTATTTGACATTGTTCTTGTCAACATACAGTGGTTTGGCCGATGTAAAGGTATCACAGACTTTTGTGATTTACTGCTTCAGTATCTAGAAGGAAGTAATCCATTTTATGTTTGTGGTTTCTTCGCTCTTGTTGTGTGTTAGTGAGCAGGAACACACGGCCTGTGTCATGAGTAAAAGCATGATTAATTTATGCAGTCCGGAGGTTAATGTAATAATGAATAGTGCCGTTAGCACAACATGTGTATCAGGTAAACATACTCCAGTCTACCACTAATTTTTGTCCGCAATAATATATGTATGGTATAATAATATAGTACTATTATGATTTGGATAATTAACCATAGGATAATAGTTTTAATGTTAGTAGAATATTAGTAAAATTTTTCATGCTTAGCTCTTCGTTTTAACCAGGCGTGGTGTGAAAAATTAACATGATTTAACTTTATTCTTTACAAGATTTAACGCTCTCTTTCATTTTCATGTCCGAACCAGCCACGACTAATGACAGTTATTCCCGTGGCCTTGCCACACCCACTGTGAGAACTGCTGCTTCTCATTTATGTATCTTCTGATTGGCTGTGATCAACAGCTTTTTTGGAAAATAGTAATCGGTATGATCAAGGATCATGGGGAGTGTTTGCTTGGCAATGCACCATGATGATAAGGCTTTATGGTCGGTCTTTTAAATCATGCCGTTTTTATGTTAATTTGTAGATGATAAAACTAATCCAGCTGTAAGCCGTGACCTTGTCGGAGGAGTGTGTATATGTGTGAGTGCCTCCTGTAATGCTTCAGCTTGTCCTCACCACCATTCGTGGTGCTTTTACATGGGTTTGATTGGAGCAGCTCTCAGAGATAAGGCCCAGTCACATCAGCAGCCAGAGATAAATATGACACAGTACATTTTTCAGGCCTGCGGAGTCGTGGCCAGGCCCTGCTGCTCAAACAGATGGGATGAGTGTAACCTTGAGATGTGTTTTTGTCTTGTTCTGACCCCCCTCCACCCTCCCCTGCTCTTGCACTGTAACCCCCCCCCATCCTTCCCTCTTCCCAGGAACTGAGCTCCAGCTCCGACAGTCTCGAGCTAGAGGCTGGTACAGTAAGTCTCTCACCGTCTAATAACGCTCCTCTGTGCATAGTGGGATGATGGCTGTCTGTTTGCAGGCGGGGTTGACTCCACAGATTCCTTCAAATGTGTGCCTTCAAGATTTGCAATCATGCCATCAAACATAACAAACTGCACATAATATTGGCACTTTACATGAGTGCCCCCACACACACACACACATATATACACACACTCACTTAAAGGATTATTAGGAACACCATACTAAGACTGTGTTTGACCACCTTTTGCCTTCAGAACTGCCGTAATTCTACGTGGCATTGATTCAACAAGGTGCTGAAAGCATTCTTTAGAAATGTTGGCCCATATTGATAGGATAGCATCTTGCAGTTGATGGAGATTTGTGGGATGCACATCCAGGGCACGAAGCTCCTGTTCCACCACATCCCAAAGATGCTCTATTGGGTTGAGATCTGGTGACTGTGGCGGCCATTTTAGTACAGTGAACTCATTGTCATGTTCAAGAAACCAATTTGAAATGATTCGAGCTTTGTGACATGGTGCATTATCCTGCTGGAAGTAGCCATCAGAGAATGGGTACATGGTGGTCATAAAGGGATGGACATGGTCAGAAACAATGCTCAGGTAGGCCGTGGCATTTAAACGATGCCCAATTTGCACTAAGGGGCCTAAAGTGTGCCAAGAAAACATCCCCCACATTGTAGCCTCTTTTCCCTATTTGTAGTGGAGATGAGTGGTACCCAGTGGGGTCTTCTGCTGTTGTAGCCCATCAAGGTTGTGCGTGTTGTGGCTTCACAAATGCTTTGCTGCATACCTTGGTTGTAACGAGTGGTTATTTCAGTCAAAGTTGCTCTTCTATCAGCTTGCATCAGTCGGCCCATTCTCCTCTGACCTCTAGCATCAACAAGGCATTTTCGCCCACAGGACTGCCACATACTGCATGTTTTTCCCTTTTCACACCATTCTTTGTAAACCCTAGAAATGGTTGTGCATGAAAATCCCAGTAACTGAGCAGATTGTGAAATACTCAGACCGGCCTGTCTGGCACCAACAACCGTGCCACGCTCAAAATTGCTTAAATCACCTTTCTTTCCCATTCTGACATTCAGTTTGGAGTTCAGGAGATTGTCTTGACCAGGACTACACCCCTAAATGCATTGAAGCAACTGCCATGTGATTGGCTGATTAGATAATTGCATTAATGAGAAATTGAACAGGTGTTCCTAATAATCCATTAGGTGAGTGTATATGTGTGTGTGTATATTTTTATATATATATATTGTTTTTTGCAACCCTGTTACCAAAATTTGGGACATTTGGTGTCTTATTAGAGTATAAAACCAGATTTCTCTCTTTTTTAAAATAAATATATAGTTTTTTTTACAATAACATTTGGGAACAGTGTTCAATGATCATCACTGCAATTAACTGCAATTTAATAATAAACTGGCTACTTTTGATTAGATGTTACATACGATATCAAACATAAAGCTAAGTGAATGTAGGATTTGGGCATTTATTTTTAAAATAAAAATAGAGACCAATTTTACCTAATTTGGGGAAATGCCTATTGCATGTTGCATATGAACAATACGTCTTCATTTGTGAACTGATGGCATACTTGCAAACACTTGTTCTTTGTGTGGTTGTTCTTTTCAGTTTTAGTTGTAATTATTTGGATGTGTCATTTTCCTCTCATTCTCTTATTTAATCAATGTATAAGTGTATATATTTTGGACTAATAAAGTCAATAAAGATGGGACAATTCAATTTGTTTTGGGTTCTTTGATCAACTACAAGACCTGTGGTTTCTTACAGAGACTTTGTAAACCTGGGCAAAGGAGAATTCTCTGTAAAGTGTTTTAATTTGGTGGATTGAATCCTTTCCATGGGTGTTTCAGGGTTTCTTTTGCATATTTGGAAAGGATTAAGTGGTATTAGTTGTATGAAAAGATTTTTTATGACCATGTCATTTGTTTCTTTAACCCCTTCTACATGGATTACAGATATCCATGTATTATTTGACATCTATAAACCATAGGTTGCACATGTGGAGGAGTTTGATGAGTCTCTCCACATTTTCCTGTCCTTTGATGATGTTTTTATGTTAATACCTTTTCCTCATTTCAGGTGATGTTTTTCATTCATGACTCACTTGCTCTACCCTGTGGTCAGCTGTTGCTAAAACACTCTCTCTTACCATTTCTTAATTGTTTTACGCCCATGCTTCACTTTTACGTTTAGAATGCTGTACCGATCATGCATGCAGTTTTGAGCACTGCTCCACACATTTCTGTGCTGAATAATAAAATGCAATAACTCATACATCCATAGAAACTAAGTGATTGGTATTGTTCAGTTGTACAGTCGACTCTAAACCAAATCTTAGGCTTTGGTAAGACACCAGCTGATACTAAATCAGACTGAGTGATTCACATGTTTACATAATGTGAACATTAATAATTGTAAACCAATAATAATTGAATACATAATATGCCATTTAGCTGGGATAGAAGTATTATGTAATGGGATAAAAGACATCGCATTTAACTAGTTTTTTTGCTTCCCATCACACTGTCTGAATAGACAAACTGTGCTGAATATCAGTACATTAACACATTGTGATATATTGTATCATACCATTGTAAATCAGTGGTACTTTTTTAACCATTTTTGTTTTGTACCAGTATATTGTGCAACCCTTTTTGGTAGAATAATTCCTCTGCAAATGCCTAAATATGTTTGCTTATGATTCATTATGTGTGATACAGTGATGTTTCTTTCTTTTCCCTTCATCTTTTCTTTGTCTCAATCTTCCTTCTGCTCTCAGCCTGTGCGTCTGACCCCTCAGAGGGAGTTCATTAAGTCTCTGATGGGGATTGGGAAGAGACTGGCCACTCTGCCCACTAAAGAACAGAAGACCCAGAGGCTCATCTCAGAGCTGTCCTTACTCAACCACAAGCTGCCTGCCCGGGTCTGGTTGCCCACAGCTGCCTTTGACCACCACGTGGTGCGCGTGCCCCACACACAGGCTGTTGTGCTCAACTCAAAGGATAAGGTGAGATTGTGCGCAGATCGATGTGGATATGAATCCAGACTTTTTAAATGGAAGAAATATTGAGTGTCTTTGTTTGGTTCTGTTGGGTTTCCTAATTTCAGTGCTAACTGCCTTTATGTGCTTCTTCAGGCACCTTACTTAATCTATGTAGAAGTTCTGGAATGTGAGAACTTTGAGACGTCAAGTGTGCCCGTGAGGATCCCGGAAACACGGATCCGCAGTACGCGATCCGTAGAGAATCTTCCGGATTGTGGCATCACACCTGACCAGCGTGCCAGTAGCTTCTCCACAGTTCCCAATTATGATAACGATGATGAGGCATGGTCTGTAGATGACATTGGAGAGTTGCAAGTGGAGGTACTCGGAAAGTGCGACGATCAAAACAACCTTTTACAAATTTGTGGTCTTTATCCTCAGAGAGCTGACCTGTTGTTTTTTTTTTCTCAAGCTTCCAGAGATCCACACCAACAGTTGTGACAACATCTCCCAATTCTCAGTAGATAGCATCACCAGCCAGGAGAGCAAGGAACCTATTTTTATTGCAGCTGGAGATATCAGGTACATTTGAAGCCAGTGTATGTGTGGTTGCATACAGTAAAGGCCAAGTCACACTGCACCGACAGACGGCAACACACTTTCTCGGGTTTTGTCGGAATAGTCCGTTACCCGTGCTGGCATCTGTCAGAACTTGTTTTCTCTGTTGAACGAGTGTTGAATCAGCGTTTATCAGGTTGTGGAATATCTGAGAAGTGACATACTGTAATCTGGTGATTGTCCATGTTGGTTGACGTCTGACGAATGTTTTCATTATTTCAGACGACGCCTATCCGAGCAACTTGCCCACACCCCCACCACATTTAGGAGGGACCCAGAGGATCCCTCAGCTGTAGCCTTAAAGGAACCATGGCAGGAGAAAGTGAGGTATTTGTACAACATTCTCCACCAGAGTTGGTTTCTTTCGTTGGTTTCTTCATTTGTTGAGTCTGATTTTGTCTTTCCTGTGCTGTTCAATAGACGGATCAGGGAGGGCTCCCCCTATGGCCACCTGCCCAACTGGCGTCTACTTTCTGTTATTGTGAAATGTGGCGATGACCTGAGACAAGAGCTTCTCGCCTATCAAGTTCTGAAACAACTGCAGGTTGCACTCTTTGTATTTTGTCTTTCAAAATGAGGTTAGATCTAGGGATGCACAATATATCGATGTCATTGGTTTTTGGCCAATAAATGTAATTGTGCTTGCTCATTTTCTCATTTATACATTTAAACTACATTTTCCCCATTCTTAAAGTTTTCATTAGAATGTTATGATGCCTAAATTCACTTGTGGCATTTATAATTTTATATATATATATATATATATATATATATATATATATATATATATATATATATATATATATATAAATATTATTATTTTTTTTTTTTTTATATTTTTAAACAAAATTGCAGAGCATTTTTAGAAATTAGCGGTTTATAGTTATTGCCCAGAATTTTTTTATTAGTTCATCACTAGTTATATCAGGAAGTCATTGCTATGACATAATTTTAGATCTGTATTATGTTAATCTACATTACCTGTTTGTTGTTGGTAAGATTTTTTGTTTTTGAATATATTATATTATCTACATTACCTGTTCGTTGTTGGTAAGATTTTTGTTTTTGGAAGAAGACTCCTATGCTCACCAAAGCAGCATTTATTTAATCAAAAATACAGTAAAAATAGTGATATTGTGAAGTACTATTACAGTTTAATATAACTCTTTTATAAACCGTTATGGCTTGTATAATTTGAATAAAATGTGGCTTCATATGGCAAAGCTGAATTTTAAGCAGACATCATTCTAGTCTTCTGTGTCGTTCAGAAATCATTCTAATATGCACATTTTGTTCTGCTTAATATTTTTTGTGAAAAACGGTGATACAAGTTCAAGTTCAAAAGAGCAGCATTTTTTGGAATATAAATATTTTGTAACATTGTAAATGTCTTTTACTGACTCTTTTGATCAATTTAATGCATCCTTGCTGAATAAAAATGCAATTTTACAAAAAGTGTTTATTTAAGTGAGGTCTGCTGAGGCAGTGTTGCTATACTGAATCTTCTCACCATCTTTGTGCTCTTCCAGATTATCTGGGAGCAAGAACGGGTTCCCTTGTGGATCAAGCCCTACAAGATCCTGGTCATCTCTTCAGACAGTGGCATGATTGAACCAGTGGTCAATGCTGTGTCCATTCACCAGGTGAAGAAACAGAGTCAGCTTTTATTGCTCGACTACTTCCGGCAAGAGCACGGCAACTACACTACAGAGGAATTCCTTACTGCTCAGCGCAACTTTGTTCAGAGCTGCGCCGGCTACTGTCTCATCTGCTATCTGCTGCAGGTCAAGGACAGGTGAGAGAGACCATGGATGGTAAAACCGTTGCTGAATCATGTTGGAAATTAAATAATGTTGATAAATTGTAACCACTCATGTTTTCTCTTGTTTTTCAGGCACAATGGAAATATCCTGCTGGACTCTGAAGGCCACATCATTCACATCGACTTTGGCTTCATCCTTTCCAGCTCTCCACGAAACCTAGGCTTCGAGACGTCTGCCTTTAAACTAACTAGTGAATTTGTTGATGTAAGTAGCTATGTTTATATAGGATATAGTTATCATTGACGTAGTACTTGTGTCCTAATTTTGGAGAAGGATTATGACTGGTCTCTAGGTTATGGCTAAAGTTTGTCTGATGAATCCGCACCACATTGGCTATGCACTAGAAGTGTAGCGATTCACTCGTTTTCAAGATGCATAGATTAAAATCATGCTGCTACATATGCATTGGTCTTGAAACATGGGTTTTTTTAATTGTTTTTGAATCGCAAATTGTTTTCTTTATTAATAAATCCAAACATTCTGAATGAACACAGGAGAATAACGCTAACCACACAATGAATAAATGAGAACTAGATTGCGACAAGGGACTGGCTTTGAGTGAGCTATTAAACAGTTCATTCAACTGAAGGGGCTTCTGCAGCGGAGGAACCTTTTAATACTTCCTAGAACTATTGGCGGAAGTTCACAGATTTTGGCGTGTTCGCACTGCAGGAACTAGGAATGATTTTAGTTCTAGGAACGCCCTTTGGGGGAACTAATTTAGCTTCAGAGCAGGGTCTAACCCAGCATAATAGGAACAACCAGTGATGAACCAGCACCTGCCATTTTTATAAAAGCAGTCTACACACATATATTATAGCCTATTTACTCCAGAAACTAACTCTATGAACTTGGAAAACAGTGATAGATGGACCTCTCAACCTTTACACTAAAGAGAATATTAAGGGGACCAAGTGAAACATGATTATGTATTTCTTGGACATAAACCACATGGCTAACGCTAATATTTTTTCACATAGTGTCTATTTTTTGCATAACAGTTAACTTAACATATTAGAGTAGTATCTGTTAAACAGATTGTAAACTAATGAAGACCGAGAATGTGAGAGCTGTGTGCTCAGGCTCTGGCATTTTCAGCACTGTCAAAATAAGTCACAACAACAAGTACGGCTTACGTCACTTCAGAGTTGCTACTGGAGGTGCGAATGTAACCAGAAAAATGATCTAGGGGAATTTTTAGTTATCTGGGAAATACCCTGGTGGCTAGTTCTTAGAACTACCCGGTGCGAAAGCCCCTTAATATGTTCAAAGATGCAGATTTATTCATTAATTTGGTGTTGACATTATTTTAACTTTGAGCACCACTCATCCGACCAGCAATGCATCGCCATGGTAATGCTGAAGCTTCACTTCATAGGCCTCATACAAACTGGAGCTAAATTTGGTTGTCAATTCATCTTTTAGCGCTTAATCCTGTTCTGTACACACGCAGTTTGGTCATTTACGGTAGTGACTACCACATTTACAAAATTTCTATGCTGTGCGTACGGAACTGAACTGAACAACTACTTGTTAATGACACACGAGATATAAATCTCTGATGCATGCTAAAATGCGTATTTAAATGTGCATCTGAGATTTGTCTCGTTTGTATGTGTGGTGCAAGAAATCTCTGTGCAAACGGTACAAGTCTGAGTCATTTGTGTTGCCAGATCTTGCAAGCAAATCAGCGAACAAGAACAAGACCATAAAAAAAGAAATAAATGGATATATGGATATGGAAACATGAAATACCTGCTCACTTTAATAATTTCATAAACTTCATCGCTGTGTTAGCAGCAACCCCAAAAATGCTTACAAGTGGACATGGCAACACTGCAAGAGTGCGCTCTGTGAGGCAGCCTTACAAACATAAAACACGATGTCTCTGACTAAATTGCTGAAAATAAGTCTTTTGCATGAGACTTATGAGTCTAACATGAGTTTCTTGTCCTTGTAATATTTCTTTGGTCAAATAGTGGATACCACCAGAACGTAGCTATGGTTACCACGGTGTCATTCATCACAGTTTCGGGAATGAGTCGTGTTCCACAAACATGGAACAATAATTTAGGGGACTCGCTCCTGCATTTCAATGTGGTTGTCACTCCATGTGGCCATAGAGACCATGGCATTGATTCAATGCGATGACCAGCGTTGACGCCATTCATGGGAAATACTCTTAAACTTTGAAAGGATGCTACAACAAAGATTTCCTCTTCGGAAACTTCTTTTTATTTTATAAATTATTTCTCAAATATATGACTTGACCTGAAGAAGGTCAGATGCAGGTAATTCCACGCGCTCAGTCGATCTCGATCTCTCAGTCACTGTCGGTTAAACTTGTTTAATGCAAATCTACGGAGACTCTCTACAAATCACAATGGCACAGATTCATAAATGTAAATTAGGCCAAGATTTACTCACCCTCAAGTCCTTGGTGTATATGACATTCTTCTTTCAGGCGAATACAATCAGAGTTATATAAAAAAAAAATGTCCTGGCTCTTCCAAGCTTTATAATGCTAGACCTGTTTTGAAGTCCATAAAGGTGCATCTATCATCATATAACTGCTCCACACGGCGAAGTGTGTGTGAGAGAGGAAAAATATCCATATTTAAAACTTTATAAACTAAAATAACTAGTTTCCGAAAGACGGCCGTACGCATCGATTTGCAGTGAAAGAGTAACCTCTGACCTGACTCATGACGTATTGATGAACGTGGAAGCGCAGAGAATGGAGCAAAACAAAACACCGGTCATGAATTAGAAGTCTAAAACGAGAATTTTTAAAGAGAAATGTTAGAGGATTTTGATTAGAGAAGAGGAGCTTGAGTTTGTTGCCCAGCCCTATTTGTTTGAACCGTGAGAGGCGTCAAAGCTTGCGATACTCCTACGTCCTGTATCATATATCGTGTCGGGGTTAGCCTTTTGCCGTAAGTCGAATTGCGTAGGCCTTCTGCCAGAAGCTAGTTATTTTTAGTTTAATTTTTTTCTCACAAACCCATTGCTTCGTTTCAGAAGGTCTTTATTAACACCCCGTGTGGAGTACTTTTATGATGGTTAGATACACTTTTATGGACTTAAACAGATCACCCATTCACCACCATTATAAAGCTTGGACGAGCCAGAATTTTTTTTTTTAATATAACTCTGATTGTATTCGTCTGAAAGAAGAATGTCATATACACCTAGGATGACTTGAGGGTGAGTAAATCATGGGCTAATTTTTATTTTTGGGTGAACTATCTCTTTAAGTAAAAAAGAACTAGTTGGGCCCTGTGCCAAAAGGCACCCTGAACACTTGCTGTCTTCCTAAGTGTCCGCACTTTCATGACATAATGCCGCTTTGACTGTCAGGTAGAAGCCTGCCGCGAAGCTCACACCAATGCAGGCTCAGCAAACGTGCGCATCGAGGGCATATATCGACCGCAAAGTGCATATGAAATGTGCCATTTGGGACAGGGCCTTAGTCGGAAAAAAAAATTACATTCTCCACTTTTGTTGTTATTATTTAACATTTCAATACATGTGAGAAGAGTAAAACAAGAATGGCATAGCCTTATGAGAAAAACCTATGGTTGCAGTGGTTGCTTGGATTCCTCTGCGGTTGGCTTGTCAGTATTGCGCTATTACAATATTAAAGTTATTGTGGCAGCCCTCCGCTCCTTTGCCATTTTTGTAACTCTTATCCTCAGGATGGTCACTGACCAAATGTGATGCAGATTTTTGTATTGTATATTTCATTTTGCATGCATATTTTGACTCTTTTTACATTTAGATTACTTTTGCTGTCATCTAATGCCCTTTAAAACGTTATTAATTTAATTGTTAATATTTCAATATCATCCAGAATTGTAATATCTGTGCATCTCTTATTTTAGGTAATGGGAGGTCTGGATGGAGACATGTTCAACTATTACAAGATGCTTATGCTCCAAGGCCTCATCGCTGCACGCAAGCACATGGAGAAGGTCATCCAGATTGTAGAAATCATGCAGCAAGGTACTGTTAGTCTGAAGCTTCAGGGGATGGAGCATCTTTCTATAATCATCTGATGACACGTTCTCGCTCAGCTTTTGTTACAGAACTGTTTGTATGTCCCACAGGTTCTCAGCTTCCCTGTTTCCACGGCTCCAGCACCATCCGTAACCTGAAGGAGCGTTTCCACATGAATCTGACGGAGGAGCAGCTGCAGGTGTTGGTGGAGCAGATGGTGGACGGCTCCATGCGTTCCATCACTACTAAGCTGTACGACGGCTTCCAGTATTTCACCAATGGCATCATGTGAGCGGCGACCTGGGGTGCATATAGACTAGAGAGCTAAAACTGGAGAAAATAAAAGGCTGCACCACTTTAAAAACCACTCCCAATGCCCGCTTCCCATAACCACCTCTGGGTTTCTGCACCCTTCAGACTGATTATCGTTAAAGATGGATTTTTTTTTTGATAGTTTTTTTTTTTTTTTACCCTGACTGAAGAGGTCTTGAGCTGTGAAGTAACCTTGTCGTCTTTTTTCAGCAGCCTTTACTTTTGTTTAAACTTTTCCTTTTCTGTTTTGTCGTGTCATCATGCAGGACTCTGGATGCTCAGAGTTGAATTTTATCCAGCTTTCCAGTGCCTCATTTAAACACTAAGCTGCTTTGTGACTTCTGGTTTTACTCTCACCTGTGTACTGACTGACTTCAACACCCAATATCATCATCAGCTTTTGTTGTTGCATTACCACTTATGCTGTATACTTTGACAGAATTTCAACACACACATACAATGGGACGGGAAACAGGAGAATGTTGTATCTATGCCTGTAAATTGCATTGTAAATTGAGGGAATCGGGTGGTAAACATTGCTGCATTGTTCAGCTTTGTGAAGTCAGTGTTACATTAACCATTTAAGAGCTCTTCAGCTCAGTGCCGCACAAAGAGCTGTTAAGCCATGAGACATTTGCTTAGAGGGCTCTCAGTCGACCCTATGAAGAGCGCTTTGCCCATAACGGGGTTAATGAAGCTTTTAAATTCATTATGGATTTGTTAAACGTCTAAACACCAAAGACACAGACCAGTGGCTTTGCCAATCATATGAGAGTATTAATCTTTGATTGATTCAAAAGCTAATATAAAATAATTAGGACTTAATTAAAATATCCTGGTCTATTTTCTAGGTCAAAATAAATGTATAAAGAAACTGTTGTGAGTTTCCAAAGGTCTGGACTGAAATATGGTGGATTGAGAGATATGAACACTATTTATTGCCCTTTTACAAATATTTCATATTCATAACATGTTAAATTTCATTTGTCATTTTGTTTGGCACAAGTTACAATGCAAGCTAGTTTGTACAGCTTTTCTGAATTTATAATGTGCATTCTTACAGCTGACCTCATTCTGAGGTGGGCAGCCATGTTTAAATGTGTGACTGAGCCACTGGAGTTTTTTCTTTATCTTTTTTAACAGAGAGAAGTTCAGATCTGTTGCACAGGAGAAATGGAAAGGGCTATAAAAAAAAAAAAAAAGCGAGAGAAATCAACACATTAATTCTTTGTTTTTATTTCCTACACATGTACAGGTGTAAAATACCCTGCGTAAAATTCTAGTTTTTGGTTTTTTAGTTTATTATTATTATTATTATTCGTATTCTTTAATTTCATAGAAAACTGGGGCGTGTGTTGAGCCTCATCTTCTACCCTGTGACATCAGTGCTTCTCTTAATAGTTTTAATTCATTCTCTCAGTGGAAGCCACAATTTCCTTTCATTTGTTTTCCTGTGCGAGGGCAATTTAGGTGTATACGTTTTCAACAGCTTATCTTTTCTCTTTAATATTTTATACTTCTGTTTCAGCGTCAAACTTTCCTTTGAAACTTGTAAAACGGACCAGCTATTAAGATCTTGTGAATAACCTTCCTTGTGAATGTTCCTTTGTATAATAAATTAAATGTTCCCGTTCCACAAATTGTATATATTTTCAAACATTCTTTTGAGACCCAGTAGTTGATATTAATTTATTTATACATTATGAATATCACAAATCCTAATGCCACTATATTTTAAGTTCTGGTGTAGTATATGTCTAGATGGATCCTTTACAAAAAGAAAAAAAAAATGCGCTGTCAAATCAATTAATAGCATTAACACACATATTATATATATATACACATACATACATATACATGTATACAGGTGCTGGTCATAATTAGAATATCATCAAAAAGTTGATTTATTTCACTTATTCCATTCAAAAAGTTAAACTTGTTTATTATATTCATTCATTACACACATAGTGATATTTCAAATGTTTCTTTCTTTTAATTTTGATGATTATAACTGACAACTAAGGAAAATCCCAAATTCAGCATCTCAGAATATTGTGAAAAGGTTTAATATTGAAGACACCTGGTGCCATACTCTAATCAGCTGATGAACTCAAAACACCTGCAAAGGCCTTTAAATGCTCTCTCAGTCTAGTTCTGTAGGCTACACAATCATGGGGAAGACCGCTGACCTGACAGTTGTCCAAAAGGTGACCATTGACACCTTGCACAAGGAAAGCAAGACACAAAAGGTCATTGCAAGAGGCTGGCTGTTCTCAGAGCTCTGTGTTCAAGCACATTAATAGAGAGGCGAAGGAAAGGAAAAGATGTGGTAGAAAAAAAAGTGTACAAGCAATAGGGATAACCGCACCCTGGAGAGGATTGTGAAACAAAACCCATTCAAAACTGTGGGGGAGATTCACAAAGAGTGGACTGCAGCTGGGGTCAGTGCTTCAAGAACCACTACGCACAGACGTATGCAAGACATGGGTTTCAGCTGTCGCATTCCTTGAGTCAAGCCACTCTTGAACAACAGACAGCATCAGAAGCGTCTCGCCTGGGCTAAAGACAAAAAGGACTGGACTGCTGCTGAGTGCTCCAAAGTTATGTTCTCTGATGAAAGTAAATCAGGGTCTTAGAGTCTGGAGGAAGAGAGGAGAGGCACATAATCCACATTGCTTGAGGTCCAGTGTAAAGTTTCCACTGTCAGTGATGGTTTGGGGTGCCATGTCATCTGCTGGTGTTGGTCCACTGTGTTTTCTGAGGTCCAAGGTCAACGCAGCCGTATACCAGGAAGTTTTAGAGCACTTCATGCTTCCTGCTGCTGACCAACTTTATGGAGATGCAGATTTCCTTTTCCAACAGGACTTGGCACCTGCACACAGTGCCAAAGCAACCAGTACCTGGTT